>VXBT01003142.1:964236-1180855 GCA_013400235.1 Oriolus oriolus
TTTTTCCCTGGAGACAAATGTAGGTATTGGAAGCGTCTGACAGGCTAAACCCTCCCCTTTCCTAAAACTGTAGCCATGGCAGCATGGTGATCTTGCCTTCACGGCTTTGGTGCATGCACAGGTGGCAAGTGGTTTTGTAGCCCAGTTTAAGACGTGCTTCCCAAAATGAAGTGGCTCGACACGGAGGCCACGGCTCTGGTCATGTGTGGAGGGGCTGCTGGTGGAGTGGGAAAGAAGCTGCAGGCCACCGCGCCCACACTTCTAGGGCGTACTCCCTCTGGTATGTAAGGTGATAGCGGCCGTCGTGCTCTAAGATGGGTCATAGCGCCTGCATGAAAAAATAGACATTTTGGTCAGCACTCTGCTGTAGTGAGTAAACAGCGATTCCCGTTTAAAGAAAATCCATTTTATTTTTATTTTATTTTATTTTACTTTACTTTATTTTAAAAGATATGGGGTGTAATACTCTGCCATTTCCTTAGCAAGGACGGGTATCAGCAGAGACCTTAACACTTCTGCTCTAGATATTCTGCACATTTGTATGTCCATTTCTCCTATACCAGTCCCTCTCTGTATTTTTTGCTCTTTATGCTTCCCAGTTAAGTCCAAGCACCTGCTTTGGGTGAACGGGGAACAGCAAAGACAGAAGTTAGTGCATTGCAATGCTAAGAAACAAGGAACCCGACGGCAACTAGCGTGTTGGAGTGGTTTTAGCTCCAGAAACGCTACGGTTTTCTATGATCATTTGAGATTACTGGTCGTTTCCCTCTTCTTTAATCCCCAAAGCGTGAACATCAATCACGGAATTCCACCTCAAATGATCCGAGTCGAAATGAAGCATCCCAGCGGACCTGCTGAATGCACAGCTGGGCATCTGGCAGGATCTGCCCCTTGCTTGTCGCGGCACGAGAGTTTCAGGCTGACACGGCAAGCAGGGAGTGCCCTGGTACCCTGTGGGGGCCGGTCAGACAAACCCCTCAGAGCCGTGTCCCAGCAGCGTGACCGGTCGCACCTTGTGCCGTCCTGTCAGCCCCCCGGCTGTCACCGGGGCACGGCGGGCAGCCTGTGCGCGGCCCGTTCGCACCTCCACAGCCCTTCTGCTCCGGTGCGCCTCGAACCGCGGGGGTGGCCACGGGACAGCCCCTGAGTGTCCGCGGCTCCGCGCCCTGGAAGGAATTCCCGGCCCTCTGGGAGCTGGGCTCGGAGTGCCTCAGCACTCTCCTCCCAAAACGGTGCTGCAGGGAAGACGATTTCCCCCTCAGGAGCTGTACCCAAACAGGGCGACTCCTCCTCCTCTTCAGCTGATTTATCCTTGGAGGCAGCGTCTTTATACTTCGGTGCATGTATATGGATTTTCAGAACCTGTTTGCAGCCAAACTGACATGTAGGAGGACTACAGATGTTCTTTCAAGATTTCCCTTAGAGAACGAAGTTACACCACAGGCAACTTTTGTTATGCCTCGGTATAAGTCTCCGAGTCTCCCCTTGCGCTCTTGGCTTAATTGCCTCGAGTGTGAAGGAGGGTGGGAGGGCAGAGAGGGAGCCAGGCTGGCTCAAGTAGGGATGCTGAAAGTTGGGATGTCCAACACTGGCTGCAGCAGCTGCCATGTACTGCTGACGGCTGCAATGCAGACACTGCCACCACATAAAAATCTAGTTTTGGTATGCTCAGGTCCTCGAGGTCTCATCACACCTGGCTGGCTCTTCATTAGGGTGCTTGCTGAAATTGCTGCCCTGCCTCCAAGAGATGGGTGTAGCTTCTACTGAATGATTATATTATTATCATCATTATCGTCATCATCATTATCACCATTATCACCATGATCCTTCTTCTCCAGCCAGCCAGCCATTCAGAAAATATACGGGATGAACAGGCCCTGCCGTTTGCCTGGTGACTGTAAGCAGAGAAAGGTCTGGCTTTTAAAAAAGTGAGATGAAGTTAGCCTCTGAAATGGATAACCTGAGGTGGAGGGAGCTGTGGGGGAAAGGCTCATGGTGGCAGAATTGGCCAGGGAAATAACAAACTCCTACCTAGAGCAGGCTTAATTGTCTTAATGAGCTATTCAGAGTCAACATGTTATCACTCAAATTAGGAAGGCAGGTGGGGAAAATATAGAGGACAATATAAGGTTACGGGGACTTGTGTTTTTCCCCTGGTATGAGGTAGGCTCTACTGCAGGGGGGCTGGGCAGAGGTCCTGTAGCACTCAAAATCTGCAAGTGTTTAATATACATTATGCTGGTATAAATTTCATAGAAACAGCACTTCTTTAAGGATGACATTGGATTTTTCCAGCAAACCAAGAGATGTTGAGATGAGCAGTTTGTGTGTGACCTCCTGTGCTTTTCCCACCCAGCAGTGGGTGTTTGGCAGAGCCCCTGGTGCAGCTCCTGGCAGAGGGATGGGCACAGGTGTACCCACTGCAGCCAGGTCATGTTATAAATCCAGCAGGGAAAAACACACTTACAAAAGAGAAATACAAAGCTTTTAATATTGAGTCTTGTGTGTTTAACAAGAGGAGAAAGCAAAAGAGGTGCAAACTAGTGCTTTTGTGTTTTGAAACAACTGATTCACAAACCCACAACTTGGGGTTGCAGGGTAGAACTTGAAAGGTGGGATGACATCTGCTGAAAAATCATTTGAATATACAAAATTTTGGTCTTTTTGGAGGGCAAATCACAAAAGGGGTCATAAGCTTTGGAAGATGTAGTGCAAGTTTTTGACCTGCTAGGTATCTGGTCCCCTCACACAGTACTTCTTCACTCAGGTAGAAGGGTTTTTTTTGGTTTGGTCATGGAATAAGGAGCTTTTCCTCACTGCTGAGAGGAACCTGAGTACTCAGTTTTGGAAAAGAGTGGATACTGAGTGCCATAAGAGAGCCAAAATGGTCTGGAGCATTCCACCTCAAATGATCCGAGTTCTTCCTGCTCAGTGCAGGCTGAGCAGGAAGAACAAGAATCTCTACCTTGTAGCTTCCCAGGTCCCTTGGATGATAGTGATGATGAAAAAGAAAAGAATGAGAAAGAGTTTATGCAAAAAGGACCACGCACGCCCCAGTTAAGAAAATTAAAAAGAAGTCATTTTAATTTTCCATAAATCCCAAGTTTTGAGAACATGAATGCTAGGCTTGAGAACAAATGTTTGTAGAAAGTATACATGCTGAAATAAATAAGCAAAGTGGCAATGGCATTTCGGCAACAAGAGGAAAGGTGATTTTTTTTGTGTAATAGCAGTGTATCAAAAATTAACATAAATGACTTTTAAGGACTCTGTCCTTAAAGCACACATATTTGGTTTTCATTGTGTTCCGCTTTGGATATGTGCGTATAGACACGGAATATTTGTTTCTTTTCTTATTTGTTCGGTACACACAGTCACCATATCATTGATTATTAGCTGTGCATGTTTATCACATAAAGGGACTCAAGTATGAGTCAATTAATAGAGAAGGAAACTGCTGAAGTTAAGTTTATATTTAGATCGCAAACAACCTTCCTTTAAACAAATGGATAATGCGAAGTGCAAATCCTTTGACTTCCTGAGCATGAGCAAATATTATAATAATTTGTCCCCAGAGAAAGCTAGAGCTTTGCTACATACATTTTGTTGTCCTTTAGCATTTAAAAGAATAGCAATAGTGGTGGCATGTACAGATAACATGGATTAGGTAGATAATTGTGACTAATCTCTGTTCTAATGATATAGCATATATGTATGATATAATTCCAGTTGACCACTTCATGTTGCATTGTGCAGCTGGCTGATTAGAAACACAAATTGAACGCAATGTATTTGAAAGACTATTTCACAAATAACTTCATATTGACAAGTGTTTTACCTAACAATATGGTAAATGCAATTTAGAATAAATTAACCATTAATTGTATCTACACACTTAATCTTTAAGTTGTTGTTATTATTACTATTAATAGCTTTGTGTACTACCAGATTTGAAATGATGGTATAAAAAAGGTGTTGTCTTTATGTCTGATGGCTCAGACTTCAAAAACAGTCCTTCCTGGGGTATAAAGTAGGCTTTAGGGAATTTTGTGCTTCACGTGAAAAAGCTCTCCCCATATTTGTGGGCAGTTACAGTTATATATTTTCATAGCTTTTCATAGAAATCCTGGTTTTGTCCTGTCTCTGGTACATCAAGTCTCACCTCTGTTTCTTCCTAGTCAGTGGGAGAATTCACAAACTGTATTTCCACACCCACAGGCCTACCTTTCTTGAGTGTTTCTCTCAAACTGGCCTATTTGAAATTGCCACAGAGTTCTTTCCTTAGTCATAGGTAGATACATGTTTTCCTGTATCTCTCAACTGTGTGATGGAGTGGGCAGGACAGGGAATACCCTGGGAAAGATACCCTTCTTCATATCATTAGTGTAACTAGTTGTATGAGTAAGCTTAGTCATCCAACTTAAATACTAGAGATGAAGCTTAGTGATTTTAACTGGATAATGTTTGGGCTTGAAAAAACTATTTTTCCTTAAATAGTTGTAAATAGTAGCAACAACTTTGACTTGCTGATTTTCCTTTATATTTCTCTGTATTAATGGGAACTTTTTCCACTTGTGTACTAGGGCACAGAACTGGGTCCTACTTTTTCTGTTCAATCTGCAGTGTGCTTCTCCTAAGACTGGAAAGCCTACCATCATTCCCATGATTTGATTGGCAATGCAAATATACAGACGAATTGTTTTAATGAATCAAAATGCTTGGGAAGCATACGTCTCAAAGAAAAAGAAAAAAAAAGGATTCCACTTGAACTACTCAGTCCAGTATTCTGTGTGTTCACCATTAGTTTTTATTACAGACTTGTCTCCCTGGAGCACTGTTTATATATTTCTTGCAAATAGGAGACAGGCTTTTCCAGGTGTCCACAATACGTTTCTGCAGTTCTTCTTTGTTCGTGTAGGGGCTTTCTTAGCTACCATTTGCTTAATTCACTCCAAATTTCTACGCTTGTATTTAAAACAGGTGACTGTAATGGCCAAGGCACTAAAACTGTGGGCCAGAGCCAAGAGTCACTGTTCATATGAAGAGTTTTATTTGCTAGACTAAGGATTAAAGGACTGCAGCTCAGACCTATGGAAAAAATCCCTCCAGTTGTTAGTTTAAATGCATGCATGCTGAGAGTCTCACATGGCATGAAATTCAAGGTTGCAAAAAAGTGTCTTTTTTCCAAGGAAGAAGAGCAACTTCAAATGCTTTCCACTTCATCATTTTCCCATTCAGCGTGTGGCTGCTCCAGGCCTTTGGAAACACCCTCCTCTCAAATACTGAGTTACAGATCTTGTAAAATGTTTGTCTGGGGCTGAGACACATTCAGCAGGGGCAATGGCTGAAGCAATTACTATCTCCAGCTGTCTGTCTCACTTCACTGATGAAAGGTGCAGGGCCTGCTCCAGGGACTCTTATTCCTAAAATGCCGTGGTTTATGGTTTAAGGTAAACTGCCACAGATTTTACTTTACATGGAAGCATTGGACTGTACACTGTAGCACAGCTGTTCTTGCTAGAGAGGTTGTTCACACTTTATCCTAACTCTGCCCTTCCACATTTTGAATGGCATAAACGTGGCTTGAGAACATCACTCCAACAGCTGGGTGCTCCAGTCCCTTTTGGGGGTCAGTCTCAGTGGTCCTTCTATGTGGCAGAGCAGGGGAGACCACAGACCATGGAGTTTAGGGTTATATTTACTGCTCTGTGATAGTTCAGAGAACTGAAGAGGCAGCTGGAAGAGTGTCTGCTGGTTTTACTACACCCCATTTGTAGCTTGTCTACGGACTGTGTTCGTGGCTGTGCAGAAGAGACCTGCCAAGCAGTCCACTGCTATCAAAGGATTCCCCTCCACACTCTCACCCTCTTAATATTCTGCATAAAACCGGGTGCAGAACTGGATCCTGCACTCATAACAACAGCAGCATGTTCCTTAAGTAGGCTTACAATTTTACTAGCTCTGCTTCTGTTTCCTTAATCTGTTGCATGTTTGCTCTTGTTGCTCTGTGCTGCATCTCAGCACTGCTGCCATTCCCACATTGTTTCACTGTAATTATCATGAGGTGCAACAGGTGTGATAAGTTACTAAACTGTTTCTGAAGCAAGATCTTCTCGCTGCATTATGTTGTTCTTGCTAGCTTTTATTCATACACAAATGTGGCATTTTGACACAGCCTGAATTAAGTGTTAACAAATAAATCTCCCTTGTCCGTTCAACAGTGGCAAGTATCTGTTTAAAATCTAATTCTCTTTCCCTCACCTCTCTTTTGTACTTTACAGTGTGGGCCAGGCTCCAGCACATATGTTCGTACTCAGTGGGTTACTTCAGAGGCAGCCCCTTTCACTTTGATGACACTATTTATGGAGGCAGGCACTGCTCTGTGTGAACAAGGGTACAGCGTCTGACCCTTCAGAAGGCTTGGGATGGCTGAAGTCTGGAGTCAATCTCATGATCTTTAACACAGTTAGATGATTTATTCCTGTTGTTGTCTTTTGTTATCATCCACTTAGTGCAATTAAATCGCAGAAGTCCTGATTTACTAAAGCACTTGAGCACATGTCAGGCTCTAAGAGTGCTTAGACATAACTTTCAGTACATGATTATATCCTGGTGAATTCAGTTTTGAAATAAAAGAACCCTTAGGCACATGCTTGGAAACAAGAATATTCCTTGGCTTTTCCAAATAGAGATGGCTTTAAGGACGCATTTTGTTACTGTGTTGAATTGGGGCCTAATAGAGAACAGCCGTAGTTTTTCAGCTACAAACCACTGTGTATAAATCTTGGGGACAGCAATGTTGAAAATAACAGCTATTATCTGCAGAAGCTTCAGTGCAGCTATGGAAACTGAAATGCCTGGCTAACTAAAGTTTGGCTATACCCGCAGCATTGTGCAGGTATTTTGACATAACTTAGAGTGAAGACCTTTAAACCCATCCAGTATTCAATGTTCTTACATCTGTGCTGTCAATGAGGAAGCAAACATGCCCTGAAGGCACACTGATCCCAAGCAGCCCTTAGCTTTGATTGTCTCTGTACTATGTTTGGCAGCTGGTAGCCTGGGCTGCTGCTATAGAAAACTCTCTGACTTAGGCCCTGGATTGCTGAAATCCACCCAAAGGCATTGCATGCTATTTTTCTCTTGCTGTTTCCAAAGACTGTTTTGTATGCAGAACAAAATAATAACTTTAATGACTGCTTCACAAGGCCTAGCTCAGTGGAGTATTTGCTCACACAAAGGCTGGATTGGGGGATAAATAGCTTGATAGCATCCTCCCCTTTGCAGCCAAACTTCCGAACAGTTTTTGGCTGCAAAATAATTCTGTTGATCCTAAGCTTCTAGTAGGACAATTAAAGTGTCATCTTCCAAAAGATAATCAGCCTCTTCAGTGCTCTCTGGTCTGTGAAAAACAGCAGTGGGGGTGTGGATGTGGCTTCACTCCAAAGAAAACTGCCTGTCTGTGCGAGTACAATGGTGTAACATGGGAACATGCAACTGGAGGGAAACATGGAACTGGGGCTTCCGTGATGCTATCTAGTGAGTTCAAGAAAGCAATAGGAGAGAAGGTGCACAGCACTATTTGCACAGGTGTGACACTCTTGAGTCGCTCTATACGTGCTCCAGAAGTGGTCACCAGAAGCACAGCAAATCTCATACACTGCGACACGCTGGACTCTGCACGAACAAAATCAAGCATTCAGTTGCTCCAGGTGCAGATTAGCTGAAGTGGTGGTCAGAGGACAGTTGTAGGTTGGCAGTGGAGTTGACTGGCATGAATGCTGTGGACAGTTTTATGGGAACAATAAGAGTGTCTCTGCTTAGTCAGAGACACTCCTAAGCATCCAGAAACCCTTGATGAAAATGCACGTGGAGCAGTGGCAACAGAATGACTAAAGCCAGCTAAGGCCCCTGACTGTCCTAGTCAAAGCTATGACCAAGAAGACAAAGGCACTAGGCAGATTAAGGTTTCTAAAGAAGACCATAGCTACATATTATTGTGTTTTATTAAATTATTTTAATTTATTGATTCATTTATTAATATACCTATTAAGTATTTGACTACCTATAAACACTCGACCCACTGAAGACTTACATAAGCTGGATTTTTACATGGGCATGCATTTCTTGAACTGTATATGTTAATGTAGAGTTTTTGTTATCCTAACATTGTCAAAAAGCAATAATTGCCGTTAAAAAAGCCTTCTGAATTTGCTAGATGTGGGGTAACAGCAGTTGTGTGAGAGATAGTGGTTTAACTTATTCTGTGGTCCAGAGAGTCTAGGGAGTCAAACAGGTTATCCTGTATAAATTTAAATGTTTAATGGACCCACTTAACAAATATAACTATGTATTATGTACACTTTGAGGAGACAGGATCAGTGATTATTAGGAAATTATCAAATAAAATGGAGACTTATGTATTACACTATAACCTCATGACATTTATTTTCTTGCTATTTGTCTCCTGTTTTATCAACATAATACTCTGTACGCTGTATGACTGTCAAAGCTGGATGACCAAACTGAGTCCAATAAGAACAGAGACTTAGACCCAAGTGGCGAGTAATGTGAGTGGGATTTGGCTGCAGTAGAGGTTTGGCTGTGGGTAGGAAGGAGTTAAAAAACAGTCTGACTCTGGTACAAAAAATGAAATGAGAAAACAGGTATATTAATTTGAAAAAAATCAAAAAGCCATTCTCCCCAAAAGCCAAAATTCCAGTCCAAGTCCTTGCCTGTTTTCTGCCCCTTACCTCTTAAAATTTTAGCAAAAGAAGGGAAAGATCAGTTGAAAAGTAGTTCTTAAGTATTATAACATGTTTTTTTTTGCTTAATGGCATATGACAATCTTCAGAGGCAAAGTGCTCTGCCTTGGCCAAACACAAGGAACTCTGGACTAGTGAATCAGAAAGATTTTTGTCGTAGAAAAATATTGCTTCTTCTAAGGAAGGTGGAAGTCTTACGACAAGAAAGGACTAATCTGATGAAAGAGAAAGGGATCTATTGTAAATAGGACACCCTACCAGATGGAGTTCACGAATCCTTTTGCACTCAGCAGGCCTCTTCACTATGGGGTGCAACTGATCAGAAAAAGCGGGCTAGAATGGTGGGGAAGTTCATTATGCAGCAAGCAGATAGAGAATTTCCCAAAGAGGAACAAATAGAATGAACTGTAAATAATTTTTCAAGCACATTTTTTTTTCTCGGACAATTTATTCCCAGATCACGGAAGCTTATCCAGAAAAGCTAATTAATTTTTTAAGTGTTCACATTAGGACCTTAGCAAGGTTGTCACAATAAAAGCTTTGATTAGGGGGAGCACAGAGGAGTTGAGAAAACCTGAAATATCACAAAGATTAACAGTAAATTATTAAAAGTAAAGACAGCAAATTTTCAGGACCTCTCCCCACAGTTTCAGAGGTATGAAAGCATGAAACTGCTCAACTACTGTGGTATAGAGTGTAACGCAAGAACAGCGATACAGAATCAGACACATGCTGATAGTGACCATGGGAAATACTTTGGAAGGAGGTTAAAAATAGGACAAGCATGCAGTCATGTTTCCCCAGCACTTTCTCCCAGTCTCCAAGAAGGTCCAATATCTTCCTAGAAAGACGTGAGATCTTTGAATGTATTAGTTGTCAGTGTTTTGTGGGGTTTTTTTCCTCCAGAAATTCACCTGTTTCGTTTTTGACACCATGTGGGCTTTTGCCAAGGTTAAGTAAATGTGGGAATAAAGGCCTCCTTTTTCTTCATTCATTTCATAGACCATATTTCTTGCATTAGAAGAAGAAGTGAAAAACTGCTTCCTACTCATGTCTTCCTCCTCTGTGCCACTCACAATTTACTGATCTTATTTTTTTCTCCCAGTCACCTCTTTTTCAGTGTGAGGAGAGTCCTTAATTATTTCTCATAGGCTGTTCCCAGCCCATCATCCTTGCTATCCCATTCTGTGCTTTTTCAAGTTTTCAGATAAGATGGTCAGAGCATACAATGTTTGAAATGTCAGTGCATGAGGGGTTTATGATGTATAATCCTCATCTTTATAATACTCATTTACTGCATAATTATGCCATGATGTGCATTTTCATACACACAGGGCAGTCTGTGTTATATCAGTGACCTCTCTGCAATGTGATGCTTCTTTCTTTTGTGAAACTTCTCAGTTTATGTGGTGAATCATACAGATCAGAGGATTCTTCACCAAAATGGAGTTCAAGAATATTAGTTTTAGAAAGAAAAATCTGAAAGTAGGTTTTAAGACCGTGCTTAAGCCCTATAGACAAAAACATTATATATGCCCCTAATAACTCAGAGTCTATAGCTACATAATTCTATTTGGTGGCTGCTAAACACCCAGATATAGGACTTTTATCCACTTTTGTGCCAGATTTTCAGTTACTGTTCCAAAACATGGAGCAGTCAATATTGAAAACATCTTAGCTGGTTTATCTGGGCTCCCTTGCCACGAGGGGACAGGACTGGTATGAAGCTTTTATCTCTAAAAAAGTCCTTGGATTGAAAATGAAAATATCCAAAAACCATCATGAAAATCAAGAGGAGCTCCTGTTGGTTCTCCTTAATGTGCCGTAGAAATCCTTAGTGTTTGAAAACCGTTAATGTATAATCTCTGCCAAAAAATCATCAGCATGCTCTGAAATCCTTCTGTCCAAGCATATCACACTAGCCATCTAGTGTGCTATTTCCAATAATTTCTGCTCAGTTAGGTACACAATAACAATGGTATTACATGTATTCTGTCAAATATTTTTATGCATAGAATACATATCAAATTTATTTTAGCAGTTTAAATAAGTGAGTTTAATGTCTATTTAGCCAAGCATTACTTTAGTGAGGACTTCAGTAGATTAGAAATAAATTAATCCAATTAAAGAACACGTCTGTGAAATTTGATATGTCATAGGCATGAATGAGCTGTTTGCACAGCAACTGTAAAGAAATCATTAATGATTAACTATCTAGAAGAGGTTTAATCAAGGATAAACGGTATAAGACCGTTAAAAACATTTGCATTGAATACATGGAGATCCTGAAATAATAAAAGAATGTTTTGCATCAATAGTGACACGCGTACTCTCGGGAAATGTATTTTCTGTTATCTGTGGTGATGTGCAGCCAGGGGCTGAAGCTGAGAGTTAGCTTAGTAATGTTAGCTATCATGCATTGATAGAAGATTTGGTCATTCTAACGAAAAGATGAAATTTAACAGGTGACACAGACAAAGATATTTTGCCAAATATGTGTTACTTACAATAGCATACTGTTATCCTTGTCTTCAGAGCTAATATTCAGCAAAGTTAAGGTAGGGATTCTCAGAAGTGATCGGTGATGATTTTAATGGGCTAGGAAGTCTAGTAAATAAAGGCAAATACAGGCCTCACTTTTGGATCCAAAGATGGCAAGGCATGTAGTTTGGAATGACAAACTCTACCTTCAGACTGCTGAAAAATCTGCCACATCATGATTATCTAGAGGCCAGGGTGTTTTATTTAACTTCAACTGGCAGTTAGATGAGTGCATTCTGAGATGAGGACCCAATCATGGAATGTATAAAATTTCTCTCACTGTAGTTGTCTAGAGGAAATCCTCAGACTTTTGTGTTAAATGACCCATACAGGAAAATTTGTGCTTCAGTTTTTCTGAATGCATAAAATAATTTCATTAAACTTCCCGCTTTTGATTGCTTTTTCTTTAAAAGCAAATATGGAAACACGATATAATGTAAGAGAATCTCATGGCTGGAGAAGCTGTAAACTTTGACTCAACAAGACGTAAACAGCCACTGTTTTTTGTGCTATTCATGGAGACAAATGGGTGCCTGGAACTTAATGAAGGGATCCGATACACAGAACTTGCACTTCTCCAAGTACATGTATGGCTTAGCCATTAAGTGTACTAATAATAAGCAACCACTTGAAGGATTTCTGGAGGCTTTTTCCAATTACTTTGGTGAGCAGTAGGTCAGGCCTATATGGGACTATTCACTCAAGAAGTTTTATGAAGGAGGTTTGCTGACATCATCCCGATTACTGATAGAGCAACTGAGGCAGGGAGTAACTCTGAGGTTGCACAATTGAATGTCAGCTTAGTTTCATAACAAGCAGTGAGATTCAACAGCTTTTTTCTCACTTTGTCCTGAAATCTGGCTTCCTGTACGACCTGAGTGAAACCTCCCTATTTTGACTGGTTCTGAAAGATGCTAAAGGGATTGCATACACTCCTCACAAATCGCGTGAGCAGACCGAGGCCTTTGTAAACATTTCTGAGACACATTGTACGTGAACTGAGGACACAGCAGATGAGGAAATTGTCTGTTTTGTTGTACCATCTGCTGATTTAGAAAGCCATGAAGATGACAAACAGCCAGAATCTGTTCTCTTTTCACTCATCTGCTGAATGGCGCTCTGTTAGCATTGCATGAGCTGGAGTGTGGATATATTAAAAGTTGTGGGCATTGTTTAAAAGTAGAAGAATGATGTATTGCAGTACTGTGGTCAGACATGCATGAGAAAGTGCCTGATTTTTGCTACCTTCATGTCTGATTTTAACCAAACTGCAATAACTCAGAAAAATAGACTGAACATTAACGACATAAACACCTTTAGTTTAACCTCAGAGTTTCTGTTGCTAGACTGGCAGAAAATCTGACAAATATAATTTTTCTGATTTTTAACTGAAAGAAATGAAGACTGTGAAAGAAATGAAGAAATGAAGACCCTTTCCAAAGATTTTTCAAGTAAAACTAGAGGAAATGAAGAACATACATAATGTCTTCAATAGAAATAATAGTGCAAACAATTGTAATTGAACCTTGTTTTCATTTGCATGAACAGTATTTTCTGCCTTGTTTCAGTCAGATGAATGATTGTATCCATGATGTAGGAACCCATTGCACTAGGATCACCGAATGCTTTTACTTTCAGCTTGTACTTCATGAGTTATTTAATATGTGTAAGGAATAATATGGATGTAGGTTATCCAGCATTTGTCAGGTTTAGGTGCTCCCATGATACCTTTCCAGCTGCAACTCCACATGTGAAAACTGAATTTCTGTTAATCTTCTTTAAGGTGTCTAAATTTAGTGATTTTTGAAGGAATTAAATGCACTGTAAATGTCTGCCTCTTTGCTGGTTATCTGTGTATTCTCAGTTACAGCATGTATAGCTTATTTTTCCTTTTTATATTATGGTGTTATTCATGTAAAAATATGCTTTTCCTTACAGTTTTGCAGAATTTTCCTTGGGTTGAGCATTTTCTCTTCTTTTCCAAAGGTTTTCTACTTGTTTTGAAGGTTGTGCTTCTTATAACTCTGGATGTATAAGATCTGTACTCTTGAGTCTGGTTGCCCTTCTTAAGTACTTTTGGATGAATCTGGATATTTATTCTTTACTAATGGGTGCTGTTTTTTTACTTCTTCCTCTGGATACATCCTATTTACCTGCTCTTTCTGTTTGAGAGCATTTTTCAGGGCTTAAGTTCTCTTCTGTTCCATAGCCTATACTATCTTTAAGTAGGGAGTATGAATATCTTGAAAACTATTTGTGCCTTTAGCTCTCTAATGTTAATGTCTAGTTTCACTTCAGTGAGCTGTAGTAGGCCCAAACATCACCCTATTAACTGAAGAAACACAATGAAAATAAAAACCCAGCTTGTCTGTACAGTTTTAGTTTGTTGTGAGCCACACTGGACCTCTGTCTTCCCAATGTTATTTCTGTCAGTGCTGACTCACACTTTCCTCATGTTTTTTCCTTCAAAAAGCCCATATAAAAAGCCTCTCTCATTTTCTTTTCATTTTCGTGCTGAGCTCCAACCACATGCTTAGTCACTGCATTTGTGCATACTCTGCTAAGAATTCAGGTTTTGTGGTGCTCTGATACTCCCCTACTGGGTCTTTTTGGGTCTGTCTGATGATGATTCTTTATCTCTTCCTCAAACTTTGGTGAGATAGACTGTTGCTACCTTGTTTCATATAGTACATTTTGCCCATGGTAGTGGGCAGACGGTGTGTTCTCAAGCTGAATTTCGAGGACACTTCACATAAATGTTGCAGATTCACTTGGCATCCAAATCATGTACAAACAGATTGGCTTCCTCTTCCAAACATTTTGCTCCTTCAGCCCTTGTCCTTCACCATCTTTGCAGCTTACTACAGCTAGATGTCTTTAGTAAAGAATATTTTGAACTCAACTTTCAGATGCTTCATTGCAGAGAAATGCAGTTGGTACAGTCACTGATCCTTGGGTTTTTATGGTGTACATGCAGTATATCAATAAATAATTTCAAGATGACACTCAAGCTTTATAAGGAGCATTGGAAGAGCCAGAGGCATGGCACAAAGTGGGAATGCTTCTGGGAGTTAGATCTGAGAAGAAAATGGGAAGCAGCATATTGTAGCAAGCGGACTTTATGCTTTGCCTTCTGAGTTTGCTTACAGTGAAGCCTGGTAATCCAGTCTGTAGGTGCCTGATACACTGACCATACAGGCCAGATTCTCATATGGGGGGGAATGACAAGATAGAGGAAAAATAATACAATTTTTGAACCATATGCTACCCAAAGAATATGCATTCATGTTCTCTGAGGAGTCAAAGAGGACCTAGAATTTCCATCCAACTGTGGAAAGAATGGCTGTTTCCCATCATGAAAAGGTGGAGGTCTTCAATGTGTTTCCCTTTGCAAAGAAGCATCACTTTGGTCTTGTCTGGATTCAGTTTGATCCATCTGTTCTTCATTTAAGAGCTAATTTCCTGTAGTTATTCTGATGTTTTATAGTGATGATAGTTGCATCAGAAAATGAGATAAATAGTAGATTGTCAGCAACATACTGTTAGCAATTGAACACATGCCATATCACTCTCTCTCAGCAGTCTCATGTAGATAGATGTTGATTGTATGGATCCCTATGGGATCCGGAAGGTGAGGACCTTGGAGGAAGAGGCTCATAGCCACCACCTATTTTTTAATTACACGTAGAACACAAGATACAGTACTAGTGTGTGACTGTGACTATGTAATAGAGGATTCAGGTGTCTGAGAATAGGAATGTGGAGATTGTAGTTCCACGTTGGTGAAAGTTTTATAAATTACTCTAGGAAGTTTTCAGAATTTCCATCTGTAGTTTATATATCACTAGGAGTCCTGCTTTCTCCAGTCTTTTGTCTCACAGTGTGTATGGATACACTCAAATGTTTTTATTTCTTAGTAGAACATCTTTTACATCTGATATTGAGGCCACTGAACCCTTCCTCCATATTTTCTTTCCTTTCTAACTCCTGGTATTTACCTTGGGCAGTTGCTGATGGTGTTCTGGTATCTCTCTTGGCTATTTTGAAGAGTAGCTCTTCTATGACAGGGTTGCAATGGTACTGAATCATGACTCAGTGGTGCAAAAAAGTCCAGGTATTTCACCTGCAAAGAGACTATGGGAGTCTTCTTTTTCTAAGGTAAAACTTTGCATCTGGCAGCAAGAACTTCAGGTAGTTTTTTTATCATCCCTTTTTAAAATGAAGTTACTGTCTAAGCAGCTGGCTGCAAATAGAAGCTTGTGTTGTTTATTCTAAGGTGTGGTGTTCTGGGAGGGTGAGCCCTCACCATAACAATACCAAGGAGGTAGAAAAGTAACACAGAATGGCATGCAAGGTTTTGGTAAGTCTGGTTTGACTGTTTTGGTTTTTTTTTCCAGTTCCCATGACCTAGAAACATTGCAGAGAGCAGCCTCTACATTATTGAACTTTTGGCCCTTACATGTGTCATTACAGTAGACAAGCAGTGTCGGAATGACAGTGTGGTCTGAATAGCGGGGTGGTATTTCTCCCAGTGTTTTAAAACCTTTTAGCTGACACAGGAAAGCAGCAGATGGTTACAGGGTGGCAAAAAACAGAAATGAGGAGTTAATGGCAGGAGCACAGAGCTATAGGTTCTCCAGCAAAACCAGAGGTTAAAGGGTTGGTAGGCTCAGAAACAAAATACAACCTCCTCATACCCCTAAGGCTCTGAAAACTTACCTACTTAGTTTTAATTAATTGTAGTTTCTGGTGGTAATATTTTCTGCATTTGACACTGAGAACATAGGACCCTTCCTCTTCTTATAATCAAATAGTCAGAGGGAGTGTGTATATCAGGATGAGACTAAAAGTTTTTTCAGGGCTATTGATAAAAATCTCATGCTGTTGTAGCAATTAAGCATGAAGACTGTTTGACATCTTTTGTGTTTCATATAACATGGAGATAATTTCGTAGGAATCAATTATGGGGACAGATGCTTTGCATGTCAAGTTGAGGTGTCTGGATGAAAATTTTGAGGGTAACCACAGAAAAGATTAATGCTTTCAAAATATGTGGATGAGCCATACCTGTCAAAGAGGCCAAAGCAAATCCCCATACTCAGATGCTTTCACTGCCAACAGGATATTTGAAATGCAGATATTATAGCAGAGAATATCTCTATTGAAACCAAAATTTGAAGAAATTATCTCATTAAGAACTAATTTTGCATTAAAAAGCACTATTTATACTTGAAAAATCTCTGTCTGCTATGGACTGGAAACAGCATATTCAGGGCAGTTCTAATGTCAGGGATTTACTTTCATGTGTTATACATACACAGACACATAGACATCATCTGCATTGCCAAAAAACCTAAGCCTCTTCAACCAATAATCTTACTGTTTATCAGATGCAAAAAAAATTATTGTAGAACTGAGAGGAATTAATCTGTTGGTTCTGCAGGTTTATCTATGGCTGCTCAAAGATTCATCCTATTTCACTTATTTCAGTGATTCATCAAGTTTATTCTTCTACCCCGGCCTTTTATCCGAAAACATTTCTGTGTACTAAGCTATAATACGCTTAGGTTGTGATGCAGTTTCTTTCTAGAAAAAGCTACACTCTTGTGGCTTACATATCAATATTTGTGTGATTATAGACCAAGATATTGTTGCTAAAGCTAGGTAAAAATTTTATTATTAATATAATTCATTAAGTGTTAATCTTTAGGTTTTGATGGAGTATGGGGTAATGTGTGAATGAATATGTTGCCTCCTTGACTGCTTAAGAGAAGCATTATTCTTCCCTTCCCCCTTACTTCTCTACTGATAATACAAAGGAAAAAAATAATGAATCCTTCCTCTTTTCCTCCAGGTAGGTAGGTCAGGAAGAAGCTCTTGCTTTGCTCTCTTTGAATAAATCATTGTCAGAATAGGTTCCGTATGACTACATGAAAGCTGGAGAGCTCATTTGTTACTCCCCCGGGTATCAGCAGACATGCAGATGTGTGCAGAGGAGAGCAGTCCAATGCACATGCCCTCGTTATGCTTAGTAAGACATTGTGAACAATGCCAGCTTTCCTTACTTTTATGTATTCATTAGTTTAAAGGAACTAAAACTGAACTTCAAAAACTGACACAATATGCAGCTCTCCACAGAAAACCTCTATTATTTTGTGAGTGAGGGACAGGCTATTTAAATCACAATATTTATATTTATTTAGCTGTTTTCTCTGACTGGTAAACTGGTGTAAGAAACTAAAAATGGAGGAATAAACACTCATAAGACCCATAGCAGGAAAAAAAACAAATAAAAATTTACATCAATTGCCTGAAAACATTCTTAAACATTGAAAAATACAACCTTAAAGATCAAGGATTTTCCATTAAAAAATTGTTTTGTTTAGTTTATTTAGTCATCTGTGTAGGCTGTTATGTGCCCCCCACACACACACATGTGAACACACATTCACATAACACACATGTGGTAAGTTTGTAGTTGTATTGCTAAAAGAGTTTTGAGGAAAATGTATCCTATTTGCTGCTTAGCTAGGTGACCAATGAAGAACTGTAATACAAATCTCAGAAATATCCATCCCATTGTTTTTTATTACCGAAGAAAGTAGATCAGGATGATAACAGCTGGATACAAAAAGCAATCATATTTTCACTATAAAAATAGTGCTATTGCTTAGTAAGCTAAACTCCATAAATATATTAGGGGGATATACTGGCTTGCCCTGGATGGTTTTATTCTTTTTTCTTAAAAATATCTTTTGTTTCCACCCCCCACTAAGAAAAAAGGAATGTTTCCTGTTAAGACATGAAGTGAGCTTGTTTTTCACTTTTGCCTTTTATATAGGGATACTGAATATAAAGGACTACAGCTCTCCCTGGATCAGGTCACTGCTACCAAGCCGGCATTCTCATACGCAAATTCAACTCCGACCATAACGGATAATAGAAAGGGAAGCAAATCTCGCCTCTCGAGCGCAAAGTCAAAATCAAGGACATCACCATACCCACAGGTAGCTGTCTTTGAAAACTAAATTAAATATTTTTGAATATCTTGATTTTGACTGCTACTTTACCCAAGTAACTAGAATGGGCCAAAGAACGTGTTACTCAAAGGGAATAAAGAACTGCAGGTTATACAACCTTGAGACAGGAATATGTTTCTTTAAACTGCTTCTAAAAAGCTGGAAACATTCATGTTTCAGCATGCATAATAAATCATTATCAACTACAATAGCAGCACAGGGCTCAGAGGTAATGAGAAGCTGACACAAGGACAAGTGAAAATGTTGGTTTTGAAATACTTGGTTTGAGAAGACTGAGTTTTGCCATTTGAGAAATCTTGCTTTTTCTTACTTGGTCTTTACTAATTCCAACATATCTAGAAAGCTGCCAGATATTTGATAGAAGTTAATACTGAAGTCATAGTCAAGAGGAGTGAGTTTTGATGAGGCAAAGCAGTCAGCCAACTTGGTGAACTGGAACAAGAAAGTGTGTACTTTTCTGTGTGTAAAGATTTGAAAGGAGGAAAACAGTAGGAGGTGGTCATTGGCATCAGTAGACTTTAATTTCCCAGATTTCATTTTCAAGCCTGATGTGTAAGGAACATGTCCTGCTTGGAGAATGGACCAGACTCAGTTGAGTCTGTGGACTGAAACTTACCCATTACATTTATGCAACTGATTTCTGCAGGCAATGTCACAGCACTTGCATCCTTACACTATCAAACTTTTAGCTCAAATAAATCTGTTAAAATAATCATGATGTTTACTAAAGATGCAAGTCTTACTGCTCTTATGCCTCTACACAAGAGGATATAAATGGATATATATACAAAGTGGATATAAGTGTATGCATTCATGATGTAACATTGAAGAGCTATGTATTTTTAAAGAGCCCAGGTCAATATTTAACTGATAATGACCTTAATAACTACAGTTTCTTTGCAGGCACAATGTTTCCTAAATGGACCTCTAAGACTGTGTAATGTGATCCCAAATGTCTACATTACTTCCTTGTTTTCTTTCTTTTTTCCCCTCAAAAGTACCAAGGATAAGAATTTCAGTTAAATGACATCTACTTTTGGCACAGGGAATATTTAACTGAGCACCTAGATGTGAATCCAGATTCCTAGTTTTAGGAATCTAACTTTTGTCAGAGGTTATTATAGCTCACTTGTTCATACATGTTTCTGTGGGTTGTTAAAAAAGCCTTTTTCTTTAATGCACTACATCAAACAATTGTAATCAAACTGCTCAAAAGAATTGGGGAAGACATGTGCAAATAAATCTAAATTCAATTTTTATGACAATCTTTGATATATTGCAATTACATTTCATCTTGCCTTATACAGTCCTTTACAAAGTACTCATTTGCTAGCAGGACAATCCCAGCTGAAGACTTGTTATCCTTCCACATCTATCCGATTTCTGAACGTGTGACCTCCTTATACTTTCTGTCACCAGAAAAAAAATACTGAATGAGCAGTGCGGAACTGTGACTTTTGGGTTTTCAGGGGTTGTTGTCTGAAAGCACAGCGTGCTTCATCTCCAGTTTCATTTTGCATCCTCATTACCAGCTGCCTGATATTAAAGTCACGTATTTCATCATTCAAAAAGAAGCAGTCACGGTAGTTGTCGGTATCTTGAAAAATGGTCATACCATTCATTGCAGCCCATCACCACAAGTAATGCTGGCAGCCTGGCCTTGCCTCCCTCTCATCCTTCTCCACCACTGAATAAACTGTTGAAAGACTAAGAGAAGCTGTTGTGAAGAACATGCAGCAGGTGGTATGGCCTGTGTCCCTCAGTCTCCTGCCCTTGTAATTTGCCAGTCAGTAGAGGAGAATTAGAGTGTGACTTAAAAGTCACAGCTGAAAAGCGAGGTCACGGGTTTTGGCTTACATAGGAGCCTGAGTTGTGGTGAGGAAAGGAAGGAGGAAGTTTATTAGTAAAATAATGGCAGTGGGCAAAGTGCTTCTTAAATTCAAGGGCACCTAGGAGATTTTAAATGTACATAATTTCTTTCCCATTTTTTCCCCTTCCTTTTCTTTTTCCCTTGTCATTTACTTTGTGTCTCTCTTGAAGAGAAAAAGAGATAATATTCTTCACCGGGTGGTGACTGAGAATCCTCTACCTTGCCAGCTGTGTGCCCCTGAGGTAGCTACATGAGATGTGAGCAGTGTGAAAATGATGCTAATCGATTTTGGCTGAATTTTTACTACAAGGGCAAAAAGTGGATGCTTTGGTCGTCTGAGACAGCGTTAAAGTTTTTTTCCTCAAATCTTTTTCAAAATCAGACATAGCATAATGTGAGTCTTGTAGACTCTTTAAATAAAACTGAGTTCATGAAACTGGAGGCATCTGACTAACACTGCCTGCTGTTAGTACAGCGGGCTAGTGGGTTCTGTGAAACCAGCCTCAGGCAGGGGAAGGGCAAGAAGACAGGAGATCAACCCAAAATTCATGGCCCAGCTGCAGAATTTGCTCAGAGAGTTTGAAGAGTGCTTTTCTAGTCCCGTCCCTCCAGAGAGGTGCAGAGCTGAAAGAGATAGTGGGAAAAAAAAACCCAGGCAGATGAAGATTTGATGGATATTTGCAGAAAAAGGAAATCGTGAGTTGTTGTAAAGACGCCTGTAGTCTTCCCCCACAATATAATCATCATCACCATCATCATTGTGGGGGCCTCCCAAAATCTAGCCCTGCACCTTTGTGTTTCTAAAAACTAGCCCAGGAGCTCATTAATTCCATACACAGGAAATAGCAACAAGACTGGAAAAACATTTTAATTATGATCATCTGAACTGCTTTGGAGTTTAATGTCCCATTAAGGATGATTGCCTAAGGAAAATATTTAAATTGCCTGTTGTCTGCCTGCAGTGGAAATGTTTCATAGTGAGATCTGGATAAATGTTTATTGCTTCATATCTCATCTTAGTTCTTGGATAAAGATTTTATATATGCATATATATATACATACATACATATATATATATATATGTATATATATACAAGTATCTCATGAAAACACAGATACAAGTAAGGATGTACCCAAGAGCTGTTGGATGGAGGCTTTGGTGTATATTACAGCAGGCATAAATTTTTGGAAATAGGTGTACATTATAGATATAAGTATATACTAATAGGAAGGTATATAGGTATGTATTAATACATCAGATTTCAGAGATATATTGATTTTATATCTCCTTTAAATGGATAATCTGGATTAATTCTGGAGTCCATCTCTATTTGGGCATATCACCCAATGGGGTAAAGATAACAGGATCAGGCTGAATTCTAGCTGGCCGGGGTTTTGTTTTGTTTTAATTTCTTCTTGTAGCCTAAAGTTTTGGCAACTTCTAGTGTGTTCAAAAGCAAAGCAAGCCCTTCTTTTTACAGTAAACATAACTCCTGGTCTGGTGAAGAGTCACCAGCAGTGGGAGTTATTTTAATGGACATGCTGTATTACTTTAATCTAAGCCTTTCACCATCTGCTGTGCCTATAACAGTGAATGCGAAAAGAGTGCATTTTACATTTCAGGATTACATTAGTAAACTGTAAGATAAAAGTGATTTAAAACCATGCATATGTTCTTAGTACAATGCAGCCCGCATCTGTGATGTTTTTTTCCTCATGGTTAAGGCACAAATCAAGAGCAAAGCTGCTAATGCTGATGTAGTGAAAGTTTTTCATGGAAAAGAGGACTCTGTGAGGGCTTCATCATATATTTAATGTTTATAATGATAAAAACCTGAGTAGGCTGCCAGAAAATTATATATCTATAATATCTGTTGTTTGAACATCTGGAGTGGTGCGTGGAGCAGGCTGATGTTGCTGTGTGTGACAGGATGAGTCCTCAGGCCAGTGAGACACCTGTAGGAATGGAAGGTCAGGCAAAAGAAAATCACACAAGAAATACTGAATTGTCTCCTGGCCTAATACACTTCCATGGGCTCTCATAAAGTAAGCTTTCTTAGACATGGAATTTATATCTTCCTATTTCCTTGTCTCTTCAGCCCTCCTGAAGTTTTTCTTGAAAATGCATCAGTGATGGCCCACAGACCCTCTGTCAGTGCTAATCCTGCTGGCGTGTACTCATTGTGACTGTACACTGGATTACCACCCTGGAAGACATTTCTAATTTTCAGAGGTGACAATTCAGTTTACCGGGACCAGCTGGAAGGCCGTTTAATTTATGTTAATTATTTTTGTTGGTTTTTGTGCCAGAAGACAATTCAGAAATCACCTGAAGGGATTTCAGATGTTGCCAGTCTGAAGTTCTTTATCACTATCTGCTGATTAAATTTCATCAAAAACCCAAAAGTAATAAATTACTTTTTCCTTCTGATAGAATTCAGAAGGCAAAACTTAGCAGAAAATAAAATGTTCCTGCTGAGGCATGACTGGGTTTGAAAGCAAAACCCCCTGATTTTAATTTGCTATAATTTTCATTAAATCTGATTCAGTTTTTTATGGTCTTTCATCACTTGACATATGGGAGCCTAATTCTGACTTGAGAGATAGTGTTTCCACTCCCATTTCAGTAAAGCTATATCTTTGATCACCCTTTCCTTTCTCCCCCCATCAACATGTCACACATGCCCGTATTTGAAGTCTCCACCTGTCAACATCAGATTCCTAGAAGAGGCGCTGGTTGGACCGCAGCAGCGAAGGCAGCCTGAGGATGCCAAATAGAGATATGGCTGGCCCTAAAGGGAATTAGACATATTTTTGCCCTGTGTCTGCTTGTGTTGTACCTTAGGAGTAAGTAGTTATATCAAACCTTGGCAGAAAATGTGGGCCACAAACAACTGACTGCATTAATTTAATTCTGTCCATGGCCTAGCAGCTGCCACGGGTCAGATCTCAAATAATCTTCATTTACATCAAGGACAAAGAAGATGAGTCAAGTATTGTTTGTCTTGGTACATGATTATACAACATCACACAGTGCATTTCTGATATACTAAACATAAGACCTTTGAGATAATTTCTCTTTTTTCAAGAAAAGCGCACAAAGGCCTTTTGTGATTAGGTTCAAGATAAAAGAAAAAACTGCACAACTTTTCAGTTAAATGAAGATATTCCCTTCAAGAGAAGCTATGCTGGACACTGAAGTGTCCTTAGAAAAAGAAAACTAATAGAAGAATGTCTAGTAGAGCTACAGGAAATTAAGAGTTTTAAGTTTGAAAGATTCTCTGGCATTTATTATCATAATAAAGTGTCCAAAAAAAGAAATTTCATTATAATATTATTGGAAATTAATTTTCCTTGTCCTCTTCATGAAAGAAACACATACTAGGAGCTTTGTTTTTAATAAGAAAATAAATGAACTCTTGACTTTTCTATACTTGCATTTAGGCTTATACTATATAATATTTCTGCTTAACTTTTAAAATGAAAAATCTGGTTTATAAAAGTCAAATTCAAAAAGAGCACTAAAAATAATTCTAAAATTAAGAACATATCAAAAATTCATTTTCTTTTTTTGATTTTCCATTCCAGATAAAATTTACTAGCTGTTAATCTTGTTAATAATTTCTAAGGTTTTTTTATTGGAAACTTAATTTTATCTATACATTTTTTGTAAAAAAGCTTATAATAATTCCGCTTTTATTTATGAAGGTATCTTTGTGACTAAGCAGTTTGTGGACATTAAATCTGAAAGGATAATAGAAGAGTTAGATGCTCCAGTCAATCACATAACACTGTGGCGACTGAATAAAGTTCCTAGTTAGTGTATGTTGAGTTACTGGCATTTAAAAGAACGCTTTTGTGGCTCTGTAACTATCTAACCTTCATGAAAATTCATGTTTGTCCTTTCATCTCGAAACCTTTGTGATGAGTATCGTGGTACTAACTTTCTGACCTCTTCCATGTCTACTGGTCGGCTTGTTGCCTATGGGTATTCTTCTGACAACTAATAAGAAAATATAATTGACTTCCTCAAAGCCATGACTCTTTCTTTGTTTCCTTTAAATAACTTATCATGTTCACAACCTAAACAGTATTCACAAATATAAACTGGAATACGAAGAAATGCCCAATTAAATGCCAAAAACTCCACTGATGTTGCACAGATGGTTTAAGTTTCTGTAAATCAAACATCTGGTCAGTACTTTCGATTGGTAAGTGCATAAAAGCTTGATCCTGGCTGATAATGAGGAGTTTCATAGCAACTTAATCTAATGAAAAGGAAGGTAACCTTATGTTAGGCCTGTTAAAAGAAAAGGCAGAGTGGGCATATGGAAGGTGAGTGATGGAATGGGAGAATTCCAAGGTTTCATGTTGTAATACATTGATTTGTGACATGAGTGTGCAGGGCTGAAGAGGTGAGCATGTACGGCTTTGGTCTCATCCCAGTCCATAATCATGGGTGAAATTGATTTAAAAATGTTCCGTGAAGTTTGACAGTTCCAATAAATAAAAAGATTTAAAAATGAGATAGCTAAATCCTAGGAGGTTTAATAAACATTCTTTTCCTTTCCCAAAAGGTATCTAAAAGTTTGAAGCATTCATTATGAATATCTAGAAATCTGTGACATTTAACTTAACCCTTACTTGTCTCTAAACAAATGCTCATGTTCCTATCCTGACTAATTTTCCAACTGCCTGCTAGTTGCTCTTCTGTTTTGGGAGGGCCCTGCTTAAGTGAGGGTGAAAAATGCTCACTCTGCCTGCTTTGTTAGCAGTCACCTTTACTGGAAAATAGTTTCTGGATTTTCCCTGTTCCCACATTGAAGTAGAGCTGGGGTTTTTAGCTTCCTGCCTATCTGTCGTCACTTTACAGCTTTACCCTATAGAAATGTTGGCAGTGCAGGATTTACAAGAGGCTTTCCTTTTCCTACTAATAAGAGGAAAGAAGTTCAAAGATACAACTCCAAGAAAAAAATATCAAAAAACAAAATATGAGGAAAAGAGAGCAAACCCTTAGAAAAAACCCTTCAAATACATTCGGTTTCAATTTGACACGTGAGAATGCTCCAGGAGCAGTGTTATTTCAGTCTCTTTTGGAAGTGTTTTGCTGAAGTGCATTGGAGCACCTTGGCTGAGTGTTAGCACAGCTTTCAAAGCAACAAGAAAAACCTGAACATATTAAAAATACATTGAATTGTAACATTGATGTTGCTGAGCCTAATGTTACACATCATAAAGGAGATGGCTGTGAAGGGCCGACATGGGATGTTTTAGACTTTGATGAGGTCTGTCCTGTCAGCTGTGAGCTCATTACAGAGTGTTGTACAGGAAAGGACAAGGAGCCCAATCAGAAGGTGCAGACATGGGGGCACGCTCACAAAAAACACCCTATCACATACACACTCTGCCTTCCTTCCCAGTGCAGTCACTTGCAGATTTCACCCAGGTGTGGTAATTTCCATGCTGCTTCTCCTGTTTTGCAGTATTCTGGATTTCACACTGAGAGATCCGAGTCTGACCACGAGAGCCAGTGGGGTGGGAGCCCACTGACCGACACAGCTTCTCCCCAGCTCCTGGAGCCTGCGGACAGACCGAGCTCCCAGCACCACGACGTCTCCTGTGCCTACAGACAGTACTCAGACCGCAGCACGCTCTGCTACGGTTTTGCACTCGACCACTCCAGACTGACTGATGACAGGCATTTCCACACTCAGGCCTGTGAGGGAGGCAGATGCGAAGCTGGCCGGTATTTCCTTGGCACGCCGCAGCCGGGAAGGGAGAGCTGGTGGGGTTCTCGTTCAGCATTGCCTCTGACCAAGTCGTCCCCTGAGAGCAGAGAAGCGTATGAGAACAGTATGCCCCACATAACGTCAGTGCACAGGATTCATGGTAAGACATAACAAGCATTTGCGGACGCGACACCATCTTGGCTGAAGTGGTACGACAGAAACATACAGCGGTTTATGGGAAAGATGGAGAATGAGATGCTTTTGACGTATGTTCTTGTCTCAGAGATTGCATCTGTGGAGATGAGGAATACTTAAAATTCAAGCTGAGTTGAGTTTTATAGTCTGGCTTATATATAATAAAATAATAAGATATAATTTTGCTGTATTTTCATCAATCTGTGAAATTAAGGTGGAAACGTGACTGGAGAGATTTTAAGCATGATCTTAAAAATATAAACAAAATAATCCACTTGATAGAAAAGTGTTTTTTATTTGTTTCAGGATTAAGGCACTTCAGATGGAATATATTTAGCAAAAAATTAGAGCTAAATCCAAGCTAGATATTAAAAAATCTTGAAAGCCTTTGGAGAAATTGTTCTCCAAGTGACATTTTTCCCTATGGGTTATTACTAGATTCTGTATGTATTTAAAGCTGGCTATTGCAATTAACAGTTCTTTTTGGTTTCAGACGTTTGTCCTCATTTGTAAGTTTTAGCCAATTTGAATCTCTCAATCCTTTCAGCACCAAGCCTGAAATTTTGTTTAGTTTCTGACAGGTTGCAAACTCAGTGTATTAGCGCATTTTCAGAGGCTGAAACCAATAAAAAAACCACAGTGAAAGCCTGATATTGGGTTGGGAAGAGTCCAAAGATCCTTCATTTTAAAATTACAGGCTGAGTCTTGGAAGACAGCAACTGGCCCAAAAGTCAGAATTCAAGGTTGTAAGGACGGATGCAACATCAAAAAATATTTTTTTTTCTACAAAATAGTCTATGAAAACAAAAGTTGCCTCTAAAGAACTCATAAAAGCTGATTACATTAGTACTCTTCCACTGATCCGCAGAACAAGATTTTGTAAACAAAAAAGGACTGTTCTGTTTCACTCCAATCTGAGGAGAATTATGTTGAGATTAGAAAAAAATTATTAAATAGCATGTTCTAGGAAATACAATCAGAGATAAAACAGGAAAGGAAAGGCAGAGAAAATTTTGCTGATGAGAACTGTTCTCCACTTTTCCTGTGGGAACATACCTCCTTCTTTGTGTCTGTTCTGTACTTCTGCCCTATTTGTGTTTTTCAAGCTTTTTCTTCTCAAAAAAAAGAGGATCTAGTAAAGTATGAAAATTTTGCTGGCAACTTTTATTCATGATAATTCTTGCTGAGCATAGAAATATTGTACCAAAGTACAAATGCAAAAGGGTTAGATATTTATTCCATACCTCTATCAAGGATAATTAATGTAAATGGATAATATAGTTTTGTTTTAGTTGTTTGGTTTTGCTGTAATTCCAGCTACTGCAGTTATTTTCTTTATTGTATCAAGTCTTACATTTTTCAGTAGGTCTTCAGTCTGTATGTAGTTTTAGGGGGAAAAACCTGACTCGCCCAGGTTTTGTGGGTCCAGATCGTAAGAGGATGTGAAGGATAAATTCATGTCCATGTTACTCCACAGGGCAGTACTTCCCCAGCAACGCAGGATATTTTTATTGTAAAAGCCCATCGCTGATTTTTGTTGTGACTTCTACAATGCAGTGGTAGTGGTCTGCAACCCAAATGGATCTGTATGCCCTGACCCAACACAGACCAGGGGAAATTTCTTGTGCTAGTCTGAAAATGGGTTTGCTTTGAGGAGTACTGTCAGCCAACCCAACGTGCTTCATCCTCAAAGAGGATTTTGTGTGTGCTGAGGCAAAGGCATCAATAAGTAACGTGTGCAGGTTCCACACATGCCCTCCTGAAGGAATGTATCTCAGCAAATCAAGGCCTTTACCATAATGTCAACCATTCAGGTCACTCACTTTCTTCCCAGTGAGGACTGACAGGTATGATTCTGTCCTTTCAGCTACTTGCAAGCTGAACACCTTCTCTGATATGTATATGGGCCTTATTTTTTAAAGAGAGGTAAGAATGTCACAATATTTTTCCATTTAAAAAGCAAATATTTATGCATGGGGATATGACATCACATTTCTACAGTAACCCTGTCTAGCAGCTTTGGGTTCTTGAGCTTTTGAAGAAGAGTTCCTTCATTACTTGTGGTTATTGTTGTGTAACCTGCATAAAGTCACTACATAACCACAATCTATTTCTCAGTGCTTGTCTGTGTTTTAGCTCCTTGGAAGGCCTAAGAAAACATGCTGGAATGTTGTACATTTGTAACTCCCCTGAGATTTTTATTTTTATCATGGCCCAAATTTACTCAGACCTTGCTAATGCAAAGATGTAGGGGGCCAAGGGCCTGAACACTGGCATTGAGGGCACTTTGACGTGCCCTAGGATACCCTGCCTGGCCTCTAGCTGCTCCAAAAGACAGAGTTGTTTTAGAGTAGGTCCCAAACCTGCTGGGCTTATGCAGATGCTTGGCTACCCAAGAGTGTATCAAGTGGCACCACATACCTGTGTTGAGGTGCTTAGATCTCTTTGTATATTTCCAGCTGTGTTAGTTGCTCCTTGTAGAGATACTAGAAACTAGAGTTTGTCACTGAAAAGCAAGGGGTCTACCACGGTCTTTTTTTGGTGACTGTTACGAGTCACTTACCTCTGACTTGATTTTCTTTCTGTAAAATAAGGTTCAGATTACATGTTTTTCAAGATCATTTGCCTCCTTAAGCCTCAGTGCTTGTCTGCTTTCTCTCTTTCCTAGGAAGAGGACACTGGGATGAGGACAGTGTCGTCAGCTCACCTGATCCTGGCTCTGCCAGTGAGTCAGGCGACCGATACCGCACTGAGCAGTATCAGAACAGTCCACATGAGCCCAGCAAAATCGAAACTCTAATAAGAGCCACCCAGCAAATGATTAAAGAAGAAGAAAGCAGGCTACAGCTGCGGAAAACCACTCCTGACCCACTGGTCTCCATTAATGGCACGGGGAAGAAGCATGCTATCTGTTTTGCAAACTACCCTCAGCAGCAGTTGGCGGCGGACGTCTGCCGCGTCCCGACGGTTGCCAACACTCCTCCCTGTGAACACATCCAGCAGAGAGATGGAAAGATTATGAGCCCGCATGAAAATGACTATGACAACAGCCCCACAACACTGTCTAGGATAAGTAGCCCCAGTTCTGATCGAATATCAAAATCTAGTTTGGTGCTTGCTAAAGACTACCTGCATTCAGATATGTCCCCTCATCAAAACCAAGGAGACCACCCGGCAGCCTCTCCAAATTATTACAGCTCCCACAGGCAGTACTTTGATAAACATGCTTACACACTAACTGGGTATGCTCTTGAGCATCTATATGACACTGAAACAATTAGAAACTATTCACTAGGCTGTAATGGATCCCACTTTGATGTGACTTCTCACTTAAGGATGCAGCAAGATCCAGCACAAGGACACAAGGGAACATCGGTTATAATAACCAATGGAAGCTGACACTTTTTTTTCTAATAACTTTTGTGCTTTAAAAAATAATCTTTGAGATCTAATTGGAAGATATTATATGTTTTCATGCCCTTGTCCTTACCAGCATTTCACATACCACAGTGCACTAGAAAGAAGAGCCCAAGGTTTGGGGGGATAATTTAGTTAAAATACATTACTTAAAAAAAAATAAAAATACACTGGCATGCAGGGTTGGAGTGAATGAAGCTAAACTCAAAGTTGGTGCCATGCATGCTGAGAAGGATAGAAGAGGTCCAGGCAGGGAGTGCTTGTGGCAGGCTAACAGAGCAGTTTATCCACATTGTATAAGAGGTGTTGTTCGGAAACACTGCCAAGGGCAGATCTTCTGAACTGCATAGGTACCAGCCAACAAAACTGCTATGCACTCTTTTTTTACAGGAATTTGGGATGTGTTCCTTCAAAATACACAACAAAATGTGTACTTCTGGTGATATGTTTATTCCCCAAGCATGCTATGCTGCTGCATGGTATAAAGCATCCATAGCTGACCAATATAAAATCAAAAAAGGGAGAAAGAGAGAACTCCTTGAATTGTTATGTCCTTGTGTACTCACATACATAGCTATTTACATATGCCTGATTTGAAAAGAGTCCTTATGATTAATATGGTCAAATATTTTCTTCCACTGTATTAAAAAGACAGGGGCGTTCTCACTGTAGTTTTGAGAAACACAAAGGGCTTTCTTGTCTTGCTGTAGGGATGGGAGATTGTTCTCATGTTTTTGAAAGGTTGCCCATGGTGGGCAGTGGAGTGAAATGGAAGAAAATTGCCTGGAGAAACAGGCAGAGTAGGCTGGAATTAGGAGTGGTCCAAGATAAACTGTTAACCCTGTAGCTATGTATGCCATTTAGTAATAATTATAAAATAAGGAAAAGTGGCTGAATAATTAAGAATTAATTTAAAACACAGAAGGAACTCAATAGAATCATAGAAATATTGCTGTAAAATACAAATGCAGTTGCATAAACATAAAATTACATCAGTCAAGAATAGGTAAAAACTCTTTGGCGATTTCTCTAACTTCTGATAAAGTTTTGGAGTAAATTCAGAGAGTATAGAGAATTGTAACTACTCTGTCTGAAACATGGTAAAGTAATAGGCATGACCTTGATAAAGCAATATGAATTCTCTTCTTGATTGCAGCAGATAATTTAATGAATATCAGAAAATATTAGGGATATCAAAATCAGCCATATGTACATAAAAAAGTACAGAGGGAAATCAGTGTTCCAAGGAATTAAATTGTATTAAGAATGGCTGGTATTATCAGGGCCTGTCCTAGAGTTATATAAGACATCAAAAGAGGCAGAGGAACTTTTTAAAATTTTTAATAAACTTATGAACAAAGAGACTGATTGATTGGAAAAGAATAAATACAAAACATATGCTAAAAAGGTAAAATAGGGCATTTGTAGGCACAGTTGCTAGCTCTGTCTTTTTTTGTATGGCATTTATATGGTCCCAAGGTTGACTGCAACAGGAGGGACGACCTCTCCCTCTTATGCTAATGTGGAGGAAAGGGGACCTGAGGTGGTTACTAAAATGAGATTAGCTCTAAGACTAGCTTCATTTGTAACATTCAGAAGCTCAACATATGGGACTGAGTCATCAATGGGACTAAATATAAACCAGCATGCTACGGGTGGGTTAAAAATACTGTTTCCAAATAAAACTAATCAGAAGCAAAAGCTAAATAATAACATTATAAACCACGTAAGTAGGGATGTACTTGAAAGCAGAGGAAATTACCTCTCTGAACTTGGAATATTGTGTATAGTCCTGATCACTCCAAAGCAGATTGTGAATCTTGAATTGAGTAGTACCTTACTCCCTAAGCGACCTTTGTTGACTGCAGTGTGATCGCTCCTGGTGAAATGCACATTGAGCACAAGGGAGAACAACACAGTCTGGTCTTTATTATCTAAACTTCGTAACAGAAAAGGTGGAGCAGAGCTCAGCAAAAGATAAAGAGACTGAAAGATCTAATAAAAGCTTTAAATAAACTGGGTCTGTCATCTTTGTAAGGGAAAAGAGTAAGGGGTAATGTCACTGACGTGCACCAAACTCTGCACAGAGGGGAGATAAAAAATGGTCTAAAACTGTTTGAACTAGAAAATAGCAGAAATGACAGACAGGGCATTGAATGATCGCCAAGGCAAAATGAGAACAAAATGATTTGGCAAGAAGTTTATTTGACTCATTGCCAAATGGATAATGAAGGCCATAAAGAGAAGCAGATAGAGGTTTTTGTTTGTTTGTTTGTTTGTTTTAAGATAACAACAAGGTAAATAATTGAGGGGAAGAAAAACATTGACAACTGTTAACTCAGAGGAAGAAATGGACCAAAATGGACTTCTTTCAGCCCAGCAATTGTATATATTCCTAAAGCATAGGAATAAGAAAGTATTTTTGATAAATTTAGTTCTGGATACATATTTATTTCATTTTTTCCTATGAGTAATATGAATAAACTTGTATTTGGAGTCTCATTTTACAGTATTAAAATACAATTTGCAAAGCGAATTAGAGTAGAGGTACATGGTATCATATTATCTCTACAAGTACATGTAAAACCACGCGTAAGTGTCAATATTATTTTGTATTACAGAGGAGTCTCCTAAACTGTTTGAATGGATGGGGTTTTCTCAGCACTAAAGTTTCTTGGGATCACGAAGCACTCTTGCTATCAAGCTTTTAGTTAGAAGGCAACGGAGTTCTGCAGACCAGCTGCAGTTCCCTGGCTGTGGTCTAATGGCCACAAGTAGTCAGGAAACCACACTTTGGCGACTGTTGTATTTGCATTCTGACAGGCACCTTTGAAAACTAGAAGACTTATAAGACAAACAGGCACAGCATAAGATGCTTGTGCGCTATATGACTTCACCTACAAAAAAAAGCCAGTGTGCTGTGCAATAAAAATTCCCCATCCTTATTTACAGTGATCCCAAAAATAAGACTTCCCAAATGGTAGTTATTTATTGCTATTTTCAATAGTTCCAGTCCACTACAAATGCAAAATATGCACTGTAATGAATGGAATAAATCAGTATAGATGTCTCTACATGCAGCCATGTTGTGCTGCAAGCAAAGGGTGATGGTCTCTCTTCTCACAGGATTCCAGCAACTGGCACTCCCTAGCACTTCAGAACAGTATGCCGGAGATGGATGTCTTTTGTCAGCTTGTTTGCTATCCTGCTTCTTTAGATAGCCAGGAATTTCTTCTTAATTGACAGAAAGCATTGAGTTTTGCAAACATAGACTCTGCATGCTACATGCTACATGAAAGCAAGTCTGCAACCTTAATTATAGCATATAATATCACTGCAGCTCATATTACGTGTGCTTTTCAATATGGTATAAAGCTTACTTTTTCCATTACATATTTATGTAATTCAAAGTTTCATTTGGTATCCTTCAAGGATATCATCTTTTTTATGTTTCTTCCTTTTCCAAATCCGATGGGAAGAAATATCTTGCAAAATTAAAAAATGCAAGGCATTTGAACCAAATGAGTTTCAAATGTATCACATTAGCTAAAGGTTATCACTTTAAATAAGGTATGTTTGTTGTGTTTTGGAACAGAAACAATATAAATTGCTGTATTGCATCATTTCTCTAACATAATACTGGTTTGCTATTAACATGAAATTAATATTTTGCAACTACTGCAAATACAGAGTGACCACAGCTCTTTCAAATAATTTCTTATTGATGTCAGTGGATGGCGCATTATGTTTTTGTGCATTACAATCTTAGTATATCTCTTTTGTTCAAAGAAATAAAAACCCCCTAGTCTTATATAAAATCACACCCCATGGGCATAGAGTTTGTGATTCTGGAGAAATTTGCAAACCAATTCTTAAATCAAAAGAAGAACCTTACTCAGCAATTTGTCCAATTTATTCAAATGGGAATATTTGTGGAGTAAGGTACTACTTAACATGTGCAAGGGAAAGAAATCTGACTTCTGATAATAGGTTTGAGGGTTGTTTTGTAATTCTTCTTTCCTTAAATCTCAAGATGTGAGTATGGAACTATGGAAGATAGTAGCTCCAATGGCTGTGTTTCTATAAAAGGGGTTATTTATGTTTTGAAACAATGAGTGCATCTCTCCCGACTGAAGAGCCCCCAAAGTATTTCTTAAGCTTTAAATGGCTTTTGCTGATCTGTCCACAATATTGCCGTGGGTTACACAGTGAAATTCTGCTCTTTTAAACTGTTTTAATCCCTGTTATCTGAATCTCATTTTTGTCTCTGTGCATGCAGCATTTATTCATTAATGTCCCTAAGTATATTAACCACCGTATGTTCATTTATGCGAGCATGCTGAGTGGGTTGGAAAAAATAAAAGGTCACATAGTATTTCTGGAAAAGGCACAGCCACCCCAGAAAATCAGCCTGGCTGTTCCAAAGGTCAGATAACCTTTCAGTCACGGAACAAAGCTGTGGCATACGCATTGGTTTCAGACCTTCTGCATACAAACCTGTATGTAATGGGGATTATAGCACACAGCTCTAGGATTAGACCTAGCTATGTCTGTGTTAAAGTGGCTATAGTCAATGTCTGGCAGCAAATGGATTCAGTCTCTGCTCTTTCCATGAGTTGCAAGTTTACTTAAAGCACCTAAGAGCCTAAAGGCAATACAGGAACAATGTTATTATTAGAAACAATGGTGGATGAACATACTTTCCTGTAGGTGTACTGGCTTACCTCCAGATAGCTCCACTGTGTGGAGGGGAACCTATTTTATTTTATTTGCAGTTAGAATTGATGGTTAAATATTTCAGCTGTGTGCACTGAGAAGCAAAAAAACCCCAAACCAAAAAAACCCAAAATCAACCCTGAAAACAACAAAAAAATAAGCAAATCAAACCCTCCTAGAGTTTTTTAACCCTTCAGTTTGGTGTTTTTAAAGTCTGCTAGAGGTATAAGTAAGGATCTAGCTGTTATTTTGAAGACCAAAAAAAATGAAATAGCCTTCTCTTCAGAACAGTGGGAGCACTAGTGTGATTCCATTTTACATTTCCTTAGGGCATTTATTAATGAAAAAAAAATGCTGTGAGGTTAAACTTCACTGTGACATTTAGCTTATGTATACAAGAGTTCTGTAGATAAATCTGGCTCTAAGTTGTTAGGAATACATCCCTTTTTGAAAAGAGTTAATTTATGACTCCATCTATAAAGCTGAATTTGAAAGGAAAGATCAGGATGGAAAAATGCTTTTTGTCTGGTTGCATTCCCTATTTAACTCCCCTCTCACACAAGGTTCTCAATCTTTCCTATTGTTCTAGGATTCCAAATGTCATTTTAAACATTTTTATTTATCGCAACTTGGACTGCATTTATTATTTTCATTTTCAGCTACTGATAGAGTGGGAAGTTTCAAAAAGCAAGAAACAATCTTTTCCACACAATATAAAATGTTGGCACCTTTACATTCTAAGGAAATAAAGTCTATTAGAAAAAGTACTTTTAGGGCATTGCAACTTTTTCCCAAGGTAAATATTTCAATGCATAAAATATGTTAATCTAACAAAAAAAAAAAGCACTTGAAACATGATGAAGAATTTCATGTTTGCTTTAAACCAATGGTTACATTTATGGAAAAAAAGACACAGGTTGCCAGTGTTTCAAATACCATGCTTTGCAATGTAAAGGGTCTAGTGACATTGTAGCATAACATCTGTAGTTTTCCTTCGGAATGTAATGTAGAAAATATAATTTAGTTATGTCAACAATATCTTGCAAAGTGTTCCCATTTATAATTATTTATATTGTAAATAGCTTTCTGAAGTAAATTTGAAGTTAATGTGCATAAGATGTATTTATTATGTGAAGATTTTTTTTTTGGTTTAAAATATAGCTACCAATATGCAATTTTTGTCTGTTTTTCTAGATTTTTAAACTAAAGATTGTCCTATATAGTATACATTTTCAGGAATCCATTTTAATTATTGAGAGTATTTCTTAGCATTGGGAGGGGACAGGGTAAAGTAATTTATTTTGGTTCCTGTGAATCCTAAGTGCTCCCTGAATCTTGAAGGGAGTTTATCAACTATGAAGAGACACTGATAAGATACTGCTACATCATTCAAGATGTCTCAATCTGCTCAAATACTATTCTTTCAGGAAGAACTTAATTAAGATTAATTATCTGCTTTGTGAATCATCTGCCTTGTTTCTTGAAGCCATCTACCACCCCTGTGCCTCAGCTAAATCAGCTCGCTGGTTTGGAGCATGATACCCATTAGGTGCTTGAAATTCTGTACTCAAAGAGCAGTGTTCTGACACAGGAATAGGTGAGAAGTTATGCTAAACTGCACTCAGACACGAGGGCTGGCTATGTCCTGAGGTTTTGTGCTTGGATATTTCAATCAACCCAGAGTAACATGAGCTGTTTTGCAGCATCTGCGCTGCTGCAGCCCTTCCCCGGCCTGGGGTTTAGGTCCTTCTGGGCTCGAGTTCTGAGTCACAGCTCTTACTTTCTAGACCAGTTTCTGAGCCATCAAACCCCATCCTCTCAGATACTGTCAATGAGTCTCTTCCCTGCAGGGAACAAATGCAAGACAGATGGTCTCAGAGAGCAGTGGGAGACTGGTGCTACAGTCAGGTGAGAGAGCAGATTTCTCTGGAGAGAAAATGGTTGTTCGCATATTTCCTACTCACAAGACAGAGCAAATACATGAGCATCAGGGATGGGTGTGGTGCACAGAGGCGTCAGTTTTGAGTCTCAAGTAAATTAAATGCATAAAATGGAGATGCAGTGTTGTCACCAGCCCTTTGCTCCTGCATGGATGTAGGCACTTGGTTCTTAGAGACACTCCTGGGACTGGGGAATACTCTGCAGCACTGAGTTAGAAGTTTAAACCACATTCATGATGTTGGCATTTCCTGTGGGCTAATTTAGGCAGTTCTTCTCTGGGCCTGAAGTTTGGTCCTGGTTCTCATGCAGGAAGGAAATGGTGCCATCTTTTTGCTGTGCAAAACATGCTGAGTTTCTTTCTTTCTTTCTTTCTTTCTTTCTTTCTTTCTTTCTTTCTTTCTTTCTTTCTTTCTTTCTTTCTTTCTTTCTTCCTTCCTTCCTTCCTTCCTTCCTTCCTTTCTGTCTGCATGGGTGAGGGTTTTCAGAAATTCATTTTTTTGGCCTACCTCTCTCTCTTTGAAGCCTACACTGAAATAGAGACCCTGAGATCTACAGGCAGTCATGGAACCATGTTGGCCTCCATAGGACAGCAATAGTCCTAGTTTCTCCGTGCTAAGCATTGCAACAAATCTGAGTATCATCCTCACCACTGTGCACTTCAAGTCCTGCCACTTCCATGCCTGCTCCTTAGTCTCTTTTCTGGTGCCTGAAGGGTAGCTATTGCCCACTGGTGTTTATTCACTCCTGATTTCCGTGTTCATTGGCAAATTGCTCTGCACTGAGGAAATCTGCTGTCATGGCCATTGTAATAAAAGTGTGCAATACCATCAGGAACTTCCTCTATCCACATATGGTGGCCATCAGAGGCTTCAGCATCAGCAATTTCATTTGATACAGCCCCTCTGACTGTCAGAAGGTCACAAATAGCCTGCTGCGTGCCTGTGTGAGTAAAAAGGGCTATCTACCACACCACAAAGCCTGACGGACTCCATGGCTTTTTCAGAGATGTCAAACAGGGGTCTCACTACACATGCATACAACACTCTGGACTGTGGTCCCGAGGCCAGGTGCAAGGCTGTGTATACATGGAAACAGCTCAGCCTCACCGTTATCAAGATTGCTCTTCCTTGCAGACACCTCTCTCTGCCACAGTCCACCATTGCCTTCCTCCCACAGTCTGTCCTCTTGTTTTTGTCTCTCACAGGAATTATCTGCTCTATTTCACTTTCCTCCTTTCTGCCGCAAGCCTTGGTCTGTGATGTAGCTTGCTCAGCTCTAGCTTCTTCTCTTGATCCTGAAAGTTGTGTGTTCCTTTTGATGAGGAAAATGGCTATCTGGCAACAGCTTCCATTACTCGCTTTCCCGTTTCCCTTTCCCTCCTTTATACAGCTGGTGTAAATGCCATACTGAAGACCCTGCAATCTTTTTCTCACAGGTATTAGTTCTGCTACAAGAAAGCTATTGGTTGAGGGAATGGAGGTGATGAACTTTTCAGAAAAGCTACAGACAAAAGATGATAGATGCCTTCAGCATACCAAATACACATGCTACTTTAGCTGCTTTGGAAAATGTCGTCGCTTTTGGCCTGCAAACAGAACATAAGGATGAAAACTGAGACCAGAGGACATATGCTTGTATTTGAAAATAACAACAAAAGCTACAATCAGATGCACCTGAGAGGGAAACTTAAAAATTGGGTCATTTTCTAAACATGCATTAAATTACATGCAAATAATTAAATGTTCATTATTGCTGTTCATCTCATCACTGTTTTTCATTTTTCATTATTATCATGAGCTGTCATCAGTTTTGTTACTTTTATCATGTTATCTGTATTTGTCCTTTTTGATCTATACTATTTTTAAATCTATAAATAAAAGTATTCTATAATAAAAATATTAATATAAAATGCAGAGGAGAAACTGACACCTGGAAAATAGAACCCAGAAAGTATCAGCATATTTCAAGCTTTCATCTGACTGTAAGCTCCATGATTTTGTACCCAGTGTATCAGGTGGTAAATTCCATATGGGAGCCAGTTTTCACATCCAGCCATATTCCTAGGAATTGTAAGTATGGCGTATTTCAAAGTTATATCAAAGCTCTGTTGCAAATAGATAAATTTGTACATTATCAAATGTATTACATTTATGAGTCTTTTTCTACTTTTTCTGATAAGGAGAAATGTGAGAAAATGGTGATGAGAGTTTAAGGTACTCTTTCAATCTGGATGCTTTCAATTTCCCCTCAAGATGTATTTCCAGAGACAATTTGATTCACTTTTAAAGGACAAGCTGGAATCTTTCTATAGCTCCGTCTATCTCCCTTGAAGCTTGAGGCAGTTCTGAACTGTCTGGATACTTGGGATCTGCTAGAGCAGCCTTGAGGCTCCACTGATTTGTGCTACCTATCATGATTGCCTGCCTACCTGTTTGTCACGTGGGAAAAGAGGCGGCCCTCTAGCTTGTAGAGAGTTATCAAGTGCAAGAGATCTGAAATAGCACTGAGCATCACACAACCATTTAAAAACACTCTTACATTAGCATTGTCTGTTTTATGAGGTAAAGCATGTTAAGCTGCCACCTTTCTTCTGTGCTATTATCTTCACAAGTGGTAAGAAAAGCAATGAAGAAGGTGTCAGAAGATGTGAAACTATACTTTTTCTCTCATATTGTATAGCACAACTCAATGAAGGTGCAAGAGATTATTGTCATCACACAGAATAAATGCTTGCCCAGTGGAGTCCTGCCCATATGCAACCAGGTAAGGCAACTTTGTTGGGAATGCCCTTTTGCTCTGCCAGAGGCATGGCTGGTGACACCACGCTGGTATGTACAAGCCAGCCAAAAGCCCATGCATGAATGTCAGTGTTTTCTAAACTGCTGATGTGCCCTGTCAAAAGACATCAAGGTTGCTGTCTGCTGAGCCTTTTGCTCCTTTTCTTTTACCATTGCATCCATTTGGAGCCCGGGATGGGGAGAGCAGAGACTGCAAGCAGCTTATGCAGTTTTGACAGGAGTTACGCATTTTTTATTTGAAGCTTCTTGGTTTTGATTCTGACACAAGACATTTCATCAGGTTATGAATTATTTTAACAAAAACAGGACTGTGTTTTGTCTGTCTGGTTTCTCAGTGGGACAGTAGTGTCGTTTTTTTTTAAAGAATACCAGTGAAAGGCATCCTTTGTGTTTTCAATTTGGAGCGCACAAGTGAGGTGAAAAATACAGCCTAAGTGTTAAGTCTATTTTCATCAAGGGCACAACTGTGCATTTTGATGTTATGTTTCTGACTTTTCTCTTATCACAAAGGCAGAGCCTTTCTGCTGTGCCGCTTTCTATTTAACCTCTAAAACAACTGCAAAGTATTAGAATGACTCCAGTACCCTCTTCAGCATGAATGTTTCTTGAGCTCAAGAGAAATGCTCATGGTTTCATTAGGCTGGTTATCTGACAGTCTGCTCAGCTGATTCTTGGTTTTATTTTGGTTTTATTTATTTTTACTGAACAGCTTTGGCTTCCTGTGATCAATCTTCTTGGCTACAGCAGTAAATATGCTAAACTGCAGGTGCCAACAAGCTTTGAAACAGTCTGAGGCTTGAATGTTGACCTATGGTTGTGTTTTGTGTGTCATGAAATAATCTACCTTGTGTACAACTATTTGGTCTATTCGTTGACCTGGGTTTTTAACTTAATATGTGCTTATTTACTTAAGGAATTAGATCCAGTGTGGGAGAGATGCAAAACAGCCAGTGGTTTAGGAGCTTAGTAAATAATCTCAGGTTTGTTCAGTTTTGCTCTAGGTCAGGCTGCTGCATGGAGTAATTCCATATGGCAACCTGATTTGAGCTTACTCAAAGTAAACCTTAAAAAGGATTTTGGCAAAATCCAGCCAGACATCAGGAACCCATTCTCAGTTTCTGCTGAGGATTTCCTGATAGCTTTCTTAATTTAAAAAAAGCATCAACAAAAAACCAACAGCAAATAAGAAAATCTTTGAAACTTTTTTACTGTCTGAAATACCCTTTCCCCTCTTCCTGAACATTAACCATCAGAAAGCCTTTTGGGCTGCTCTAATTTATGCCAAGAGCTATAGAAGTTAGGAGGTGCAAACATGGCTTAAGTGACTTTGCCTCCCCCCGCAGGCTTTGCTCCGTGGCGTGTGCAATGTGGTGCAGCGGGTGCAGCCTCCCAAGAGAGGGAAGCATGATGGGGAGAACTTTCTGCCCCTCCACCCCGGCTCCTGTGCTCTGGTGCAGAGCAGCAGCTGCCTGGTCCCTCTCCAGCCTGTGCCACTGGAGTGTGTGGGCTACCAAAGCCTCTGCTGCTCTGCTAGGGATAAGAGGGAAGCCTGGGGATTTGAGCGGTGAGAGGGCCTCCAGTGGGGTGCCTCCAGTATTCAAAAGCCAGCGGTAAAATCCTGGCATTAATGAAGTCGTTGACAGAAATACTTTGGTCCCACTGAAGCATGGCCAAAAATGTAAAAACATTTTGAAAACAACACTTGAGGCAGCTCAGTGTGCGTCCCTCAATAGGCTGACTGAAAACATAAGTAAACAGAAAGATTTACTTGTGCTGGGAACAAACACAATTTAAAAAAAATGTGGGTAGGGAAACAAGCACGCATAAAAAATCCTGTCTTGTAGTTTATCTGAATGATGTCAAATGTGAACAAAAACCCTGAGATAAAACTTGGGCTAGAGAGCAGAAATTCTGGCAGGGCTATTTCAGACTGAGGCTCTTAGGAAAAGCTGCTGATTGAAATCAATAAAGCGAGACCCAGAATCTGAAAAGACCTTTTCTGAGATCTGATAGGGTCACTGAGCAGAACTGCCAGTTGATAGCATTGAGGCTGCAATTGCCTTCACCAAGGTGCTTCAGTGTTTGCTTTAGTGACTTCTTGCAGCCAGTGGCTGAGCATACATTTAACATCCCACCTGAGATCACCCTGGTGGGGGAGGGAATTTTTTAAAGACTTCTGTAGCTTAAACAACTCCCTCACCAGCAACATCAGCACGTCACATTTTCTGTGTATTAATCAATAATGTTTGATTAATGTACCGAATCAGATGAATTGAAGAGGTTATTATTTATGGAGAAAGTTTAAAAGAGACTGAAGTTCTCTGTTTTCTGCTTCTGTTTTTTAAAAACATTCATTCATTTGAATTTTTAACAAATTGTGATTTATCACATGAACCATTTTAAAAGAGTCTGTTATAATATCATTTTTCACACAATATTAATAGATCATATTTTGGCTTTAGTTTATTTACTTATTATGTAAGACTTGATTAGGTAATGGCTTCACAGGAATGGGCAAAATCCAGATACTTCATAACATGGCAAATTACTGTGAACATATCCTGGTAGTTTATCAGAAGGTGGTGGAAATAAACAGAGAAATTGCATTTCCATTTTTTACACAGCATTGTTTTTCCTGCACCAGTGTAGCACTGTTATAGAAATACTATCAAAAAGTCACAAGTAAGAACTGAATTTTTGTTTATGCCATAAAGGATTAGCTGTATTTTGATTACAGGGTACGCGTACAATGGCTGTTTTAAAGTGCTGTTTTTAATGCTCACTTAAAAACACACTACATTATGAATATGTGAATAATTCATTCAAATTCAATTACACTGTATTTGTATTTCAAAGAGGTGCAGAGGAGAGAGAGCATTCAGGCGGAGTTTGCCCAGCCCAATATTTCCATTTTAATTACTATCTATTTTTAGCACTCAGCTTCTCAGCAAGTCACTTCAGCTTGCTGAGGTAAGTGAAGCTATACTGACTTGTTCCAGCTAAAAATCTCCAAATCTCTCTTTCTAGTTGTCATAATTTCCTATGAGAGTGAAGCTCATGCAACCACACATGAATCTAAATTCTCACAATTTTTGTAAAAGTAGGATTCTACAGAGAAGCAAGAGCCCTTCTGTGCCAGAGCTCATGAAAAGTGAGACACAAGCTTTCCTTTTTCACAACATCAGAACATGGAATCTTAGACACAAGACACCAGACCTTAGGGAGTGACTTTCAGTGGGTTATCTTCTCAGAGAGCTGTTTATTTTATTGTATTTAAAGTTACCTCGTCACCATCCATTTGGTCCAGTTGGTAGATCACTTTATGAGCCTTGAAAAGGCTAGATGGTCTACTGCATCAGGACATAAACTAGGATTAACAAATGTCCTATTACAAAAGGATTTAAATCTGTAAAGTGATTTAATTTTTTAAAAATAATAATCTGGTTTAGGACTCCTTGCTTGAATATGAAAAAAATTCGAGAAAAATATATGTATATTTTCAAGCAGTGTCCTTACTTTTACTGTAATATTTCAGTTCAGCAGATTTTTTTACCATATCTTGGAAATTATTTGGGGAGGTAGTGAAGACTGCTATGACAATGTGTACATTGTCATAAACAGTAAACAGCTAGTTTTAAAATCCAAATATAACTGACAAAAGGATACTCATTGTGATATCAGACATTGCTACAACGAACACATAAATTCCACGAGGTGAAGAAAAACAAGGAGAAAGCATGCAAATTCACAGTGGTACAATGCATTTGCAATATGGATTGCACTTATCTTTTTATTTGCCACAGACATGTTAATTGTGTGCAACAGAATGGAGATTCAAATGATCCAGCATCTGCATGGCAGTATAAATTACACCGCAGTGAGTATGCTAGAGAAGGAAAACTTTGCCAGTATCTAATTTAAATTAAACAGTGTGAAAAGCAGTGTCCAAAAATCAGTCCCAGACTGATGAGAAACAGGCAAGTGTAGAGGTTCTGTACATCTTGGTGTAAGTATATTATACATATAGGTTTTTCAAACACACTCTTCCAATTCATTTTTACTGTAAGTCAGAGGCAATAATATAAAAATAACAACCGTCTGAGGTGACTTGAGGTTTTGCAGTGTTGATAGGAATGCATCTAAGATCTTTAGCGTCTCTCCCACTGTACCATATTCCACAGGCTGCTATTTGTTCCTCATAGGAGCTTCCTCTTGTGGTGAGTGGAGAATGCTCTGCCAGGTGCACACCTCTGCTCCCTGGAAAGTGGTTGCCTATTGCTGTACTGCTGCAGCTGTGAAGGATCTAGTCACTGTCTTGGTCAGTTTTACTCCCAAAACCACAAGACAATCTGAGCAAACTTCTTGATTTTCCCATAGATTTGCTACATTTGAATTAATTTTGTTTCTGACCTTGTAGAAAAATCCAAATAAAAGAGATTTCAGAAGGCAAACAAAAAAACGACTGAGGCAAGAGTCATTCAGGCTCTTACAAGGATAACAATGAGGCACACAGACATAGAGAATATGTTTCTGTCTGGAGACTGAGGGATGTGTGTAGAAGGAACACAGACACAAGACCATGAAATGAAGCTGGCAGGAACACAGTTACTTAAGCCTACTATAACTTAAAAAGAAAGATTCTGAGGACTTAATAGCAGTTAGTGTGCTTTTATTTATCTACGTTGGTTGATTTCCTGTCTTTTGCATGAGAAAAATTATTTTAGTATTATAACAAGTCGGCCCACGTCTACGTACCTCACTCCAAAAATATTTCAGTAACTCCAGCAGTAGTTTTCTGTGAGTAACCAGTGACACACCAGATCTTCAGTGAAGAGAAAAGAATAGACATAGGGTTTTTTAAAATGTCTTTTTCTTGTGTCTGGGAAGAAACACAAGGAGACGTGCCTGTGAGTCTGATCACTTTGGAAAGAGAAGAGAAATAATAATTTCTCATTCCATCAGAGTCTATGCTTCAGATTCTGATATCATTTACATCTTCATTAAGATGGAGTTATTCTCAAATAATCCAGAAAGACAGGTGGTTTTGGGTTGTTTATATTTCTATATCCTTTTCCATGCAATGATAAGAGAAGACTATCAATGGTTTTTTTGTTGTTTTTTTTTTAAATGGCCTTATGGCTAGCAAACAGTGAAACAAGACATACAAACAGATTTCCAGACACTGTTAACCTTGACAGGGCACCAAGTGTGTGGTTAAAGACCAGTTTTGAAGTCTTTGTGCCTGATTCCCACCCCTGCCGCTCCAGCGCAAGATAGGGGGTTGCCTTCACTACAGTCAGTTCTCCACCTTTGTACAGCTTTACAGACTAATTGAGGCAAATAAACCAGAGGTATTCCTGACTTACAATGGTGTAAAAGAGAAAGAGGAAGCAAAATGAGCCTGTTTTACAAAAATATACACTGTGCTCATTGATTCTTAGATTCTGTCATAAATCAAACAGCAGGTGGTTTTAATTGATGAAATTATCCTTACTAATTTCTAAGCTGTCACAGACAGATATAAGGCAATTTATTGTGGTCTAGTTGGAGTGGATTGGTTTTTTCTTAGAAATGTTCGAAACATTCAGTCTTTAATTTTGAAAGTAGAAGCATGTTCTTGGCCTTGCCTGGGCATGCAGGGCTTTGAAAAAAGCAAGACAAAAATTTATAAAATATTCCAGGAAGATCAGGTCACATCTTCCCCAAAGGCTCCTTAACATCTTTTGTAACAATACCAACAATAACCTATGCAGGTTTTGGACAAGTGTGCCAGTAACAGTGCAAAAAAATAAAATCAATGGCCATCTCAGGCACAGAGCTATTGCTCATGAACAGATTGATGTGTTCACACACAATTGCTCTGAGAGGCCCTAGACATGTTGGGGTCAAATTGGCAAAATAGGTAGCAACTGTGTTCTTGCAGCAGCCTCTGAAAGAGAGAGGCAGATGTCTATTCTATCTTGCAAACACACTCTTTTACAATGTGTTACTTCATCTCTTTTATTACACAAGAGGAAAGTGGGAGACAGAGAATCAAGGATAACACTAATGATAGGCCATATGGAATACATAAACAATGTTGTTCTAGAATAAGATGGTCTTTAAAAGGGGCGGAGGTCCTATTGTACTTGGGCCAGACATTACCTAACTCCTCAGGTGAAAGAAGGAGAATAGGTGAGAATAGGGAGCAGACGCTGGGAGCATGTGATTCAGCTCAGAGCAAGGTTTTCTGGAAGATATAAAGAGCAGCTTAAACCCCTTTAAAGGTTTGAGTTCCACTGTATTGAAATAATGTACTCCTGCTCGCTGGGACCTGAGCCTTCCTCATGAGGACTACTAAGAAAATACTGTTTTGAAACTGGATTAAAATTTGGCCGGTTCATGAACCACTTAGGAAATCCTTCAATTTATGTGAAGACATGGGGTCCCTAAGGAAGTGACTGAGAGAACATCCTCGAGTACAAAATGCCCTTTCTTTGACAGAGGGAAGCCAGTTATAAAAACAAAAGCTCAGGGTTGACTTAAAAAGACTGGGAGCTGCCACTTTTACGAGCTTTTTTCAAGCTCGTTTTGGACGGCACTGTGCTTGGCAAGTCATCATGCTGGAAGTAGTCATTGCTCTTGGTGTTAGAAACTGAGCCAGCCTAGCCCATGGGCCAGCAAATTGGCCAGCTGTGTGTGGCAAGGAAGCTAGAGGAGTTAGATATTTCTCTTCATACTGTGTCTAACCGGCCAAAGTTTTAGCTACATAGGGAAGAATGATAGTATCTGTCTCCTACAGCATATGTGAAGATTTCAGGTTTTGGCCTTGCTGTATTTGACCTCATTTAGGACAAGAATGCTTTTATCTAAATCAAAGCCAATTTCAAGTATTAGTCTGAACTTGTGAAGACCCCCAGTGAACAAAAATATCACAGGAATTAGGCAATATGTTGAGAATGCATTTTGAAGTTTTAAGCATGTGCTTAAGTGCTTTTCTGGCTCTACTTTAATGAAAGATGGAATTGTAATGTGGAAATATGACCCAGAAATTCTGTTTCATTAAACTTGGAATGAATCCCAGTGATGAACAAAACTCAAAATGAAGTACCGTTCTGAGATCTAAAAGTAGTTTCTCTTCATATTAATTCTCTCCATTTTACTCCTGCCTGATCTGAGCTCATGGAGAGAAAACCACGGCAAGCCTGCGTGCTACATTTCTAATGTGACATGAAATATAATACAATAATTATTGGCCAGTGGTTTGTCACACTTGGGCACGCTAGAAGGACAGCACAAACAATGGCTGAGGAATGAAAGCATAACAGGAGATTTCCGATTGCCCGACTTCCTTGAAAAGAGTATAGATGCAGAAATGGGTAAGAGTAAATGGTTAATACAGAAGAAAAAAGGGCATTTTTACTTTCATTTAGTCTTTGATGTAATTCCATAACTTATTTAGTAACAGCAATAAAATAGAAGCAGGTTGAGGGAAGTACCTTCATCTGATACAAAACATGGTAACTACGCTGACTTCTGCACGCTTTTTTGGGGGGCAGGGCACAAATACTCAGGTTGACGTGTACCCAGGCGTTTTCTAGCTGGAGGCCTGTGTCTTTTCACAACTTTAAACAAGTAACCAGGAAAAGGCAGTCACTCAGCCATCTCACCCAAGGCCAAAGAGAGGAGTCAGAGCTGGGTGCCCTTTCTGGTGTCGCAGAAAGAGGCAGGAAAAGTCTGAAGGAAAAGGCAGTCAAATGCCTAGGGAAATAGTAAGGAATTTCAGGAGGAACAATACTCTGTTGTTTATTGCAGGATCTCCTGGCTGGGGTACAGAAGAGGAGTCTGGGTTTTGTCTCTCTGCACAAGAGGAAGTGACAACTTGAGAGGAGGTAATTGTGCTGAGACTTGGTGAACTCTCATCCTGGGAGTACCTTGGTGCTCATCACACATCTTTGCTTTGGGGCTGATGGTTTTTAACAGTGCTTGTGAGAACAGTGCTACCACTAGCATGGCAGACCGAGCAGCGTGTGAGGAAGGCTGCCGCACTGGGTCTGAGCTCAGTGGATCACTGTGCGTGTTGACAGGCGACTTAGACAGTCCTCCTCTTCTGTATTTCCTAGAGCTATAGATTTTGACTATAAGCCAAAAGCTAAATGGATCCAAACTGATGCGGGGGTAGGTCAGTCAGTTGCTAATACATGTGATGGTCTGGACGCAATCTGGACCGTGAGGATGGGGGGAAAGTTATCTCTGTGCTCTGTTCCTCATGTGAAGCCACTGGTGGTTACTGTTATAAGATGTGACAACATAGTCCAGCCTTTACCATTAGTCATGAAAAAAGCATCTCATAATATCAACCTCCCACACTTCTTCCTTTCTTGATTTAATACAAGATAGACAGCAGTATCTTTTTAATGAAAATATTGCACAGTTAAGGATACTGTAGCACAATAACATAAAATGACAAATTGATCTTTGAATACAATCAGTTCTTTTTTAACATGCATACCCTGGACACCCATGAAAATACACTATATTATAGTGGGGAAGTACATGAAAGCAAAATGGACTACGAAGATGATATATACCGAAATTTTTCCTATTGTGACTTTTAGTGGACTTTTTCATAGCTCAGCAGGAGACCTGAGTTATGCTGAGCAATTGCCAAACAGCGTGGTAAACTAACAAGTGTGTTTTCTGTATGTTATCTCCACTTTAGTGGAACTTTGTAGGGCAACAACCCACTAGTAGATCACAACTCATTTTGGCAGGCCATTTTGTGTGCATTATTGACCTTTACTTGCTGTCCATAAATCCTTGACAATGCTGACACAGAAACACACCAAGTGACCTTTCAAAAATGTTGGAAATAATCCGTTGCAGCTGCAGGCTGAGGACACTGACCATATTCAAGTATAAATCTCTCCATCAGCACCATGGACTGCTGGCAAGAGCACCATACATACTCCCCAAACTGATTCTCCACACCAGCAGACCTGATGTCCCTGATGAAAAAGAAATTCTCACTAGTTAGAAGCAACAGGAGAAAAACCCCTTTTTAAAGATGACTATGTAAGAAAAATTTAGGACAGCATTGGTTTGACCTTCCCCCAAAGCTGGCTAACAACCAGAGCATCCTCTTTTGACAGCTCTCTGTGTTCTTAGCAACCGTAAGGTCCCACTGACCTTAGCCTCCAGTGCAGAACAAACTGTACATTTCCTGTTTTTAACAGGCATCCTTTCATGTTTAAAGCGCAAGGTTTTCCTTACAGAAGTATTTGACCATTGTACACTCTCCATTTGCAGAGTGCAATATTTGTTTTATCCTTTCTTCTCAAGGAAAAACCTCACACCACCTTGAGAGCTAAATCTTCCTCTGTGGTGAATTCACAACTACTTCAGTTGTGCAGGAATCCTCATGAGCCTGGACTTTTGAACCAGCTGCCTGGGTTAGCTCAGCTGTGTTAAGGACCAGTCACACAGGGCTTGCTATCTGTGGAAATGGTCTCAGCTTGAGGTCAGCAACGGATAAACTGCTTTGAATGAGCTCTTGATGAGCATTTTCTGTAGGCTGAGAGCAGAGTAAGTTTGCAGGCAGTTTTACCTTGAGGTGCTTTGTTCAAATTCCTAAATTAATTTGCTTTGACTTCTAGCCAGTTCAGAACTACCCCACAGATTTTCTATCAAATTGTGATAAAATATATTAGTATATATGTGAGATAAAGATGACATACTTCCAAATAGGTGTAGAGACTTCTGCATTTCTTTGGCAAGGAGGTGCACTAACTCCTCTTTCAGGGAGACTTGTGTGTCTCTGTGCAATTTGAGTAACTGAAACACAAGCTAGAGCTGAAGAAGCAGCACAGAGGTTTGTGACAAAGTGGCAGAGACCAACTGTTTGCCATGGCAGAAAGAAGAACTCTCTTTTCATATGATTAACAGAGTGAAATTATTAAACTTAAGGCTACAGAATGGAAGATCAAAAATCTCTCACACTGTCAAACTGCAAAGTTCTCTAACTGCAAGCTAAAGGTAAGATGCTGATGGGAGATTCTGCATGTTGCAAGGTGATTTTTGAAATGTTTGGTGCCAGGCTCTGTCATGAATAGGGGAAAGTTCCATTTAGGTAAACAGAAAATACAGTCTGTATCAAATATGCGTTAAAGTTACAAAGCTCGCTTGATTGTTACAATGGATACTACTAATATTAATAATATATCAACTTTCCAGAGTAGTGTAATTCAGTCTGTTTAAATTTCTTTCCAGAAAAATTCTTGAAGTGAATAGCAGGGAAAAGACAGCTACATAAATAAATATAAATTTACAATGAACGTTTTTTTTCCTTCTGTTTCTTCCTTATTAAAAGTCTTGGGTATCAGTCATCAAAATGGTCTTTTTTCAGCCCGCTTTTCATGATCTATTTTCCTGTCTGACCCAGGGACTTGATTAATACAGATTTGCCTTTGCTAATATGCTTCTTTCTATTTGTTTTTTGTTTAATTCTGTGAAAGAAGTAGTACTAGTGTGTTATGCATATTAAAGTGCTTCACATTTCCTTTCCAGCTGTATGGTATATACTTTTTGTAGTTATTATTTCTACATTTGTTTCAAATTACCCTGCCTTCTTGAAGTAAGGTATAATAATTTTGAGAACCAGAGCATGGGTATTAAACTCATCTGTGTAAAAGGGAATTCCAATATCTTAGATGAAATTCTAACACTTTTTCTCTTTCCTCTTTTAAGACCAGGGACCATGTAATGATCTAGTCCAGCCTTCCGTATAAGACCATAAACCTCACCATGGCTCCATAGACTGTTCTCACTCTATACTCCCTGAGTTCAGTGTAATTACTAAGCAAAGGAGAATCTGATAAAGTTCTTCTGAAAAATCATGGTGAGAAAATATCTAGGAAGTCTAAAAACTGGGCCGTTTGGTGGATATGCAATTAGCAGAAACCTTTCATAACTGCATTTAAACCTTTGGCAAAATGACGAAATAACTTAATCTACACCATTTGAATATTTCAGAGTTCTTGGCTTAAAGGAAAACAAGGATTTAAGTGTATTTTTCTCTTCACAGTATGGTTTTTGTGAAGAAAATTTCAATACTGTTTTGTCAACTCTATATCTGCTTCTTTTCATAGTGTCCCTTGCTTTTATCCTGCTTACACTTGTAGTGAGCAGCAGAATGTTTCCACAAAACAAATGCAGAGGTTCTTTTCATTCTCTCTATCACCCATTCCTCTAGTGGGTTTGAAAACTTCATGGAAATAGGTGAATAAATGTGAAAAGAATTTCACTAGTAAATCTGTGTAGCGGAAGATTCCCAAATGTTTCTTTCACTCTTCATGTTTTTGCTGACCAAATGTAGGTAACCACAGCATCTTTAATGTCAGCTTCTCCTTCTATTTCAACTTCACATGTCTCTGCTGCATTTATCTAGGCTAGAGACCTGCTTTTATAGTACAAGTGTTTTTTTGGAAAGCCATTTAAACCAATTCCACCACTTTTCACTTTCTTCTTGCTCCCACCTCAAATGTCAGTAGTTGAGGTAACAGGGAAGGAGTTTTCTCCTTTGTTTACTGTTCATTCTCGTCCTCAACCAACCACAGCGCTCGTAGCTAAGAGTAATCATATGGAGTTTTCACTTCTCCAGATAAACAGTTCACTACACTACTGAGCTTTGGCCAAGCTTTTAGTGTTGCATTAACCTATTCTGAAAAAAATGCTTTAGCTTCCCTCATAAAAGTCCAGTAAAAAAAAAATCTAACATTTGACAGTAACAATTCTTAAAACAGCTTAAGAGGTTCTTGTCCTTTAGTAGGTACCCCTCTGCTGGATAACCACCAAGAGAACAGAATCAGAGCTGTGATTTGGCTGGCAAATTACCTAAGTGAGAATGTTGTGTTTCTACTGGATCAGCTCCTCAGTCTCGCTCACTGTGGAGCTGCTAGAGGGGAGAGAGGCTGGTGGTGCAAGGAGCAAGGACCTTGGACAGAGATTGCCACCACTGGCAGTGCCATCAGAGGGATAATGGTGTCAAAGAAATCTATGTTTCCATACAAAACATTTTTGAATGACAGCCTCAGAATGAAAACCCTCCACACACCGCAAACTGATGGTCACCCTTGTACCAATGCTGTGATGCCTGAAGGTGTTTCTCGACTTTGTGAGACAAAAGAATTATTTGTGGGGATGAGTTTGGGAATGAACTGACTCAGCTGGAAGAGCATTCAGTTCAATTAATTTGTTGTCCAAATAGTTCCTTTGAAGGAATTATGAAAATGGTTTGTGGAAATCAAATACTTTCCAGCCATTACGAACTGATGAAAAATGTTCTTTTCTGTGGTAAACATCCTAAAAGTATGGCAGCATAAAAGAGGGGTTTCTTAAATCATGACATTGTTAATGGATTTTTCTGGAAAGTGCAATAAGATAATAAGTACAAGTTGACCATAATTAGAATGGTAATGACAGTCTTATAATTGTTGAAACATTACTTAGAGATTTTTATTGCATCTAGATTATGTGGGTTTCCCAAATATTTAAATTTGCATATTTAGCCATAACTCTTGACACTGGACAGGTTTTTGTGAGTTTTTTGATGTTCAGTAATAAAGGTTTTATATGCATAACTTAAATGATCCTTTTAGTAATTCGAAGAAGAACAAATTGCCCTTTCTTTCACCCCTTAGTTCTTCTGATCTAACCACTGTGTTTTGTAGTGGAGTGAGCAATGAGTTTCAGATTAGCCATGTACAGACAACAATTTATTAAGCATAAAATAATTTTTTTGGGCCACTGTGATTCTTTCAAGGATGAATTCTGGAACAACTTTATTGAAATATGGTTCAAAAATACTGGTACCCACAAAAATGACCTTTTTTCACTAGTAAATGGTAGTGAAATAGTGGATAGTGGATAGTAGTGGATAGTGAATAGTCAAATGCACACAGCTACTAGGGAGTATAGTGGGATGAGGTGCAGGAGTTTGTAATTTCCTAGTGGCTTAAATTAGTGGCAGAAAATACAGATGTTATTATATATAATGCATTATCTTTGGCCCTAGTATAATCAGAAATAGGGTAAAGGGAAGTCAGTATCTCATCAACAACGCATTCTGACCTTGAGGAGTTCAAGAGAATATAAGCTTTGCACAAGTTCCAATTTTTAAATGCCATGTAAATAAAATTGCTTGTCATGTAGGAACACCAATACTGTCTGTTGGGAATGTGTCATCCACGTCTGCTCTCTCAGATGATTTTTGGTAAACACTTCCTATGAGCCTACAGGTTTGTTCGTTTGTTTCTTCACATTCTTTGATGGAGACAACAGCATCCAAACTCTGTCAGCTTCTGCTGATTGCCCACCTGAAGTCAGAAACTCTAAGCATGTTGGCCAATAGTCTGAGTTTTGAAGCATCTAGTGCACAAGGTTTCTGTGTTTACGAGTTCTCAGGGTTGAATGCTAGGGTTTGTTTTCTTTTCCGTGGAGCAGAAGGAAGTAAAATACTGAAGAAAAAAAAATTCCTTTCCACGGTGAAATATTTGAAATTACTGTCCTTTGGAATAAAACAAATAAAAGTTAACTTTGGGCACTTAGAGTAAGAAAGCAGGGGATTAGATTCAGATTCCCTTCTGAGAATTTTTCATCTGTAAACCTTCTAACAGTTCTAAGACCAAAGGCAGGGGTGTTGTAAATATAGTAAAAAGATTGCTTCCAGAAATAAGCAGGAAGGGTACACCTAGAATACTAAAGGCCTAAGATTTATATATTAACACCTCTGGACAAATTCTGACTGGCCTTTGAGTCAGCAACTTATTTCAGGGAATGAGACTCAAAAGACATGGTCACTGAATTAATGCTTCACATTCACAGAGCAATAGTGACTAGAGAGTAATGTTAGACTCATTTAGGTGAGAATGACTTCATATGCTTTAGGACAAAATTCAGACCTAGTCCACAAAGAGACATTAAGTGCATTCATATGTCCTACTTGTACTAGTGCAGCTTAATGTTAGTGATTAGGTAATAGAAGAAGAGACTCTTTCATGAGGCAGCTTTTATTTAACTTTGAACTCATATTCATGCCAAGTTCCCATCTGAAAGTGCAATGATACCTCCATTTCTTTGCAGAAATGCAATTAACAGCAGCATTTCGTAACATCTAAGGCTTAAGCAGGATTTATCCCTAACAGGCTGCCCACTTGGTGTTTTCTAACATCTTAACATTTATAATAACATCTGAATTATAATAATAATCTTAATTTTTCCCCTAAACTTATTATGCATATTTTCATAATTTTTTTCTGATGTATTCATTTGCTGAATTTTAAAATTATTTTCTGTAAAGTGCTTTGAAAATCTTATTTCTTTAAGAAGACCTGGTTCCTTGAGCTCTATTAGTTCTCAGCACATATATGTGAAATAAGAGGGTACTCAAAAATGAGCAGGAGACCCAGGTTCAGACTTAATGTTCTCATTTCCCTGTCTATCTGAGAGCCCCAAGGAACAAAGGGAATATTGAAATCAGCAGGCTGTAGGGCTTTGAAAGGATTGTCCTAACCACTAGCCTAGAGAGCCAGTTGTTCTATCTTGGGAACTGTTTACCCTATGTACAGCAAGAAAGGGGGTAGGTTCACATGAATGTTCCCTACAGGCAACTTGTTAGGATACTTCCACTAAGGAGTAAACATGAAGTGGATTTTAACCTCATGAATGGTGTGGCAAAAGGCCAATATCCCATGGAGTATGCCAAGTAATAGAGAAGATATTGAAAATCTAAGGTGGTCCTTTCTATATTTTTCCTACTGGAACTGCTCCACTGCATTTAAACTGTTTTTCTTAAAGTGTCCCCTGAAATAATATTATGTTTTATACAATATTTTTAGTCATAGTCGATGGACAGTATTTCTAAGATCTTATGTTTCTGTATTGGCGTCTTTCCCCCCGACCTGCCTCCCATCTGTGGGACTAAAGCGGGTTTCCAATAAAAAAATGTATGGCATACTGCCCTGGTGTTCGATGGAATTGGCTGGCTGTCCTGGGCTCAATTCTTATCAGATCTTCATACTTTTCTAGTGAAATAATAAGCCTTCAAAACAGAAATGAAGTAGGATCCACTAAAGTCCAAATAGAAAAATTGACTTCATTATATAAATCAGCAATGAGTGATCTCTGTTGTACCAAAAAACCTAATCCACGTGGGTCCTCTTTTCCAGTGAAAATGGATTGACTTAATACTACTCCCATTCATTTAAAGGAAAGGGAAACACCAATAAGAAAATTTAACAAAGGGTTTTTTAAAATCCTGTGAAGACTTTATTAGACCCACTAAACAGTTAACATAGAAACTCAATGCAATTTGGCTCTCAGTTTTGAATCTCTCAGATTCATTGAGATGTCTATTAATGTTTTATGTGTCTTTTCAAGAAATAATTCTTCCTTGGTTTTGATTCAAGGTATAAAGCTATGTCCTGCTCAGAGAAAGGAATCTGTGCTGCATTACAGTCCTTTCCATACTAAAGTTAGTTAAGAGGTAGCTGAATGGCAGCAGAGAGCAATTGGGACAGGATGTCTTTCTTCTATGCAGTTTTACCTGTAGCTTTTTAGCAAGAAACACTAAGAAATGCCAGTTTAACTTTTTTGTAGATTAATGCTTACTCCTGGATAGTTTGTCATCCAGTGGAAACCTGAAATCCTGTACCCAGCAGCAGGACCTAGTGAACTAGGAAGGAATCTTCTCTTTCCATCATGAAAAAGCCAAATCATTAATTTAAAAATAAATAGTTTCTAGCAATTAACCTTTTATTCTTCTGTCTGGAATTCACCACCCAACGTACACACCTTCCTCCTGGACCTGGCCACAGAACCTAAATTTCTTGTACACAGAGCAAGGAAAAAGATGTAGAGCAACATGGAGTGTTCTGCAACTACATATACTAAATCTTGTCTTATAAAACTCTTTCCTATATATTCCCTTATGAGAGAATTCCCATAAGCAATTCCTTAGGCAATCATTTAAACCCATTTAGCATGTTTGAGTACAAGCAATTTTTTGAAAGAAAACTTATTTTTTTGACAGTTCCAACTGAAGGTCTTGGAATTTGAGTTAATAAAGTATCTGTATTTTATTACTGAAAATGAAGGCAGTGAATTTCTCCACTAAATCAGGTAATGAGCACAGCAGAAAAGCAGAGAAGCAATTAAACATGTCTGTATTCTGTGAAGGATCTGGATGATGAACCCCAAGTAATTATGAGAGAAATACAAAGAACAATTTGTTAAAAAAAAGTGTTTGAAGAATTATGTACCAAATAAACACTGTCCATATTTTACATCACACGAGGCTGAATGAAATAATAATGTAGTTCATAAAGACTCTCTTATAATGTGTATATGAAAAGATTTGGAAGTAAAATTGCATAAAAACCTTTAGAACAGATATCTTTTGAATCATGACTACTTAACTTAGAAATCTTACTGCTCTTACTAAACGAAGTGAATTCAGGTGGTGGTATCACCTGGGCTAAGGAGCCAGGAGGGCAGAATACAGAAAAGACTTATTTTCACTTTAAGACAACAGAGGAAAAACTCATTGGAACTCCATCCAAGGTGAGAATCCCACCCTCATCTTGCCTGAAAAATAATCATCTTCAAAGTAAGAGCAAAATGTGAGAAAAGGTGTTGGATTTAAGGTTTAAGTAAGAGAATATGCATGGACAGAAGGATTATTAAGCAAAGGAAGCAACGGTCTAGATTTAATGAGGTATAGAGTGAGCAGTTAAAATGATAATATAGCAGAACTTGAGCCAAGTTAGACAGCAGAAAGGAATTCAAAACAAAGAACAGAAGGTCCTTTAGCCTTATAAATAAAATGAGGGTGAGGGAAGAAGGGAGACTAAACTGCACTCAGAAAGGATAGGAATGTTTGGAAGGATGTCCCACCACCACTTAAGTAATACTTTGCTTCAATTTTTAATGAGTGATACAAATTACAGGTAAGAAGGGGCAAGACAGTTACATGAAATAAAAATATTGAAATTATTCTGTTTATGGGGGAATAAACTCTGAGTTTCATGTTCTTTCTAGAGTTCTGAGAGGACTAGCACATGAAATTGCAAGATTGGTGGCAAGATACCTACAAATAGATTTAGCCACTGTTACTATAGTATCAGAAGTGAGATGCATTTCTATAAAGGATAAAAGATATGCTGTCTTTTTAAAAAAGTTTGAGAAATGTATGCGCTAGACTTTTGTTTTTACAAGTTAAATGTAGTAGGTGCAATATATCTCAGCTTGAGTGAGATGATACCATGTTCTGTGAGAAATTACTAGTTGTTGTAAACAGAACTCATTAGAGTGGAGATTATGTGGAGTGATTGCCAAGAGACGTTGGTGTGTAAGGAAGCTGCTAGTGCTAGTCCTGAACACATGAGCTAAAAATATTAAAGTATTAATATATTGAACAATCAGCCTGGGTTATAATCACAGTGAAATGGCACTGAACAGAGAAAGTTACGAATGCGCGTCTTTGGGGGTTAATAAAAGAATTCAAAGGTCATCAGTAGAGGAGGAGAAAGATTTTGTATTAGTTAATCATATAATGGCTGTAATCCACAGGTGGGATACAACCATGGGAAAGGCAAATCCCATCGCTTGATTTATTATGCAAAGATTTTCAGCAGAGGTGAGGAGTTAATTTTATAGTTATCCAGGGTACTCTTGCAGAATATTGGGCATGGACGTGATTATCCATGTTCTAGAAATCAGCTAAAAATTCAAAGTGAGGAGAATAGGGTTATCAAAAGATCCAGAGTTAACATACGACAACAAAGTAGAGGAACTGGCTTTGTGTTGCATAGCAAAACAAGAGCTGGGAGAAGTGTTAATTCTGTCTCAAAATGTGTGATGCACACAAGCCCTAAGGAGAGAAAGGAATTATTTAAGATAAAGAGCAGCCTTGATCCAAGATTGTACAACACAGCAATGTTCTAGAACAAAGACAATTGAGAAAACAATTAAAAGGTGTGGCAACTTGTGGGTAGTTATGATTACCTGCAATAGCAGCTGAGTAGGGTGAGTGATTATTTTCCAGCCCTATACTCCATGTGTAGTTTGTATATGCAACACATAGTCATGAAGTTCTTCCGATATTGATTCAGTTTTTCTTGGATAACTGACACAAAGACTGTGACAACACTAAAATAGAAATAGTGATAGACACAGGTTACAACTGATCTAATTCTTATGATCAGCATATCCCTTTAATTGAAACAACAAAACAATATCGGAACAGATTCCTCAAAATCCTTCAACTGACCTACATCATTAATTTGTCAAAAGTTTCTAAAAAAGACAATTATTCTATTACATTTGTATACACTGATTCAGGAATCACAAGTTATCTCCCCTTGGTTTCTCAGCATCACACAGGTGAAACAGTTTATTTTTCACGGTGATGATTTATTTCCCTTCCAGACTTCAAAATGTCTTCCTTTTGGCTAAAAACTTTTGCTTTGCTTGTTGGTGGATGAATCCCTACAGTTTTAGTGAACTTCACTGTATATTTTTCACCCCTATTAATTATAAATTTAGTTGCTAAACATCCTAAATATATATTTGTAATTATCTTTCAATTCAACAAAACTATATGAGAAGCCCTCAGGGTGCCTGATGTATAGTTCTTAAAATACAATACTTCTTTCAGAGTCCATGTTATATAACTTTAATTGCTGTGGAATGAAAAGTTTATAGTAGTATTTTACACACTTCAACATGAATTCTCACCTATTTTGCCTAGCAGTCCTCCTAAATAAAGAAATATATAAATCCGCACATAACACCTTTAAAGCACTTGTGAAAAGTAGATATAAGTATTGCAGAGCAAAGATCATCTGTGGGAGAGTGATTATCAGGTTGTGTGAATACAGAGGGAATAACTTATGTACTCTGAGTAAGACTTTGTGTGTCAGCAGGCAGCTACTGAAAGCTTGCAGGAAGAGGGTCATAGTGAGATATAAAAGACTGAGAAGGTGATGGAGCAAATTCAAGAAGGAGAGTAAACCCAAGGAGGTTAATCCTCCAAGACACTTCAAGAAGTAACACCTTTTACAGTTCACATTCTGTGCTTTTGAGCCTTCTCTTATCACAGGTGAAGAACACTAACTTGAATGAGTTATTCATTGATTAGCACAGTAGAATCAAGATGGTTGTCTCGATGAAAGGTAGCACTTGTATAAAGAGAGACAGGTTCGTATCCTTAAGTCCTTTCCATCTGAAATCTTTTTAAGATTTAATCTCAATGTTTTAAATTTCTTTTTCGAGCTTTACAAAATCTTTTGATATTTGAAAAAAGTTCTCTTATTCCTAGTTAATTTCTCTTGGCAAGTAGAACAAACCGTATGTGTATTAACTGCCAGCAATATCAGCAGGAACTTTGGAAACTTCAGTCAGTACAGAGATTTATGTTTGTGGAGAATACAGAGTAGATAGATAGAAAGGATATAAAGTTTTTGGTCCATTATTGGTTTTTTTAGGAATGAAACTGCATTTATTATCTGGAATGCTTGTCTTGTTACTGAACGTACAAATTTGACAACCCAACTGCCATGAACCAACAGGTCTCCCAGACATGATGTGGATGTCCCATCCCTGGAAATATTCAATGTGGGCTGTAAATGCCAAAAATTCTACAGTAGCTTCATGTTTGAAGAACTACTCCTCTTTCTAAATTGTATCAAAGCAGAAAATGTTGTGGGCCAAGACAAAGAAAAGCTTTGTTGAGAATGATAAAAGTTTGTCGTGCCTGGGAGATAAACATGGGGTTTATGCCATGCAGATAGAGGCAGAGAAGTTCTGACTTTTCAGAACAGATGGAGACAGAACAGTTCTAGGGTTTTGGGACAGCTGAAGCCCCTGTCCTGTTGCAGCAACTGTCTTGTGTTTCTGTTAATAGGATCACACAGAAAGAAAAAAAACCATAATGATTTTCAGGGACTTAGCCTTGCAAGTAGGGTATTACGTTCTCCCAGAACCTGTAACATGGCATATAACTTTGTCTTTTTGTCTCTTACTATTGAAAGCACAGGTTCAGCTCTTACCTCAGGCCTCACAAAATCTCCTTTTCTCCCCTCACAAGTCTACCTGAATGTCACAGCATCCTGTGATTTATAGCAGTTATGCTGTTATCTCCTTTTGTCTGCTCACCTGCTGCTGTTTACGAATTGCGCCCTTGTCTTTTGTCAGCCAGCTGTACTTTGCTTATCACCTGTGCTTCTGTGAACTTCTGCAGAAAGTCATCAATTCTTGCAGGTTTTTCATGAGAACTTGATGTGACATAGGCAGAATTTTCTCCTCTTTCATGCTCGTAATATCCAGTTCTGCTCAAGAGAGAGTGCGTTATGGTGGAAGGATTACAGAGCATAGTCTAAACTACATTCCCATAAAAAGGAAGAATAAAGGTTGGTGTATTTCCTTCTCCCCTGAATACTCTGTCTTTCTTAAGCTTCCTGATACAGGTGGCTACCATTTGTAGAGCTATCAATTTCTTTGCCCGTTTTAAAGCAGCTATTATTTATGCCAGTCTCTGCTTATCATCCTCTTTATTCGTTTAGACAAGAACAGCTACAAAACATTTTAAACAGCTTGAGATAGAGGTTAAGCTTAAAGATCACATGTTATCATGCACAGCTTCAAAATAATGGGTTAAATCTGCTTCAACACAATGTTCCGAAATCATGCCTTTAATGTGCATTTAATTTGTGCCACTCTTTCAGATGTAAGAAATGTGAAAACATGAACCAAGCTAAAAAGCTATGGCCCATAAAGAAAATCATCTGCAGTAGCATAAAAGGTACATGCTGCACTTTTTTCACTAGTCTTCATATGCACAACCATACAAAACTGAAAAACACACCCTTCTTCAAATGACTTTTATGACTCTATCTTTTAATAATAGTATGTATGAGTGACATATATCTCACAAAAGAAATGTGATTGTTGGAAGTTCTGCATTAGAAATTTTAGAAGTTTTTGCATTAGAATTATTGTTAGACTCACAGCCCTAGTTTCAAACAATAAATTATCACTACATGTCTTGCTATTGAAACAGATTACTTAGCCATTCACCATTTGCCGTGGGATGCTCTCCAGATGTGTTGCATCTGAATTTCTCTGAATTTTCACTTGAGCACTACGAAGTTAATCTGTTGTTTAGCACACCAAAAGAATTGTTAAATATCTGCTAAACATGATACCAGTTTGCAGTATTCTGATGTAAGGATTCTTTTATTCTCTTTCTTCCCCCTCTCCATTCCACTGATCTTCAACAATACTCCACTGTTGCAATGCTGTTCTTTTTCCTTCTTCAAAGTATAATTTTATGCTAATCCTTGAGCTGTTGAAGAGGGCATTAGCTTTCAGCTCATTTTCTGCTTTTTTGTCCTAGGAAAACTTCGTTACTTACAACCTGGCACAACCTGCACTATCCACAAACTGCCTATTACTTCCATGGTTTAAACACTATTTTACAGTTTGATAGAGATTACATGATAAGGATGCGTGGTCCTTCTGTCTACTGTGTATCTTCACAATCTAATTGCTGAGAGGACTGCACTTTCATCTCTATGTTGGAATATGGCCCAGATTCTGGATTTCAAAGCAACTAAAAGGAAGATAATCATTAAGACAATGTTCTCTCAAATCCCAGCTCAAATAATCTCAAAGTCTAGGCAAAACACAAATGTTGACCTCACAGAACAGCCCAACCTCCAGAACAGTTCACAAAGCTCTGAAAACACTTGCAAACATATTTATGAAACTTCTTTTATTTTTATTGTGGGCAAAGTATACCTTGGTTGCCACTAGTTTTGTTTAAATCTGGTGGAAATATTCAGAGCTTCCCAATGTATTCAGCAATTCAGAAAAGTGGCTCATCACCTCAGTTTAGCTCAGTCTGCACGATTGCTTGTTTACTTAGTCTCCACTTATTTTTTTCAGGTTCACTATCAGGCTAGACAGCTCTGTCAACTCAAAAAGACATGCTTTTTTCAATCTATTGATCTCTGTTGCTCTTCCAAATCCTTTAGTATTGGCTCTTAGGATTACTATAATGCTATAATCATTCTGTTAAGGATTCAGATTTGTGGTGGACTAAAAGATGGTAACATCAAAAGGATTGAAATGCCCTTGAAGCAATCAATTTTTGTTCATCAAATACAAATGCTGAGAGGCTGCTTTCAGCTAATAATTTATAACTGAATTAATGACACATGGCTTCCGTCAGTAATGGCCTCCTCTCTGGAATCTCTTTTTTCTCTTTCTGTGATCTGATTTCATATTCTGGGAAAGGAAATCAGAGTGCTACAGAATTTAATCAGAAATGAGGACTGTCTCAAGGTAAAAGCTTGGCTTTCTTCCTTCAAATTGAGTGCTGCTGAAATCTTTATCCTTCAGTTTTGGCAAATGTGTAGTTTTAAGCCAATGCTACTCATGTAGAATTGTATTTCAACTTTTTTATCCTGCTTACAAAGAATCACAGAGTTGTGGGAAGCATCTTGCAAAAATTTTAAGTCATTTGAGTGTGTAGGTTTTCAAATACTTTGGTGAATGAGAAATTTTTCGTATTAACAGAAGAGTGTCAAAAATGTTTATAAGCAAAACACCTTTTCTTCCACCAGCCTCCATCTTCTTCTGCTTCTATGCTGGATTCTGACAACAGGTTCAGAGAAAAAATGCCACTTTTGTAGTCTGAAACAAACTTAAAATAGTTCACTCTCATTTCCCACCACAGTCTTATTTTTCCTTTTCTCCTTTTCTGGTGATTTGAGGTAAGTGGTTTTTTGCAGAAACTCTATACAAAACTTTGACAACTTTTTCTCTTTGCCTTCCTCTCCCCCTTGAAATTCATGTGAAAAATGGAATATGCCCCAGACTTATTATCTGTCGAAACATTCTGAATAAGCCTAACATTAAAAAGCCAGATAGGGTTAGAAAATAAGGAGAAAAAATTTTTAAAAGGAAAACAAAAAGCAAATAGCCTTTGTAGAGGAAAAGTCAAACACCTGAATAAGTGCCAAATTACTGAACATGGGCATAAACTAATCTCAGCTTCATGATGTCTCCTCTCTGCTAAAGGACGGCCAAATAACCCCAGCTGTGGAACGAGGTTGCTTGGTGATGTCGTTCTGCTATGGCGTGGTCCCTTTTTATAGCTGTCAGATATGTCACTTAGTGTTTGGGGTTGCTTTGCAGGGAAAAATTTGCTGTAGTAGCAAGGAAAAAACAACCATGATATCAGCTTTAGGAATGAAATATCCCATTAATCTGGTTATAGCCTCTTCCCATCTCTTTTGTGAAGCAGAGATAATCAGAATCAGTGAAGTAACTTAATTAGTGTTGTTTACACTTTTCTTACATGTGTAGTGTGGCAAGATTTACAAGTAATCTTGGGTTATAAATTATTAGCAAATATGGCAGGTAGAATGTCACATCTCCCATGGATCTTCTAGGTAACATTACAGGTACCATTTCCTTTCTTCTTTTCCAGTTATCCTACACCATCTCCCTCTCTCTCCCAAACTCCCTGCAGCTTATAATTGGTTTAGAAATAGATCAAGTTACTTATATTAAATAGCTGAAAGTACTTACTCAGGATAATTCTTTTATGACATTTTGTATCCAATTAATACTAAATCTTCAGTCGTAGCAAGTCTTCAGCATAGGTCTTGCATTGGAACTTATCTGTGGTGCTTCTGTATTAAAAGTGTATGTGGCATGGATATTGTCCCACGCCATCCTTAACATACCAGTTTTCAGAATTTAGAACCTTTAAGAGAGACCTAACTTACAGAAGATGCTGTGTCTTAACTTGTTAATTCTCAATTAAAAAACAACTAAAATTCTGCAAGGTGCTTAGCACCTCATATGACCCTAAGCTAAACCTCACACAAAGACTTGCAAAATCAGATCAATAGACCAAAAGCAAATGCAATATTAACCTTAAAAGAAAACTGAATCAAAAATAGTCACTAAAAGTTGAAAGTAGGTGCAATAACTGGGCCCTTCACAGTACTCACACTTGATAACACTTGAAAAAACAATGTCATTTAAAAAAAAAAATATTTCAAATAAACTGAGATTTATTCCAAATAAAAGTTACAAAATAATTGAAGAACCGTAATAAAAAAGATCAATAAAAAAGCTTTTAAACTAATTGAAAACATTGTAACATTAGGCTTTATGACAATCATGCTATTTTCCTTACACACAACCTTTGGCAGGCAAAATTTTGGTTTAAATCCTTTCCCACTCTGCAGTTTGATGCAGTCCAAATGTCTTCACTACTGAGAATGGAGCAAAATCTTCACAGAGATTGCTTGTGGTCCCAGAGCTTGTTTATGATAAATATCTGAACCCTCTCTAGTTTTGTCTTCGAAGTCAGGAGTTTCCATCGTCTTTTACTCCATTTGTGGTCTCTTCAGTTCGTTTTTCAGTGTTTAAGCTGAGATGAAAATATGCTAGAAGTTACACCTTGTATCCAGCCCTGTGGAAGAGGCCTCAAAGAGTCGACTCTTCAGAGGCCTCAAAGATGTTAAGCAATGGTTGGCTCCAGAAAAAAGACAGAAATGTCTGTTTCTTCAGTGGGAGGTGCTATAGGCCTTGGTTCCTTTCATTTTGCAAGGTATCGAGTTATCTTTCTTTCTCGTTACTTGGCTTTCTGGGCTCACAACATCTCAGTGACAGTGCTGAGAATGACTACTGCAACCTCAGGGATCTCCAGGCACACGAAATCTTAGCAGTTGCTGCATCAGCAAGATGAGGAGAGCAAAGAGCCCACAGCTATCCTTTTGCCTGAGCTGGATTCCTAGGGCAGCTACTGTTTTGAAGTGCAGGAGATAACCCCTTCCAGAAATAGTAAGTCTGGCTCCCCGGGGCTGTCTTTTTTCACTTTTTATTACAGGATCAGCCCTATCCTGAGCCCTCAGAGCGGCACAAGGAAATGTCATCCATAAAACCAGAAGCTGGCTCCAATTACCAGACTTTAATCGAGAGGCACGAAGATGCTGAGGTACCGTCATCCTACAGACACATGGGTGTGAACTTGAAATCTGCCACCAACTTCAGTGGAAGGGTTCACATGCCTGAAGGTTCAGTTAGTGAGTAACTTCCTGCCGGAAGACTGCTCATAAAACTTCTGAATACTTCAATGACTTTGGGGGCAATGGACCACCGAGCGCCAGGAGGTACATTCTGTGTGAAGGCAGAAGAAAATTGTTCAAATCAGCTTCATCATTAAGACAATAAAAGTACTTCAATATGCTGTTTATCTCAGTAGTTCCTAACACTGTTATCGGGTTGCAGTCTCAGTGACACCGGAGTCTGTGGTAATGGCAATCTTCAGCAGCAGATACCTTAGAAAACAAACATCACTCCAGTAGAATAGTAAGCAACGTCTTCCCTGTCTTGATCAGGATTGTAGGCAGATGTTTATCACTCATAAGTTAATTCACACAACTGAAAACATTGCTAAAAGAGATTTTTAAACACCTTCACTAACCTTGTTTGGTAGTAAATGGTCCCAGAGGTTATAGCTGATACTTAGAAGCTATAACTGGATTGAAAAGTGCGAGTGGAAACACGTTTTTTACATTTCAGCTAGCCTTTGAAATACAGGAGAAAAGGAAATGCTGCACACAAGACACATGACCGTATTCAGTAGACATTTGAAGTCTCATCTGCTATGGCAGGACCACAACAGCCATTCTTTGGCCTGTAATAGGCACCCTTGGTCTGAAGAGGGAGAACAAGAAGTGCTGAGAACATGTATTCAGCTTTATGCTGAGGCTGAGGGCCAGGAAGTAGCACTACAGACACAACACTTTCCTCTTGGGACAGAGTCAGCTAAGAAATCCCACACCCACAATATCAACCATGGTGAGAAGGAAATATTCACAATTCTTCCTCTGCTGTGGGATATGTCCCTGACTACAAGAAACTGTAAAAGGGTTTTCATTCAAAATTCTTATTTTATACTATTTGTTTGGGAAGAAATTGGCAAAGGTCCTAGAGATCTACCAGGTTACTTACATGTTCATACTTAAGATCTGCAAAACATCCTCCTGTTTCAGAAAAATCAGTGTAGGTTCATATGGTCAATGCTTTACAGGTTCACATTTGTTAAGCAAAAAACCCCAGTGGTTATTACTAAAATTTCCCCCATCTTTATTTTACACTGTCTAAAAAAAAAAAAGCCATTCTTTTCAGAAATATGGCCCATCTCTACAACTTTTTCATCTTGTATAACACATAACTCAGAAATTTTTCATTCAATAATGATGGCAAGGACTGTGACATCTAACCTGGAATTATTTTTTACTGGGAAAAAAAAATACATCTAGAAAATATATATAAAGGTATATTAAGACAGAATATAAAAATCCAACCCAGATAGGAGTTTTGGGTAAAAATATGAAGTAAATTATACTCATTGTTTCAAAGACTTCAATTTTTTTACTGTTATTCTTTCTTGTCATGTACCCAACAATTTAAGAAAGATGATTTAGTCTCACATTTGTTTCACACAGGCACCGGGAGGGTAGTATGAAGTTGATGTAGGGAGAACACAAAATATGGGACAAGTCACTTAAAAAAAAAAAGACAATTTTCCCCATGAATTCTGTATCTGACTGCAGTTTACATATTGCATTCAGGTTGGCCAGAAGTGGAGGTGTCAGTATTAATACAGAGTCTGGTAAGATTCCTGAACAGCCAAGGCTGCATATTTCAGCAAAGGAAGTGTCATTTATACCAGCACTGGTTGGGAAATGAAGGGCTGGGGGTGGGTTTGCCGTTTTCTGTCATATGAGTTGGAGCCCTTCAGGCTGACCTGAGCAGTTCCTTGTGTGCCTCAGATTTTGTCACCAGTTAACAGAAGCTGATGCACTCGGCTGCAACAGACCCACCCCTTTGTAGAGCAATCTGTGCAGCTGAAAGCCAAGACAGGGCAGGGCTTAAATCCTCCTGGTAGCACTTTAACCATCACTGATGTGGGTCTGATTTTCCAGCTTGCTTGCATTTGCTCTTAGTTATTTTCATAAGGATCTCAACACACCGAGTTCATTCTTTGTATTTTTCTATTGATTTTTCCACAACTGATGTGAAATAGAAGTATCTTTTAGGCTCTTTGTTTAACAGCATTTCCTCGTGTTTTCCCCCTTAATCTTTGTAAACTTAGGTCTTCTAGAGGTTATGGCAGTATGTTTGTTATCTCTTTGTGTCACGTGATATTTATCTAGCTGTGACTCTGATACCGCTGGTGTTTCTGAAGACACTGGCTTCCTCTGTTATCTTTCTGCAGGTGTTGGATTTGCCTCTCTCAGTAATTGTTGACAGTCTTTAAAACCAGCAATCCATGATTTTCCCTGAAAGTTTACCTCCTGATAAACTGAATTCTTGTTACTGAATGAAAATATAGCCAAAAAGTGAGAGGGGAAAAATAGTTTACTAAATTTTTGCCACTTGATTGGCAAACTCAACTGCACATTTTGAGTCCTTAAATGCAAAAGGAGATCAATGTATAAATCAATATAAAAACTTGGGACTTCACCATTTCAGTTGCTGGGTTTTTGCCAGTGAGTACAATTCATCTGCTCAAGATTTTGTCTTCAAATTACTGTAGAAAACATGCATCATCAGATTTCATCATTTTAAAAGCACGGTCTGACTTCTCAACAGGAAGAGTTTATAGAGGGGAAGGCACTTTAAAGCCTTTGGCTTTCACTACACATAGGACATCTTGCAGAATAAAACCTTATGTGGTTGTTTTTCCAAAGTGTACACGAAAAATTGTAAGTTGACAACCTCAAGAAAAAGTAAAAATTAGTTACTTACAAGAGCTGACCTTTATCTAGAGGCTGAACAAAATGTAATCTGGGAGAATCCTAGAGGTGATTGTTTAACTGTGGATGTATCCTGCTGGATTTACAGCTGACAGAAATCTATTATCTACCCAGAACTATGGGTTTCTCTTTTATTTTTTTGATGCCTGAAAACACAGTAGCAGCAGGAGCAGCAAAGTTTACCCACATTGCAAACTTTGGAAATAAGACGGAAGAAAGAAAACATTCAAATGGTGCTATTTTGAAATAGACTGACCTCCTTCAATAGTTTTCAAGCATCAAAGGATTGTGTATTCTGTCTCCAAGTCAGTTGTCTGAATAAATTATTATTTTGATTCATCTCTTCATCATCTATTTTTAGCCTTTTGGGAGACTTTTGAAAGCACAAGTTTTTGCTTTTTTTTCCCCTTGGTTTGGATCATATGGTTTGGAAGCTTAGAGTTCTTTCTTGCTGCCTGACAGATTGTCACGCAATCACCCTTCCAAAAAATTCTCCCTTGCTGAAACTTACATCTTAAGCATTCCTCCAGTGCCCCCTGCACTTGTGGATGTCTGTATATTCTGCTGATCAAAGAGTGTTCTTCTCCATCCACTTATCAAATGCTTTATTTTTACATAACGTGCCTGTTGACACCACAGCTGCTTTTTTGAACTGGGGAGGGGAGAAACGCTGTTGAACAGAGATTACCTTAAAACTGAGCTGTACATTTCTGTGCACTAGCTGCAGAGCTGCACTTGTCAGGTGTAGTAGTATTAAAAGCAAAGGTAGTTTTCTGTCAGCTTCTTGGATTTCTGAAGGAGGCAAAATAGGACCCTGTTCCTCTCAACAGTTTTCTTGAAGGTGTGCTGTATACTATATCAATTTTTGAACACACCATAACTCTGCCAGGGCCCAGTCCTACCAAAATTTCCATCTCTTTAAAATAATAGGATCAGACCTGTGGTGCAAAATACAACCTGTGAATTTCTTGTGTTGCTCTGTCTGACTTCCATTAATTATGAGGCACATAGTCATAGTATAGAGTCTCAGACATTCTCTCTCAACTCTCTAATAGTTATTTGGACTCATCTGTGAACCAGGGGTGTGCTGTCTTCTCCCCATGGAGCATGAGCAACTTTACAGTATTTAGAGACGTTTAGAAGGATTTACCTCCCTTTACAAAAAATGGATTAACAACAATTCCTCGTACAACCAGGATTTTGCATGCTAATTTAAGTACAAATTTCCAAAGTGTTTTTCCTTTTGGCCAATGTCAAATACTATTGCCCTGTAGGCAATTCTAGTTAGAGGAATGTTTTTCAGCTTTAAGGATATACAATCTGAAGAATACAATTGGTTGCTTGCTGTTTTGATGCCCATAATAGCCTTCTTTATAGATTTAAGTGGCTGATTCATGCATGTTATGTGCCTTGCTCTTACAGTTACATACTTTGGACTCAGGGAAATACCAATCACCAAAGCGTCCAAAGTCTGTCCAAGTCCCTGAGGCAGAGCTATGCCTCCTGAAAGATTTTCCCATCAAACAAACTCCTCTTTGTGACCTTGTTTACCTGCTATAACCACTACACAATCAGTAGAGAAACCAAACATACTTTTGAGAAAAAAGGCTGCAAAATAGATAAATCTTGCTTAGAAAATGTCCAGGTTTTCCACTGATATAATCAGTAAGATAAAAACTTACAATTGTCCATCAAGTTTTTGTACTTTTTAAAGACCCCATGAGAAATGTTTCTATTCTTTGAAGGCAGTATAGATTTATATGTCCCTGACTCTTCAATGTGAAAACCAGACTGTGCTTCTACATCTTCTCATAACACAAATCCTGAAGAAGTTATTCATTAAAAAGTAAGATTCTCTGAGGAGCTGTTGCAACAAATAATGCAACAGAATTTTTTCAAAAGATAGTTAAATACCAAGGGAATTACCCTTCCAAAATCTTGTCATTATTCTATAAATTGCTGGCTGAAATCATCACTTACTAAAGTACTAGCATAAATGGTAAATGTCAGTACTCTGCAGAAGCACTTAGCAAAAGAAGGCAAAATAGGCTGATGTAGGAAAAATATTTGGAGAATGTGGTTCAGGTAGAAAATAAGCAACCTCATCTCTTATGACATTTTATCTTATGCTGTCATGCTCATTAATATGCCTTGTGCATTTCCAACAATCTTTCTTCTTTTATCCTGAGGTGAGCCTCTGGTGCCACCTGTGTCTCACCCCCCTGACTTCTTCAGCAAGAAATCCTTCAAGCCCTTCTCTGCTTGCAGAAGATTGCTGCTAACTCCCATGGGATGCTGTGTGTGAGTTCACTTGTTCACATTCTCTTATTGAAGTAGTCTTTCTTGAGTGAGGAATGGCAGCTGATATCTGTCCCACTGCAGGCTGAGGGAGTAGAGAGGGGGTTTCCCTGCAGTTTGTCATCCATGTGGCTGCCTCCTCTGCTGTCCCACCTCCTCATGCTATTGCTTCTTTATTTCTGAGCTTGAAAAAGGTGTGAGAATTGGTGAGAGTAGTGCTTCAATTCAGGCATTTCTGCCTTAGCCAGGGGCCCATTACCCTGCCTGGCAGTGCAGCTGCGGTTCCACCAGCATGATGCCCAGCTGCATAAGTCAGAGTAATTTCCTTTGCTCTCTTTCATGTTCCATGTCTCCATCTTCCCACTTGGTTTGGGGCTCTGCTGCTTAGAGTCACCTTGTGGTGAGGTTGGCGAGTTCCGTGCTGCAGAGCTCCAACCCCAGACTCACACAAGGGGAAAAACCACAAAGAGATGAAGGAAATTACTTTATCCAGCACAGACTGGCAAATGCTCCTATGGCAGCACTCAGCAGCTCTTTGCTTCTCTGCTTTGCTGTCATTACAAAGACCATTTGAGGTAGGCGGAGTTTAATATGAAATTCTGGTCTGGGGAAAGTGGCTTAATCCCTTGCCTGTCTCAGTTTCTTACCTGAGAAACACCAATATAAAAAAAAAAAAAGAAGACTGCTGTCAGTACAGCTACTCTTTCAAACCTGAGCAGCTTCACCTTTTGTTACGGTAGGCTGTTTATCTGGCCTTGACTGCTGGGAAAATTCAAGTTAAAAACTTGCAGCATGTATTTCAAAGCCTGCAAATAGTCAGCACACTGGTTTTCCCTCTGACCAGAACGTTTCCTAAACTTTCCAGTGTTCATGTGTTATTTTGCTATTCAATCAATCGCTTTTTCTCCCTGAAGCATGTAACCTACTCAAATAACAGTGATTATACATTCATAATTGCAAAGTCAAAATAAAAGCCTAGAGCATATGGAAATGATCAGAGTATGGTGTAATAGCAGCAATGCCATTTACTGTATATAATCAATTTAGCACACCAATAAATACATACATATATAAACCTCTGACAAGCATACTATTCTTTTCTATAAAACTTTTCATTTAAATTCTGGTGCCATTGTTTTGGAATAAATTTTCTTGTCACAAAGATATGGCTTTTTATTTGATTCAGTCTTATTGCATCATTAAAATATTGGTATCTTTTATGTTTTGCAAACATTTGTGGACACACCATTAACCAACATAAAACACAATGCAGTAACAAATGCCTATTTTATGACTGCTGTCAGACTATATATACTCTCTAATGGTCTAGCATTATCAGCAATCTAAGACTAAATTATCACAAGTTGTCTGTGAAATACAAGACACATATATAATCTCCAGGAGTCAGTGTATTGAAACATTAGAATTAAAGGTTCAGACAATCAATTCAGCCAAAAATACACTTTTGTAGAGGTATTTTTCATTCAAGAAACAAAGAAGGAACGGGAAGGAAGCAGCAAGTTATTAGCAAAAGGATTGCCCATACCCAAAGAAGATATAGTTTCTCCGGACATTTATGTACTGTCAGCAGGAGGAAAGAAAAAAAGACGAGCTAGGGAAAGAGGAAAGGAATTTGATAAAGGTGCAGTGTTTATGTCTTTATCCGTTTTATTATAAATGCATTTCGATCAATGAAATCGTTCCATTACTGGTTTGTTAGATTGATTTATGTTGTTCTCTGACACTTTTTACTTGGCCTGAGAATTTTACTGTGTGTCTATAGGAGCAGAAGAATTTAAGACAAGGATGATGAATTGCTAGTAACATATGGTTTGTTCCAAGTTGTGTGAAAAAAACCTGTGCTGCTGGCAAATGCAGCTAATGAAAGTGTATCAGGGACACTAGATTTAGATAGTGATAAGGTCTAAAGTGTTTTGTTTTGTACGGCAGGGTTGGCTGCGGTCAGCCATGAACATGTACAAGGAATGAATTTGCCTTTTGTATGATGACAACTCAAAAGTTTTTGGGGTTTTTTTCATGTCCTGTGTAAACCCTAGAAATGAACATTTTCTTTTGGTTGTCTTCTCTTCTAAAGGTGATGACAGGATCAATTTCATTGGCTTAGCATGACAGTATTAATCACGACGGTCTGTCAAGACATATAATGGTAATATATATTGGAGAAGCATCTTGGCAGAATGAGCTTCATAGTATGAATCTCCCTTTTATTGTAGTCTTTGACAGCAACAGTTTAAAGGGTAGAGAGAGTTCTAAAATCTTGGCACCACAGACAGACAATGTCAAGTAAAGTGAAGCAGAGAGGAAGAAAAGCAAACAAGTTTTCAAAGAATGTGTCCAGACTCTCAAACGCATTTCTAATCAAACAGCAAAGCAATCGTGATTAAGTGAGATTCCAAAGTATGCCATTTACTCTCCATCAAAAGGTTTGTGCGGTTTTTTAAACTTTCCTTTCTAAACTAAAAAGGTAGAAGGCGCACAAAAGTCTGCTACCTAAAATGGTTTCAAAATACAAACGTTCTCTGTTTAGTTTACTTTTTGGATTAGATGTGTCAGTTCCAACAACCCCAACTAACCTATGCTCTAGCCTATCCTCTGTGCATCTTGTTCTTCTTACAGAGATTATTCCTCATCTGTTAGGTTCTTTTTTATTTTTGTTCCCACTGCTTCCACAGACTTTCTCCAAACACTTCGCTACTTTTGAAGATCTACATTCTTTGTCATTTGTTTATTGTCCTCTAATGAAAGTGTTGGAGTTGTTTACGGAATACTAACAAAAGCCTCTCTACCCCTTTCCCTTTGAAAGTGAAATGGAGACATGTTCATTGACTTAAAGAAAAATAAGTGCCATGGAGCTGATTTATCTTATTCACAATGAAATTTGCTGGACAACCTCTTGTCTTGCCTACTTTAATTTTTAAGACTGTATGACAATAATCATAATTTAAGAAATATTTTTCTCTATATATTTCTATTCTCCTGATTAATCCAATGCATAAAAATTGTGAAGTATTATTATGGTTTATTATTCTATACCTTCTTTTTGAACTCATGGGCCTTTGCATTGATTTATAAAACTGTGTTATGCTTCTTTCTCTTCCCTTTCTTTCTGTGGAATACAGTATTACATGGAAATTATAATAAGACTTATTATAAAATGGGAATGGGAGTTTGTTCATGAGTAACATTACAATTCTGCTGGTCTCAGGAGATGTACTGTCCTTAAAAATTTGTAGTAACTTAGAACACTAAGAGCAGGAAGACCCATCATGGCCTAATTCTTTTCCAGTTGTACTGAAAATGAAAGCATAGCTGATACCCATTTCTGTAGGGAAACTACAGACCTGGTGTTCGGTATCCTCCTAGACTAGACACTTACAAGCTGCATTTATAAATTCAAAATAAAGAGAGTAAATTCTCTTGAATTCATTGGCTAATACTTATTTGAGTAAGGACTGCTTACCCAAGAAAGGATTTTCAGGCTCAAGCCCTGCTTCAATATTCTCCACTTTCACCAGGCAATTATCTCACCCTCCTGTACAGATTACAAATTATGCAAAACTATAAATGAGGTTGAAAGAGCAAGAGGAAAATAGAGGTTATGTATGAAGTATGCATCATACTATTAGAATTCTTAAAAGCAGTTATGACTTACAATTTGGACACATCATAAGTATTAACATAAAGATGACTACAAGATCCTTTGCTAGTTTGAATATTGCATGTGAGACTTCAAAAATGGAAGTAGAAAATGAATGAGGAGGAAGCAGGGGCTCTCTGTGCTACACGCTAAGTTGAACAACAGTTTTTGTAACTTAAAAAAAAATTGAAAATACAATATGCAAATACAAAAGTTTATTGATAAGGGAAAAATATTTTCTGTTTAAGTTTCCACATATTCACAATCTTCTCTTTCTGTTTTACAGGGCTGTGATTCATTCAGGAATATGTGCAAATCATGGGAAAACAGTGATACTAACAAATGGAGATTGGAAACTTTAGCATGTGGCATTACAGAAGCATTTTAAATTTTTTTCATATCTCCTGATGAATAAAAATGAATTTTTTTTTTTAAATATTGCTGAAGTAAAGTGGGGTCTTTTACTAATAAATAAACTTCTTAAATTGGATACAAACACATTAAAAACACTCAGAAGGATTAAAATGAACATAGTACTGGCAGCAGGCCAGAGAGATAAAAATCAGTTTGGGAAAAGCTGGTGATGAGGATTTTGCTGAGGAATTTGCCAAGGAATATGCCGTGGCAACACTCAGGTCTCATCCATCAGACAGATCTAAGTGGTTTTGATTTTTTCTCCCTTTCTTACTTTCGAAATAAAATTATGTTCTTTCTTGAGCAACTGAAACTGCAGCTGAACTCAACTAAAGGTAGATTTGAGGAGAGAGAATTGTCCTTTTTTTTTCAATTTGGTAATCCATCACATTTAACAGAAGCAGTTTTTGATAACTCATCTTGCAATAGCAGAAACTTGCCACAGTAATTCCAGGAACAGAAAAACTGATCCTGTGGTGTTGGTCTCATATGTTCTGAGTTAAAGGTGCTGTTCGTAAACAGTTAGAACAAAATATTTTTATTTTCTCCTGAATATTTTCTGCAATACCATTGCACCATTGTGCAAATGCCATTGTGCAAAGGATCGCACAAGTAAAATTGCCTGCATAAGATCTTCTGGAGCAGATGTACATCTTGGCACTTACATATTTTTTAAACGAGAGTTTTGAAATAAAGTCCGAGTTCTTAGCGCTGTTTTTCAGGTGTAGGGAAGTCAGTTCAAAGACAATACCTTGCTAATTAATACAGTGTGGGGCAATTTATCTTTTCAGTGCTTGCGATTTTTCTCAGTTATCTTTTTCAGTTTCTGGATGAAGTAGTCTCCAATGCAGGAAAAATACAAGTAGTTTAATCGTAGTTTGGTGAAAGACTACTTTATTTGTACACATTTAATTGTATTGTTTATGTAAAAATTGAGTATTACTTGAGTAATTTGATACATGGAGCTACGTTAATCACTCTATATGGTCTGTACTCTTGATCCTCAGTTGATGTTCCTTGTTTTTTACAAAAACCAGCCCAAAAGACTATTGAACAGATTTCTTCCTGTTGCCTGAAATTATTTAAACAGAATTTTCTTTGAGATGTGTGCTGATGGAGAAGTGAAAACAAATGAAATTAGAGTGACTACTTTGAAAATATATTCTGTAAGAGGTTTTTTGTGTTCATCACCTACCTCTAAGATTTTTAATACTGTGTCTTGAAAATGGTTCCTGATTTCACCCTCAGCCCTCCTCTCTGAAACAAAATATTGAAATGGAGAAGTTATTCAGACTTACTGTTTCTGGAAGACTTTGTAAGCAATAAAATTACTATGGTTCTGCTGCCTACAGAAGAAGGATGTGGCTAACAGTGTCTCTGTTCTGCAGATGTGTTTCATTTGGGCTTCTCTACCATTGGCTGCAAGAGTTCTTGAGAGACATGGAATATTAGAACAATTAGATCATTAGCTACAACAAGGAGCTTGCTTGCTTCCCCCATCTCCCCAGTTTGATATTATCTCATTATTTACTATATCTTTTACAGACTGCATTACTGAAAAGTAGAAACAGTTTTTGTAGGGGTTTTTTTTAAGGGTTTTTAAAAGTTTTTTTAAGTAAGAATGCCTGATTTATTCATAGCTCTCCAGTAACAGATCTTTACTCCATGTGGGATCACCATACAGTGCCACAAAACATATCTCAACCCCAGCTGTCCAAACTAAACAACATATGAAGCTCTCAGAAAGACAATACCAAATGACGTACCACCAGTGACTACACTTGTATCATCTCTGAAAAAAAACCCTCTGATTTTAGTTTAGCTATTGTACTAAATCTTATTAAAATTCATTACAAAAAATGATAAGGAGATTTTTTCAGATCTAGAGTGAACATGATATAATATGAATTAGCTTTTACAGTTAGAGAATATGTCTTTATCTGGTTAAATGATGGAAAGTACTGCATTTCATAATCAGGTTGAGAAGAAGGGAGTCCAAATGTTATACTGGCAAGTTGCCTTTTTGTTATATGTCTGTAGGGTCATTACATATGGCTTTAAAACTTATTTTTAGAGGCTCATTATGATTTACTTTAAAAAGCAAAGAAAAAATTAAAAGCAGTTTTCTTAACAGACCCTGGTAACATTTTTTTAGACAGATCTACTTTCATTCAAATTATATTTTGATGTTTTCCTTCTCTTTATCCTGTTTTAAAATATGTTTTGGGTTGGACTGGATTTTAAAATACCAGATTTCTGGATTTTTACATTGCTGTATTTAATGCACACTTTGTTCTTCTGTGCATATCAGATATTTAGTTGTTTGTAAAGATTATATCTTAGAGAATGAGGATGGGAAGAACTGGATGAAGAGAGTCCAATGAGGTTTGGTTTTTTTCTTCAAATTCATACTGGATTTTTAGGTCTGTAGCTGCTCCTAGAAGTGTGATGATGTTTGAAGACTTTGAATTTTCTCTCAAAGGGCATTCTGTGCATAGGTTTCTCATTCAAAACTATTGGTTTATAGTGTGAGATTTCTTCCATGACTATAAAATTTTTTCTGTATCCCAAACACTGACTGTCAACATATCTAGACCTTTTGCTTTCACAGATTTTTTGTGAAAATTCTGTAAAAGAATTCTTTATATACCACTGCCCATCATTCATAGTAGAAAAAGCTGACTAACTATGAATATCACTGGGATATGTTGATCTGACTTTCTGACACTACAGTTGGAGAATGGGCTTATACTTTTTTCTGTTTGCAGATGTACATTTATATTCCCATAAACAACAGCACTCTTAAAAAAAGGAAATCAATATCAAATCAAAATTCCTTTACTTGAAGGAGAAAAACCACTGTCCAAACCCCCCAGCTAATCTTCAAAAACACTAAAATTCTGTTCAATGCTAATGATGTCCTGTAAATTTTGAACTGGAGTACTTAGTTTTGTATTCATCCATGCTAACTTTGTGTAAAAGGAGATTAGGTGCCACTTCAGTTCAACCACACTGCATAGGAAACTTTTTAATGTTGATTATATTTCAAGGCTTAATGTTGATTACATTTCAAGTCTTATGAAAGGAAAGAGATTCTAACCTGATGAACCATTATATCAAACAATTTTTAAAAGTAATTCTCTATAAATTATGAGCAATTTTCCTATTTAATGAAGCATTAAACATTGTAAAAGGAACCCCGTCTTTCTGTTAGAGATAGTGCCCTGATCTTCTTGACTTATACAATAAAGAGGAGTAGCATGTTGCATAAAATAATCTCTGTCCTTTATTATGTTATGAGTTTAAATAAACTTGTTGAAATAATTTCAAACAAACCCAATTAATTTAATTATTTCTGTTATTTGTATGGTTTCTAAAGTTGCTTGAATTTTTGCATTTACATTTCTCATCTTTATTTTATTTCAGAGTACAAAACAGTCATATGTGAATAAATTGGTTCCTAAAAAGTGAAATACTAGCTTGATCCAAAAAATCTTTCCAATATAATGTGAATCTGGAATTTAATTTTAACTGAATGACTACACAGTAGTCATTCATGAAAGGTCCAAACATCTGCCACTTGTGAGACTGTCAGTTACAAATTCAGCTTTACTGAGCCATTACCTCTAACAAATCCGCCCTCCTCATTTTTTATACCTGAGGCCATGGTTTGTGACTAGTTATGTGGGAGGTTTTAAACAATTTAAAAATTTCACATAATGCATGGTTATGCAAAGGATTGGAAGAAATGTTCTTGGAGGAATATTGACATGGAAAAAACAAATCTCTCAGTGGAGTCAGCTAACTGGTCTGTAGTTTCATCTCAGAAATAGCCTATGTGTAAAACTTCTCAGTAAGATAAACTGAATGTCTTCAGTGGTTATGGACAGACCAGGGTTTGCAAAGAAGTGCCAGAAACAGGTTGGCTGGAAAGAAAAAAGATGCTCTGGGAGTACAACCTTGAGAAAATCTGAGACGTAACTTTTGGGTTAAGTGTTGCCTGAAAAAGCAGCTTGTGTCTCTGGGCAAATCAACTGTCTCCTATCTGAGTTCTTTTGGGACTTCAGACATGCTCTATAAGTAAACAGGATTTGATCTAAGAACACCTTGACAGAATCAGAGTCTCATCTGATGACAGCAAGCTGCAAAGCTGTTAAATTTGGCTATTTGTTCACATCAAAGGAAGGCAATAGTATGGCTTTAAGTGGAAGAGCATCTTAATTTAGATTTTTTTAAAATCTGTACATAAGTTTAGAGTATGTAGACTGAAATGCTTGACTCAAATTTCCTTTACTGTTAAACTTTTTAATTACTGGAACAAGGCATTTTCTGCCGTATTCAAACAACTCATTTCACTCCATGTAATTTTTATCAATGAGGAATACTATTTGTGAATGTTCAGAAAATCAGTAGGTGTCCCACATTGTCCTTAGCTTTGATTATTTCAAGCAAAGATGAGTCAAATGCACCATTCAGTGATCACTGAGCATTTAAACATTCCTGTAATACCTTCAGCTGCTTCAGCAAACTGTCCAGACAGTTTGATGGCCTGATTTTAGTCTTAATGTGATTCAACAGAAAAATGGCAGTGAACTAACAGTCTTGGAAAAAGTATATGTTCATCAAAGTCATTCTGGTAAACAAATTGTGGCAGCTCTATTAATCATGTCAGTTTTATACCTCTTTCTTGATACCTTCCCCCCACTCAGTTTAGTTGTCACATGCTGTGTTTGCCTTTTGTCAGCACAAGGATATTGGAATGAAGACAGACAAACCAATACAGAAGTAATATATTATTCAAGTAGTTCACCTGAACCCCACACCCTGTATGGCTCGTGGTCACTAAGCATGTCAGTGAATGAGGACTGAGCCATTTTTTCCAATAACTTGATTTAAAAAGAAATTTTAAAATGACAATTATTTTTATTTCTGATCTGGTTTAGGAGCTCTGTGCTAGGCTGTAGCTTCAGTATACATGTGACTGCTGCCTGTGTGAAGTAGTGCTATTGCATTTTACACCTGCAAATTTGCATCACTAGGTAACCACGTAATTTCACACATGTAAATAGAGTTGCCGTAAAATCTTACCATTTGTGCACACTGAAACATTTGTGGGAATCTGCACGCTGATTTTACAGTCTACACTCCTTTTTTGAAATTAGCTATGTGACAGTAAGATTGTTTCCAGATCTGTAAGGTTTTCATTTTTATAAAACTATTGTGACCAAAATCAGAAAATAAATCTGTGGCTTTTTCTGTATGCATTCACATTTTTCCATTTTGCTATGAAAACAAAACAAATAAGGCTTAAGTAGAAATTCTGGGAGAAACCTCACGTGTATAACCATCTGGGTTTTTGCTAGCTATTTTTTCCTAGCAGTTAGGGTGGCTTCTTTAGCTTTTACCAGTTGTCAGGCTCAGGCCTTCTGCCCTGAGGAACTGCACACCTTGCAGACAGATGTGGGTATGCAAGAATGAGAATGACCCTCCCTCCCTTCCCTACACATACTCATATCCCCACATGAGTGTTTATAAGGGGAAGCCTTGTATGGCTTTTTAGCTTTGCCCCATTAGGACCAGTGACTGAGCTACTGGTGTAGCACAGCAAAGAGCAATTTCACCAGAGATCTGGTGAACTGAGGGAAAATGTCTCTAGCAAAGTTTAGCTGGAACAATAACTGGACTAATGCTTTGTGCTAATGTTTCTTGCAGTGTGCACATAAGCATTCCAGTTTGGGAAAAATCCTCACAGTCCAAAACAGCTACTTGATATTGTATTTCGCCTTATTTTAAGGAAACTGTAGCTGTAAGAGATCAAACATAGAAAAAGCTAAGGACCCAACTCTCACTCCTGCTTAAAGATTTTTATTCTATCATTTGCCCAGAGAAGCTGTGGCTGCCCCATCCCTGGAAGTGTTCAGTGCCAGGTTGGGTGGGGCTCTGAGCAACCAGGTCTAGTGAAAGGTGTCCCTGCCCGTGGCAGGCAGGCTGTAATGGGATAATCTTTACAGTCCCTTCCAACCCAAACCATTCTATGATTCTACGACCAATAAGTGAGAATTAGCTTGATGTGCCTCAGGCTCTGAAGAAACAAAATTGTCAGCAGTTTAGGTCAAAAATCATGTTAATTATTCTAAGACAGGCTCTTTTTAAGGGAGTCCAGTGGTAGTATTCATATGCAAACTTTGGTATTCTGTAGTAGGGGCTTGTCTCTATCAGCTGTGATATGGTTAAGTAGAAGTTAGTGGATAAATAAGAGTTTGAAAGTTAATGCAGCTGATTTGAATTAGTGTATTGATTTAAAGCTATACAAAAGTAACCAATTAATATTACAAAACACCCAGCTGGAATAATAATCGGTGTATGTTGCTGCCATTTGCAATAGTGCAAATCTAGCCTGCAGAATTACATATTTTTATACTTTGTCAATTGATTACAGAGAATTTACCATATTACTTTATTTACACCTTCTTGTTCTAAAAGCAACAGATTAGTTTGTTATTTGCTGAGATCAGCTTTAGAATGTTTCATCTGGCATTCTTAAGAAAGGAAATATGATGCATATACAGCATATAAATCCTCTAGAGACTAAAACCGCTACTTATCCTGTGTCTTCAATAAAGTAAGAAAAATAAAGGGACTTGGTTTATGAGCTGCTAAGATGGCAGACTAAACTAAAGGTTAGGGAAATTTCAGATAAATCCCAAACACAGTGGAAGTATTAGCAAAATTTCATTCAAAACTTTAAAAGGTTGTTAAAAATAATATTTTAAATAAAGTAGTAAGTAATTAAGATTAGTAATGAAATCTTTCAGTAACAGCACAAACCAGCAATGCAAAACATAACAATAAGAGAGAACATTCCAAGTCTGGCAATTCAGATCAAAGTAATTTTTTTCCTAAAAATACCCCTTTACCTCTCTGAAGATACTATCTATATCTGGCAAAATAAGCGTGGCAATTATTGATGAAGCAGCACTATGTCTGACGAGCAGAATCACTGCTTCTAGCTAGTAGAACATTATTTCAGCCAAATACAGTGTTGTAACTTTTGGGTTGAGAAGTTTGACTTCATGGAGTATGCTTGTAGAGCCTGCAAATTTCTTGCTCAAGTTCTAAGGGTTTTCAAGTAGTATGAGGAAATATTTAGTGCTCAGAATTAAAACTGAATCCAGAGAGTTACTGGCTTTTTATATCATTGCTCAGAAACTTGTTTTAAGGCCCTGTTCTTTCTTGCAAATTCCTCTCATTATTGGTCACTTCCATTGAAGTCAGGAGTAGACATAACTCATAACCACCACCAAGAGGACTCTCACATGTCCTTTTATCTTTTGATTGTGTCAGAGGGCAAAGAACATCAGAGGATTCTCTTTCTAATAATAAAAGAAAGGTAGAGACTTTTTCATAGGCTGAAACATAAATAAGGTACTAAAACATTTGGATGCTTCATGGAAGAGCAGCTACCAGAACCAGATTATACTATCCAAATGACTTTAAAAAATATAAGAGGATGTAAACTTTATACGCTTACTTACAACTGTGGAAAGCTGCAGAGGCCCTATTCAGCCACTGCCTAATGTAGAAGGTAGCACAAAGATAAGAAGAGACTGAAATTTCTGAGTTTTATAGGCCCTTGTGTTTTGTTTCTCTGTGGACCTGGGAGCATCTTAGTCTCAGTAGCACTGAGCAACTTGGAGCTTAATTCCTAGCCAAGCTCCTCTGTGATTCACAAGGTTTGTTACTGAGGGACTTCATCAGCTGTCCCCATAAGGGATTAATATGTTGTGTACACTCCCCCTCAACACTCAAAATATTGCAATGGCGATGCCTCTTGCTCTTTCCTTCTAGATGACATCTACATTGTCCTATTATTGAGCCCCACATGGTTCCCCAGGGGTAGGTTCCCTGGATTTCTGTTGTGGTCCTGACCCATGTGTATTGTGACCGGGGTGCTGGGATCCCTGCAGAGGTGGGAACCTCAGATCTGGCCTTGCAGTACCCTCCAAATGTAGTTTCATGCTACCTCAGGAAATCCTCCTCTCCCCTAGGTTTCTTACTTGGCAAATGACAAGTCTGAGCTCACCACGTGTTGTCAGGCCTTCACTTCAGCAGGAGTGAAAATCTCTGCTGTTTGGGTCATCCCCCCACCTGAAGAGCTGATCTGTACTGTTTACACCTTTCAGCTCTTCCTACTACCTCATGTATCTGGATGACATGAGCTGATCACAATTTAAGGACAATTATGTGCCTCGACCACTTACTGTACACAGCTCTGGTCACTGTCTGATTGCCCCTCTGCACACTCCCTATACCCAGAAGAGCTGTTTTCAGCAGGTCCCAGCATCTCTTGTCTCCAAAGTGTGCGGTCATGTTGTAAAACATATAAGCTTTGTTTGCTTCAAGAATCATTTTCTGTTTCAGCTTTCCCATTTTCCCAGCCCATGGTCTGCAGTTGGAATGCAGGCACGTGGCAGAAGGGAAAATACCTTGATATCAGAGATGTCCGGGACTCATGTAGTTTAGTCTGGGAATGCATATGTTGAACCAGTTCAGGGCAGTGAGAGTTGTAGCAAGCCATTGATGTTTCTGGGAGATAGAAACCCATCAAGAAGCTCATCATTCTGTCTTTCCCCAGTGATTTACTCATTTTGGTGGCCCCTACCATGCTGAAGTACTTGTTGCTTTTGTATGCTCTTCTCTCCCACTTGTGGATTTGCACAGAGCAGAGCTCACTGGGGTCCAGACTGAAGAAGGATAAGGCTATTGGGGTAGCACTGGGAAAAGGGCTTCTCAGTGAACCTTGAAAAGTGCAAATTCCATCCTCCTGGGAGCATTGTATATTGCAGTTATATCCAGGATAAAACTAAGGTGCTATACTTGTAATAGATATAATAACTTGGACCAAAACCATTATACAATGTATAATCTCTTTCTGAAATTAACTGCTACAAAATACTGTTACTTGCAAAATACACACATAATATTAAAAGTGTTTTATTTATTTGGACAATAAGAAAAATAATTAAATGAAAGAAACTAAAATCAAATCTGAAGATCCCGTATCAGACTGAAAGATTGCTTCCTCAGAAGCTATGAGGTATTTTCTCCCATTAACTTCTGGGGATCTTGTGCACTTTTGTGGAATATCTGGCACTGGCCACAGCTGGATCAGCATGCAGGACCTCCCACTCAACTCAGTCAAAACTTCTATATTTTTAAATGAGGATTATACTCCTCGCAGTTATTGTCAAACCTTGATATAGTCTGAGGAGTCTCTGTGTATGCCTGATTAGTGGCTAACTTCTTATGGGGAATAACAAACATGTCTTTTTCTGCATTTTTCTGCTGCACAAAAAAAATATTTTTGAGCAAAAATGATCCAGACAGCAGTGGCCGCTCTCTCTCCCACTAATGAGGAACCAAGATCAAAAGCAGAAAATGGACTTGCTTTATGTGAGAACTCTGTGACTGAGCAGAGATCTGCATTCTCTGCTTCCCAGTCCTGAGCATGTTTAGCCTGCTCTGCAGGTCGCTCTGTCTTGACATTTTAATGCAACGTAATTGATTGGTAACTAATCTGGATTATTTCAACCACTTTTTTCTTATTCCTAGTGATTTTTAGGGGTTTTTTTCCCAATAGTTCTGGGTAAGCCAAATAAGAAGTTTTTCTAATCCTCTCTGACTGATCGTACTTCCCCTCTGGCATTAACCACTTCTTTTGACAAGACATTCCTTTTGTTCCATACCTAATTTAACTTTTTAGGCGTTTCTTTGGTAATACAGGCAGGAAATCAACCAGTGCAAAATGTCCTCTTTTATAACCAAAGTTTCCATAAGAAGTGCTTTCTCATATGAAAATCAAACAATGCTGATTTTTAAAATGAATATTGCAGTGAAATTCCTGTAAATAGATTTGCACAGTAGCTCACAAGTTGAATGCAATTTATGAGGTTTTTTTGGCTTATATTATAATGTGGATGCTGAGATTTTGGGAACTGGAAACTATGACAGAAGAAAATAAACATTTTTTTGTGTGTGAAATAAAAAGAAGGCATGTGAAAAAGATGTTTTTTCATTGTTCCACGCTTATGCTGACTTGTTGGCAGGCAAAATGTTGTGCTGTGCTGAATCACATGACAATTTTAAGTGTAAGAATTTTCCTTAGCAGGAAAAAAGGCTAAAATTTGGTAAAAAGTGTTGACAATTAAAGTTTTTAGAGTATGCTCTGTAAGCTCCTTTGCTTTCTATCATGTCTCTAATTTGGATCAGCCACCAGGACAGTGTGTACTTGAATAGCAGAAAAGTGCCAGCAAGGCTCAGGGACAAAGCTCTGCAAATTGCTGGCTCACCTCTGAGCTCTGGTGTGGATTATAGGATCAAAAGCCATTACAGTACAGGCTTTGTTTGCTTTTGTGTGAGTGAAAACTAAGTTTACTGTGCACAATGTTTGGTAGCTGGATTTTCACACACAGAATTGAACAGGCTTGTTCGTACTTCTGAGTGACATTTCCAGGGAGGCAGAATTTGTTTGGAAATATCCCCATATTTGTGAGTTTGCAAATTTAGCTCTTCACCAATACACTAATGAATACAGGTAATTTAATCATAACTGTCTTTTCCTGAGCAAAAACCAGGTAAAAAATGCAAACATTTCCACTTCCAGTGGCTGTGCAAGATTTTAGAGTCTGATATATTTTATTGAAAAAATTTCTGGTTATTCTCAAAATCACTCAGTTCTGTGCTGACTATGCTCGTCCTTGAAATAAAGGTAGAAAAAAATCAGACCAATATGTAATACTTCAAAAGTTTATCCTTAGAGTTCACTAGGTATTAAATACTGGTGAGTGGTCTGGTCTTCACTAAGAATTTTCCCTTATTCCAAATTATGCTACAGGCATGACTTTATGGCACCTTCAAAGCAGAAGTTAAGGATGAGGAGCGTGAAGATGTTTATAGCTATTTAAATAATGAATGCACATGAAATAATGGAAATAAGTCCTGGGAAAGAAAAAGAGTCAGCTTTAGGAAAAGAATGTAAAATAAACTACTCAGAAGTGCCATAAAACAGTTTTGGGTCAACTGGGAATTTTTCTAATCCTTACAGCAACAGTGAAACCTTCCTGGCTCTGACTGCTCATGAGACATCAACCTGTAGAATCTCTGTAAACTGATTAGAAAAAAGAGAAATCAAATGCAATCAATCTAAATATTTTAGTGCTATAAAAATACATTGGTATTTCAGCATGACAGAGATTTTCATGCAAAGAGGAAAGCTTTTATTATGATGATATTTGTAAAAAGAAACCCTGTACACATTTTTTGCAAGCTAGCATGTTCAAACACATTACTCCTCTAATCAAAATAGTTTTATTAATGTTTATTAATGTTTATTAATGTTTTTAATCCCCCAAAATGTCATGTTGTCATAACATTCCCAACCAGGTGACAGGGGAGCATTTGTTCAGAGGATGACTTGGAGCAAAGCTCTGCAACTTTGCTAGTCATTCTAGAATGAGATCTATGAGTAACCAGCTCTACTGGTACAGCCCAGTGCCACGAGGTGAGCAGCGACTATTAGAAACAGGTGACTACAAGACAGCCTTGTTTATTCTGCTATGAAGCATATTTTTGGTGAAGATAGAAATTTAGCTGAGAGGGTCAAATTTTAAGGGAGATAAAAAAGTGCTTTTTTTTCCATTCACATTGTTTTTCATCCCATTATTTACATAATTTTGGTGTTTACCAATCCATCTACAGCTGAGGTACCTAAGAAGTGGAAAACCCAGTGTTACATTACCAGAGGGATTTGGAGCACAAAGACTACAAACTTCTAAAGCAGATGCATAATTAATAAACATTAATACCTCTGGGATATGGTTCAGATCTTAAAGACTTTGAATAACTTTTTTCCCTTTCTTAATTGACTCCAGAAGAAAGTTAAGAATGCGCATGCCTATTCTGAAAGTATCAATTCAAATGAATTAAAGCTGAGCAGGATGAACATAGGTTCGCATACACAGGCAGTGAAGCCTCTGAAATCAGTGTGCTCTCTGACTGCAGGTGCTTCTTAGCTGAGCCACGAAACAACTTTTCTTTGTTTGCTGCACTCTGCATGCGGTGTGTGGGGTTTGATATTGTTCCCTGGGTGCTGGCTAGTGCTACAAGGTAACATAGCCTAAAAATCAAAATTAATCAAACAGCATCCCTTTGGATATCTGAAGGTTAAAACTCTTCAGGATTCATTGGAAACAGTTTAATATGTTTCTGTTTGGGTGCATCTCTGAGTAAATTGTTTTGGTTTTGAACTACTACTGCAGACTCTATTATTTGCACATAAAACAGCTCTGGGCCTCTTCCTTTAGTTCCATGCCACAACTGGTTTAAATCAGTGGAGTTACTTGAACATGGACTTACTGCTGAGCCCACAGATATAATTAGTAGAACTTGAGTCCCTAGGCCACCTAGACCTCTTTTAGAAAAGACCTCCCTTTGTCTTTAGTTATGAGAGAGAGGTAACCATCTTATATCCATATGATTTTTTTTCTAAAGCAGCATGCCCATATAATGTACTTGACCTCAGACTGGCAAGAAAGATAATTTTGTCTTCATTTTGCTAGAGGAAAGACTTACTGAAGAGCTGTTATAACTAGAGTCCCAGAGAAACAAGAGAAAAATAATCAAACATTGCATGTACACACATTGAAGATGTTGCCTGTTACATAAAAGCTAACATAGATTGTCAAATCAGCCAAGTATTTCCTCACATCAGAGTCCTCTGACACAGAAGGGAAGGATGCCCCGGTTTTGCGTTGCTTCATGAAGATGGATCTCCACCTGGCTGGTAGTCCTGCAGAAAAGTGCCTTGGAACTAGATGGGACCCCAAACTGAGCATGTATTCTCAATGTTTAACTTCTGTCAAAAATATTTTTAAAAAAGCAAACACTGTATCAGGGTGTATAAACATGAGTATTATATGTAAAACAGCTGCTCTGCTGAATACTGGCCTCAGCTGGAGCTGCATCCAATTAGAGGCACCATATTTCCAGAAGTTTGTGGACCAAAAGAAGGGGAGAGCAAAGCAGAGCAAAAGGATTGATCAGAAATCTAGAATATGTGGATGTGAGGAAAGGGTTGGGGTGGTGGATTACAAGGAATAGAAAACTGACGGTTCAGTGTAAGTCTTCAAACATCTAAATGGCTGCTGCTAACATGAGATTCACAAGACGCCCTCCTGGCATTGTTTAGGATTTTGATCCATTGAACTTTAGGGCGAGAAATAATAGAACGTTAAAATGAAACTGGGAAGATTTAGGTTAGACGAGAGAAAAGATTTTCTATCCGTAAGGATACTTACACAGTGGAAGAGATTTCTGAGGGTAACTATGGAGTCTCAGTTGCTGGAAGTTTTAGGAAAACATTAGACAAACATCTGCCAGGAATGGTTTAGGTGTAGTTGATTCCACCTTTAGCTAGCCCTGTGATCATGACTGTTTATCCTGAGTGATTTGTAAGAAACTGCTTTAAAGGTGATAGGGTCAAATGTGGTGGATATATTGATTTCCCACTCTCACTGGCAAAGCTGGGTGCTGGTTGGGGAAATGATGAGCTAAATTTACCAGCAGTCAGAGGAGACAGTAAAAGAGGGCAGAGTCTGAGATGAGTACTAGGGGTAATTTCCTTTTCCTCTCTTGACCTCCAGTTTGAACTTAGCTGATGGACTTGCCATCTGTACCTGCTTCTTAAAGGAGCATACTTTCACCCATGTGCTGTAGGAAATAGCATTTCCAAGTTCAGAACTGATCACTTCAAGTGGGAAAACAAGCAGGGTAAGAGAGCATTGTTAAGTAAGAAAGTAGCAGGGAAATAGCTGTTATACCCAAATTTCAGTAAGACAGATCAGAGACAGAAAGTGGTAGTTCACTATCAAGCAATTTAAGTTACAAAAAAAGGTCTTTTGAACTTTGATGAAAGGGGGAACATGCTGAATTTGGGATCTGCAGTCAAAGAGAAGAAGCTGGCATCTCACCCTCCAAATCATGAGAGGTTGTATCACATGGTCAAACTGTATTTTTAAACTGCCCTCATTGCCCAAATATAAGAGCCCTCCAGCAATGCATTAAGTGGGGTGATTTATATCTGCCAGAGGGGTTTGTTCTTTTGATCATTCCTTCTCCTGAGGGGCATTGTATTGTTCTGGTTTAGGAGTTTTTTTAAATGGTATGACTGATTAAAAAAATGTTCCCCAACACATGACTTTGATATTCATGTTTCATTCCCAGGAAATCTTTAGGATTTATCAATCCAGCCGTGTGAAGCTAGTGAATTTTTACTTGGCTAGGTTTGTTATTTCATTTTGAATGTTTCTGTGACTACATAGAGTCTACTATAACTCCTAAAATTACAATTTTGGGGTCAGAAATGTGGAAATTCCTATTTTAAATACTTCAAAAGCACCAGTATGTACTATCTAATGTAGTATCTAAATTTGGGAAAAATCTAAGACAAGTAGGAAAATAGTTTTCAGTTTCTTAGGAACATTTTAAAAAATATATAAGCTAGTGCATTTTTCCCCATTCTAACGTTAAAGAAACAATGCAGATGTTCTGTAGGTCATGGATTGTCTCTTTGCAAGGCAGATGAACAGTTTCTGTGGAACTATGCAAGCTGGCATCAGCTGAAATATTTAAATACGCTATCCAAGAAGTTCAGACGTTTGTGGGTTTCATGTCCTTTCTAGAGGAAGGACTACAAAATTTGGTCCAAACATGGGCTTTCAAAACCATGGCTTTTTACTGACTTCACACGGCATTAATCGCTTTCTTAATAAAAGAAAAATACTTGGCTCTTTTAAATACTTTTTACGGTACCGGTTCCAGGGGGTCTTTCATATCAGGTCTAAATAAGTACTAGGCACTGGGGAAAGTAAAATTTTGGCACATTGCTATCAATGACCACTCAATTAATAATTTCTGTCATATTTTATGTCCATCTCAAAATATTTACAAATACTGCCTTTCCCCCGTCAATCAAACTTTGCATTTGCCAAAAGCAAATTGACTGAATTAGCTACCTTTACCTTATTTCCCTTTACTTCATACACACACTGCACATTGTCAAAAGACCTTTTATTCTTCTGCAGTTTTTCAGAATTCATATGCTTGGATTCTGATGCTCCTGCTGGTTTAAGGAAGAAATGCAACACTAATAAATTATAATAAATTGTCAGTCTCAACGGGTCTGTGACCTACAGTCAGTAGGGGGTTATGTGCAACACTTCATTTCCCCTTTTTTTAGCCCTGGCTGCTTCCCTTGCTGTTAGGCAGTGTCCTTGATTTATGGGTGGGCCACCAGCAGGACATCTCACCTGCAAAAATAGTTCACACTGTGTTGTTTATTGTACTAAGTAGGCTTCATGCTGGCTGAGGGTTTTTACAAGGGAAAGGAGCTGCTGTCAGTCTTTCTATCATTTGAGCAAAGCTGGCTCCAAAGTTCTCTCAAATTTCTACATGAAGTCTAGGAACAAGAAACCAGAGCGAGCTATTGCCCTTTCTTCAGTGCATCAGTCTCTTCTGGCTTTTTTGGCTGGAAGTTCAACAGGAGATGAGAACAAAACTAATGAAAAACAGGGATAAAATGTAAAAAAAAAAAATTCCGATCTTAATTTGGAGCAAATATTTAATGCTGCCCAAATAATTGTATATATCTGATTTCCCCTCATGTTAAATTATTACCTGCTGTGTGACGCATTGGCATTTTTTGTGATTAAAACAAAAGTTTTTTATCTGCTGAAGGAAAAAAACCCAACTATGATTGTCCCTGTGCAAATACAGGACAGAAAAATTGTTACATAAACATGAACTAGGTGTCAAGAAAGCAACCAGTAAGTCTATAGAGTTACTTGTATGTTTTCTTTCTTTCTCTCTTCATATTTATGAGATTTTCCAAGAAAATATTCCATGATTCATCCAGACAACATGAAAGTAAAGAAAGGAAGTAGAAACATTGGAAACATCTATTAATTTTGCATATATTTACACGGTCACACTCTGTAATAAGACTTTGTATAAAGACTGTCTACTGTGTCACTCCAAAATTAGTAAAAAGTTCCAGAGATTGCCCACATTTTTGGAAGGATGCTAGCTATTAATGGCAAATAGATTATAGAATCATAGAATTATTTTTGTTGGAAAAGGCCCCTAAGATCCTCAAGTCCAGCAACCATGATCATTATATGTAGTCCAGAAATACCTCTTTTCCACCCAGCTCCTCTGTAGCTGCTTTGTGCTTCTGTGGTGAGATGCCATTGGGTGGCAGCTGGCCGGCATGGTCAGCTTTGCTGCTCCACCAAGGCTGGACTATCACATTTTCCATTATGGAAACCTTTATCCATTATGGAAACCTTGCTAACCTGAACAAAACTGAATTCTTGGTTGAATCAGTAGGAAATACATGACTGTATGCCCTTTATGAGCATCAACTCAAGTGCAGCTACCATGTGGTGTCATGACGGCCCTTTTTGTTGCTGTGTGCATTTTACTTGCAAGTCTCCAGGTGTTTCCAGACTTATTGATTAATCTTGCTCCATTTCTGGTGCTGTGTTTTGTTCCACTTAATTGAATTAAAAATAAAGGTAGATGCTTTTTTTGTTTTTATTTGTACAGGCATTTTAGGTTTTTAAGAATGCAATGAGGGTTCAAATGAGCAAGTGGCACCCAAAGAGAAAAAAATGTCTTCCCAGCACATCATGCTGTTTACCTCATTAAATGAGACTGAAGGCGCATATTAGCAAACAGGCAATTAGTCAGTATTTCTGAAGGTAAAAGCACAGGTTAGAACCACAAATCCTAAAGATGAACAAGTCGTATGATGACATATGTATTCTGTAGGCGCTCTGAAGGAAACAGGTGATGATACCCTGCTTTGCTGGGTCATACTGGTTTTGCATACTTCCTCACTGTCCTTCTTTTGCTAGAATAGATCCCTTTTACCTCAAGAATATTTTTGTGGTTCTTTGGAAAAAGATCTAGTCACATTGAAGCAGAAAATTATCTATCTATCTATCTATCTATCTATCTATCTATCTATCTATCTATCTATAATTTATAAATTTTCTGCCTACCTACCTACCATGCCACTTTGCTGAGAAAAGCTCCTTTAAAACTCTCAGATTCACTACAATATACAAAAATAGTATATTAATCAAGGAATAGGTTTTTAAAATATCTTTTAAAAATCTACTTTTTTCAGAAAAAAAAAAGAAATAAATTAAAAAATGCCACTTCTTATTTCTCTGTCCAATTCTTTTTTTCACATGAATACATTTTTGGTATGCTGAATTATAATGCCATTTTTGTAACTGAAAAAAAATAGAGAATGAGAATTCCATAAAATGATGAGTCCTTGGTGCTAAATGAGTTCCTCCATGCTAAATGTGTGAGATTTTTATCATTTATTCTGGAAAGAATGCAGACAGAAATATGATTACAGATTAATTCAGAACAGTGATTTAAAACATTTTTTATCTGGAAACATCTTGATAAAATGGTGCCTCTGAATTCAATTTTTTCAGTGTGGATAATGAAGCTGACTTACGTTAGTCAGTCTTCTTTTAAATTTCTTTTCTCTCATCTCTTATAAGTAGTCAATAGATCACAGAAATGATCAGGTCACTTTTTCAGAAATATTTATTATCCCAAGTAGAAATCGTTCACTTGACAAATTATTGAAGTACAGTGTTTTCTGCTCCCAAACAAGCTTAAATAATAGTAAATTATGAATAAAATTCTGCTGGTTTAGGTCCCTGCACTGATACAAAGACAAATAGCAACTGTCTGTGATAGAATTTTCAGAATGTAAATGAAACATAAAGTGAAATAAATCTTGAAGACTCTGCTTTCCTGTTAGCCTGGGTGAATAAATGTCACGTGTTGCATAGGCTTCAGCTAAAAGAGCTCTGACTCAAAATGAGAGCTCATTGTTTGTCAACAAGCAATGGCACACTGCTGACCTGATCTTGAGTCCCAAAGGATTTTCCACTTCACAAAATCTCCTGCAGCTTGGCCTGCTCTGCTGAGCCTGGGAGACATTGTGGAGGCACACGGGGATCTCTCACATTGCCTGAGTGCATTTTGTCTGGCTCGGCGGTGGCATGACTACAGCCACACTACTCTCATTTAAATACGTTGTTGATTTGTGTAAACACAGTCCAAATATCCAAAGAATTTGATAGTCCTCAGAAACAGTGGACTTTGCCTGCCAAGATTATGGTAATGTGTATTAAAACTTTGACTCCTAAAACAAGACCAGTCAAACTCTTCAGCAGGTCTGTGTGGTACATGTGTATTGGACTATGTGTATGGTTTAAACCGCAACACAGTTTCAATGTCTGGTGCATCTGCCCATCTCTGCTCATGACTAAAAGGAATAAAGAAAAAAGGGTCTGTCTGGCTATTTGTGGAGGTGCCAAAGTCACTTTCTCTCAAATTATATAGGAGGATGGTGTGTAATTCCTTGATCACTGCCTTCTTCTGACTTGTCTTGCAGAGATGTCAATCTTTTCTTCTTGTCACTTCTCCTCTCAGGTCCAGACAATCCATGCCAATCTGAGCATGTAAAGTGATTTTTCTTGTCCCTTCCATTGAAGAGATCGTGACGGTCTTAGAAACTTTATAAAGGTTTCCATAGCATGCAGTCCAGCCTTTCTGTGTCCTTCTTCAAAGTTACTTACCCAGTGTTGGGGTTTAATGCACCTATTTCCAGTCTTCCTAACGCTGAAGATCAATGCATCCACTTCTGCGTTTGATCACTTCCATGGCAGATATCATGGCTCTGGTCACAATATTTTGGTCAAGGCTTTTCTCAAATAAAACTACAGAGTTGCTAACCTGCTTTCATTCAAATCCCTTTCTGATCATCTCTGCTGGATGCTACAAGTAATCAGCCAGGGATGACAAACAGGCGGAATTGCAGTTGTGGAGTTTTCATTTCTTTTGGAAAACAAACACCCTGATATATTCTCTTTGTCTCTTTCCTTGAACATGTAGATTTTCCTGGCATCAAGTAAAATGGGCTCACAATGCCTATTTTGAATTTGATTTATATGATATAACAACAACAAAAAGTCACCTTAACCAACTGTATAAGTAATCTTAAAGTTTGCCTTGCCTGGCAACTTCTTAAATTTCAGCTCTTATATTTGTTTTTTGCTGTGAAAATGCAAGCTGTTTTCATCCCAGTGATAGCTCTCAATCCTTGTCGAATGCCTATTCACAGGGACAAGGAAAACTATGCATTGGCATAACTGGACTTGCCAGCCAAGGTCCCTGTGCTTGGCTTATCCTGAACCCCAGTGAGAGCAAATGTCTGCTTGTGTAACTTCAAGAACCGTGTTTACAATACAAAGAGAAGGAACACTAAGCAATCTGCTTAGTAATTAACACTTCACTTTCATCACCCCTGAAACTCAGTGGTTTTAATTTTTTGGAAACTTGTCTGAAATTGGCTTCCTTAATGTTTGTGATTTTTGCTGAATTGTCAGTTTTGTAAGAATGCTGAGTGGATTAGTTTTTATTAATTGTTAGAGATACTTGGCACTTTTGAGCTATGTATTCCAAAGTCTTTGAGAAACGAATTTATCACTACCCCTATTGAAAAGCATTTTCTTTTGACTGCCTTTCCTTGAGACCCCCTGAAGAATATTTGGCTCATAATGTTTAATATTTTACATAATATTTTACTTATTTTCCTCTTGGCACTGAAACAGCAGTCAAATAGGAAATCTGGAATATGTTCCACATTTTTCCCTTCTGCCTGTGATCAGTAAGCTGCAAAAGATGAAAGGGATTGTGATTTGAATGCTTCCTTTCTGTATTTTTTGGAACGCTGAAAATAGTTCTGCATTCTTTTTCATTCATTTATTTTTCTGCTATTAGCATAAATAAAACTGATTGAAAAAATACATTTTTCCTCCAAAAAAATTGATTAAAAAAATTAATATTAATTCACAGGAAAAAAAGCAAGATATATATTTTTCTAGGGGTGTAATATGCATGATATTTTTTGACAGGATATAAATGTGAGTTGCATATACTACAAGCCATAATATTACATCTTAGGGGAAAAGTGTGCAGAGCCAGACCCTGTTACTTGTTGGATTTTTCTTGAATTCTTCCCCCTTCTATTCAGATTTTATATATTATTGTGGCCCATTAAGTAAATCAACACAAAGTAGACACACTGACTGTCTATGCTGAAGTATGATCAACCTATCCTCTTGTAATGATCAACAAAAAGTGGCACAGACTTGAAGAATTACGATTTAAGTCTCATGTTGCATAGTTGCTGCTATAAGGCAAGTACCAAACTGTGATCAGGCAGATGTGTGCATAAATCATATAAATGACCATATTTACAGAGACATTATTAAATATATATATATAACATATATAATTAATTAGATGAAAGTGGTTTCAAAGTCAGATTTTTACTTCAAGAAAAAATGTTTTCTTCTGAAACATAAAATATGCCGGAAGTCAAATATATTACATACAAAAACATGGAAATATGACCAAAGCCTGGAGATGAAGCACTAAATGCACAACATATTTAGGACAAACTAAATAAATCTTATTTTCTCTTTTATCTTTCACTGTGTATGATCTTGAATTTTCTTTTTTTTTCCAATTTTTTTCTTATTTGCATATGAAATAAAACAGGAAAAGCCCGTCCCAATAGTTTTTCCATTGTCTTAAAACTGAAATGACAAGAGCTCCATTAAAAACCATCCTCCCCNAAATTGCTCAGAGATAGCACCATGTGTATCTGCAGCTTGCCTGGCGATGTGCCATCTCCAGCGCAGCACCGTGCAAAGGTCTGCCTTGGTATTTGTCAGTCACTTCTTGGTGATTTATAACTGAGCTGAAGTCCTTCCTCTCCCTCTTCCCCCATTCCCACTACTGCAGGAGTTTGTGATGAATAGGATGGAAAATCCACAGCATGAGTATTAGTTAACAGGAGGCTGTGACTACAGTTTAAATCTGAAAAGAAATTGAGAGGCCTCCGAGGAATTAAAGGGGTTTTAATTCATTTAAACTGACCAGCCCTGCTTTAACTGCTCTACAATTGTGAGCCTTTATCATCTAGGATATCTATTACACTCTACTAAGCATGAGAAAATATACATATTTTTCTTCTTTACAGCAAGAATGATTATTCACTTACATGTCAGGCCTTTTTGAGTTACAAAACCTATATCCACATAATTCAGCGGAGGTTTAAAAGCAGAAAATATCTGTTTAGAGACCATGAAAAGTTTTTATGAGGGCACCGTGAAATATTCTGACTCCGTCTGACCAAAAAGCCAAAACTAAATATTATGTACAGCAAGTCCTGTAACACTTGGACTGAGCTTAGTCTCATCCTTGGTGCTTCCCCTTCAGCCAAATACGCTGCCAGGGGAAGGCTGTCTGCACGTCTCTGCAATGAGGAGCAGGTGAGTTCAGTGGTGTGGATTGCCCGCTCAGTCGCTCATGTGTTCAGGTCCAAAAAGGTGGTGGTGTACATTGTGGCTCCCTCCAAGAGAAGAGGGGGAGATGCTCTGTTTCTAGATCTCCCTCTCAGCAAGAGGAAAATCAATGGGAAAAGGGCCAGGACATTCTCCTGACCCTCTGAGACCACATCATGATACTGAAAGAGACAAAATATACCTTGGTGAACCTGCAACTAGACATGTGTCATTCATTATATCTTATAAAATTTAATCTGGAATCAAGGTAATAAAATCCACAATCAAACATGACTTAGAGCTTGAAAGTCTTTCTAGGCATTTTATGCGTTGTGACACAGAAGGTAAAGCTTGGAAAAGACAACAGACACAAAACACAAGTGAGAAAACTAAAGAGTAGCACCAGCTACTCTTTCGGGCTCCCTTGTACAGCCCTGTGTGTGAATAACAGGTTGTTTGCAGTTCTTTAGCAGCCTGTTCTCAAATGCCTCAGTGTAGAATTGATTGAGGAAATGATTATGGGAAGATTTATGATGAAGTACACAAAACTCAGAAAGTATAGCCCTGCACATATTTGACTAAGTGAATTTTAAACCTTTTCCATGGTTAAAAGAAATAAATATTTAAGGGTATTTCCAGGCTTTGGCAAGCCAAATTAGAGTCTCAGCTCTGGAGGATGAAGTAATTTGGTCTGCTGTCATAACTGTAGTGTCACAGAGGACTGTTTCACTGCTTTCAGGAGCAAGATCTGACTACAAATATCAAACCAAATCAATGCAGGCTGTCAGGGTTGTGGGGTTCTGCATCAGTGATGGATTACCCCTGGCTGCTGGTATTCACAAGTGTATTTTGTCTTCAGGCTTGGCTGTTTTAGTTCTGTATTTCCAAATGCTATAGGGTATTTTATATTCCTTTGCAGCTTGCAGCAAGTCAAATAAATATCTTGTATTGGAGGTTGACCAAGTTCCTTGATTATCCTACAGTGAGGAAAGGAGCTTTCAGGCTATCTAATTTATCTAGCTAATGTATGTCTAAAGTTCTTCTCACATTTAGTGTTTCTCTTGAACTGGCAGTTGACCAAGTTCCCTAAACATGTCTTTGTACCCAAAGGAAAAAAAAAAGGAAAATATGACTTATCTTCATTATGTCTAAGAAACGAAAATATTATTATTTTGCTAAGTATTAAAAAAACAGAAGATCTATGAACAGTCCTAGTGCCAGAGCAGCTGCTGCTGGACATACAATATTAATGCATTTATGTCACTTCAGAGTACAACTCTGCATCCACATTTCATTGTTGTGCTGAATGTCACAAAGTTATCCATGCAAACTTTGCTAGCATCGTGACATAAGTCTACAGGAACGTGTGAAATCTCTTCTCACTGTGAACACAGGGACATGCCGTGGCAATGCTGTGGCTGCGGTTCCTTCACTGCTGGCATTGTCTCCAGTGTATGCAAAGCAATATAAAAGGTCATGGGCCAGGGGCGTCTCCAACCCATTTACATCTCATTGCCACTCGTTTCTGTTAGGGAAGCCCTGCAGAGAGACTTAGACAAAGCAGAGGGCTGGGCGGTCACCAGCCCTAGGAAGTTTAGCAAAAATAAACCAGATTAACTGGATTCTGCACCTGGGACTGGATGTATGTACCGACTGGGGAACGAGATGCTGAAAAGTAGCTCCACGGAAAGGGACTTGGGGGTCCTGGTTGATGGCAAGTTGAATAAGAATCAGCAGAGCCCTGGCAGCCAGGAGGGCCAGCCCTGCCCTGGGGTGCATCAGGCGCAGCACTGACAGCTGGCCAAGGGACGGGATTGTCCCGCTCTGCTCTGCACTGGGGTGGCCTCACCTTGAGTGCAGTTTTGGCCACCACAATATAAGAAAGATATCAAATTATTAGAAAGTGTCAAAGGAAGGCTACAAATACGGTGAAGGGCCTTGAGGGGAACCATCTGAGAAGTGGCTGAGGACACTTGGTCTGTTCAGCCTAGAGAGGAGGAGACTGAGGGGACAACCTTGTTGTAGTTATAACTTCCTCATGAGGGAAAGTGAAGGGGCGGACACTGATCTCTTCACTCTCCTAACCAGTGACAGGATCAGAGGGAATGGCCTGAAGCTGAGTCATGGGAGGTTTAGTTTGGATGTTAGGAAGAGGCTCTTCCCCAGAGGGTGACTGGGCAATGGAACAGGCTCCGCAGGTGGGTGTGGTCGCAGCACCAAGCCTGACAGAGTCCAAAAAGTGTTTGGACAACGCTTATAGGTACATGGTGTGACTCTTGGGGTGTCCTGTGAGGGTTAGGAGTCGGACTTCGAAGATCTTATATGTTTCTTCCAGCTCAGGGTATTCTGTGATTCTACAATTTTATATTTTAGCACCAATATCTATAGAAAAGATATATAATAGTGATGTCCTATGTAGGTCTGCTATCATGGGTTTGCCCTGTGGCTTTACCTGTGCAAAAAGCATAGTATACAAAACAACCTAAACCAACCAGAATATTGTAAAAGTGAGAGAATAGGAAATCCTTTAACCACTTGATAGGAATGCAATGTCAAGAAACAGTTATACAGTGTCATCTGTTCAAAAAATATATTATCAGTGTTACAGCTGGATGAAAGGTATAAAAATATTTAAGAATAGCAGTCAGTCTTCAAATGATTTATCTTTGTTTGTTTTGTCTTGCTATTGAATGCCATTGTAAATGACCTTGTCAAATCTGTGGAGAATGTTTCGAAACCCGTTAACTCCTTACTCCAATCAATGGACTAAGTACTTTCTGCTGTATTTCTGAAAATGGACATCATAAGAAAACTCTAAATTACATATGGACATTCTGTTGCAAGGTAATTGTCAAATTATGTGAATCCAACTGCAACTATTTGGGCATTAGAAATGCAATAACAACTGTTTCATAGCAAAAGTTTGAAAGGGTCAGAACATTACAGCACTTCTGTGACTAATAATCACTCTTAGCTGGAGAGAAATTCCATTAAATCAGTGGTAAAATCATTGTAATAGAAAACATACATTTTCATTTGAATCAGTGTGAACATGATTAGGAAGCTCAAGTCAGTATTAGTTTATACTTACTTGCATGTCAAATCAGAGCATTACATAATTACTTTCTTATGCTCTTTTGTGCATGTTTGCCTACACAGACAGTAAATTTTCTCTGCCTTCCCTTATAATAAATTCAACCTTGTTGTATTAAGTTCCCTGGGTAACAAAAATAGATTAAATTTATATCTATTCCCTCTGCAGAGCAACAAGAATATTTCTAAAAATGCCATCTTCCTGAACACCAGAAATGGAAATTTCTATCAGAATTTTTATGTAAAATTGCTTGTTTTTATAATTTTTTTAAATGAAAATTTTGGCTTTTATAGCAGTGTTTCTTTCTCATTGAAAAAGTAAGTTACAGAATCATAGAATAACAGAAGGAGTGAGGTTGGGAAGGTACCTATAGAGATCAAGTCCAAGTTCCGTGCTCAAAGTGAGCTCAGTTGCAGCAGGTTGCTCTGAACTGTGTCCAGTTGGGACATGTCCAAGCATGGAAACTCTACAACATCTCTGGGGAACCTGTGCCACTGCTTGGTCACCTCCACTGCAGAAAAACTTATTTGTGTTTACATGTAATTTAAGCTTACGCTCATGGCCTCTTCTCCTGGCAATGGGCTACACTGGGAGGAGTCTGGCTCTGTTTTTCCATCTCCCACCGCCAGTCAGGTATGTGCACACATTGATGAGATCCCTCTGAGCCTTCCATTCTCCAGGCTGAACAACCCCATCTCTCCCAGCCTTTTCTCATAGACATAGGATCCATTTCTTCATCCTTTTTGGCCTCCAGTAAGTTCATGGCTGTCTTATACCAAGAAGGCCAGAACTAGGTCCCTGGGTCTTCTGCAGAGCTGTTTCCTATTTGGGTAGCTGCCAGTGTTTATCAGAGCACTGTGAGAAAGAGTTTCCCTTGACTATTCAACAAATGCTATTCTAAGGCGTCTTTTTTGCCCAAATGCATTGGTCAGAACTTACCATGGCCACAAATAAACTGCTATGGGCAGCCTGAAAATATATAAAAATTAAACTGAAACTAAAATAACTGCTCTATGTAACCACGTCTATAAAAAATACAACTGTTGGTGTTATATATCTTCTTCACATTTAATCTGCAAAGTGATTTGAGGATGGGTTGTCCAAAAGTTTTGTTATGACAAAAAACCCCTCAAAACCCTTGGTCTAGCTCTACATTTATTTTATTTTTTAGGCCAGAAAAATACTAATTTGCTAAAAAATTTCCAATTAATAGCCAGAACTTGCATGTGACTACTATTATTGGTGCCATGACCAAGTCTCAGAAATCAAGAGTTAGGTTAATTTCACCCATCTTTACTGGAGACTGGATGTGCACCCAGGCTCCCTGTATAATCAGTGAGAGGAGAGGCTGTGACTGCTTATTGTGCTCTTTAATAAAATAGATAAAACAAAAATTGAGACATCAATAAGTCTTTCAGTCAGAAAATGACTAATTTTCTGGCTTAAAGGACATAATATTTTATTTCTTCAAATGTAAGTTTATACATTTGTTAATGTTCACATTTAGGTAGACGGATGCCACTTCAAACATGGAAGTAAAATTCTGCTGTTCACGTGGATATATTCTCTTCACAAATTGCAGATTCATGATGGCCAAAAGAGATAGCTGTTTGAGGGTCAGTTGTAACTCCTGCAATGGGCTCCACTCATGCCTGTAGCATTTAAAGTATCACTAACTAAAGAGTGGGGTAGCACCAAGAGCTCCTGTTATTTTGGTCATGCTCAGAATAGACCTTGGAAATGAAAAAAACCACTCAGGTTTATTGTCACACAACCAGATTTAGATCAAGTCAGCAAAACTGGAGTTTACTGTTTAGCAAAGTAACTTTCTTGTCAAAAACCTGGGTGATGGGCAACAAGGTGCATAGACAAGATGACAGAGAAAGGAGCAAGTAGATTCACTCCATATTTTTTTATACAAGTACCTAAATTCTGCCTTCACTTCATCTGTGAAGTGTATTGGGTTTGTGTGGCATGGATTTCATGGTGGGACTACTACAGGAGTGGACTGGTTTCTGTGAGAAGCTGGCAGAAGCTTCTCCGTGTCCAATAGAGCCAATGCCTGCTGGCTCCTTGATGGACCCATCACTGGCCTTGGCAGACCCATCAGTGATGGTAGTGGTATCTCTGGGATAACACAAAAGGTGTTATTGGGCAGAGAAGAGAGGAGTGAAAGGGGGGAGAAGAAAAGAAGAATAATGCAAAGAAGGGAGTGGGGAGGAGGTGCTGCAGGAGTTGAAGCAGAGATTCCCCTGCAGCCCCTGGTGCAGACCGTGGTGAGGCAGCTGTGCCCCTGCAGCCCATGGAGGTTCAGGGGGAGCAGAGTTCCACTGCAGCCCATGGAGGTTCAGGGGGAGCAGAGTTCCACTGCAGCCCATGGAGGTTCAGGGGGAGCAGAGTTCCACTGCAGCCCATGGAGGACCCCCCCATGCCAGAACAGGTGGATGCCCAAAGGAGACTGTGGCCCTGTGGGAAGCCTTTGCTGGAGCAGGCTCCTGGCAGGACCTGTGTACCCATAGAGAGAGGAGCCCACACTGGAGCAGGTTTGCTGGCAGCACTTGCAGCCCTGTGGGGGAATGCAGTGGAGCAGCCTGTTCCTGGAGGGCTGCACTCCATGGAGGGGACCCACACTGGAGCAGTTCATGAAGAACCTGTGGGATGGATTTATGCTAGAGAAGTTCATGAGTTCATGGAGGACTGTCTCCTGTGGGAGGAACCCCACGCTGGAGCAGGGGAAGAGTGAGGAGTGCTCCCCCTGAGGGGGAAGGAGCAGTAGAGACAAAGTGTGATGAACTGACCACAACTCTCACTTCCCATCCACCTGAGCCACTGGCTGGAGGAGGTAGAGATTCATTAATGAAGTTGAGTCTGGAAATAAGGGAGAGATGGAGGAAGATAGTTTTTAAGATTTGGTTTCACTTCTCATCATCCTACTCTGAATTGACTGGTAGTAAGTTCAATCAATTTGCCCAAGTTAAGTCTGTTTTGCCCATAGTGTTGTTGGCAAGTGATCTCTCCTTGTCTTTATTCCAACCCATGAATTTCTTCTTATATTTTCTCTCCTCTCTCGAGTTGCAGAGGGGAGTGACAGAGTGGCTTGGTGGGTACCTGGCACCCAGCCAGGGTCAATCCACCACACTTTGTTCCTCCCAATAAATTAGCATTCTGGTTTTTATCTTGACTGCAACTCTTGAGATGAAGATGTCAGTTTTCTGAGCAAGGGCCGAGTAATACAAACAGTGATGCATAGTGTAGTCTATGCTACAGACTTTTATATCAGACTTTTATATCAGACTTTTAGCCTGATATTCTTTATGGCTTTGGTCAAAAGCACAGCTGAAAACTCAGATGTGAAGATGAAAGCATGATTTTAGAGGTTAGATACAGCAAAATCACTGGACCCATGAGCCTATTCTGCTTTTCAGCAGAAAAAGATGAAGTAGTTTTCCAAACAGTTCAAAGTAGGAACACAAAGACAACATATTTAAGAAGAAGTAAGAATAACATCATAAAGCAAGTGAATCCTAAACAAGAAACTGTGGAAGAAAGTAGCAGTTCACAGAAGAGAGCTGGAAAGAGATAAAATACCTACTGTGCCACAGACAGGTGAGAAATTACCATAGTATGATTGTGGGAAAAGCTATTGAGGCCAAGTTAGTTGTTAATCTTCTTCTGACTTCAATGAGAGTTATGTACAAAGGAGGCACAAAACATCTTCATGGTGAAACATAACACAGGTGGAAGAGCATTTTGCCAAAACGGGGCCCAACATTTTTTGCACAGTGTGTTGCCCCAGGTATATGATAGAAGACACTGAGGCAGGAGGCACCAGCACAAAGGAAGGGTCTTTCTCAGGTAAAAAGCTCTGGCTCATGTCTGGGCAGTCATCTGCTTGTGGAATCCTGACATATCTGGTAGCAGATGTTCACAGAAATCTCCCCCAAAAAAAGTGTTTGTCCAAATCTTACTGAGATGTTCTGTGAAAAGGTTTTCTGAACTTCTTGCCTGAAAACATCCAATCCCTACGTAACTCATTCCAGTTTTTTCAGCAGAAGCAGCCATATATACTTTTCTCTGTAGTATCCTATGTCTGCTACAATACAGGGATCATTTTTAACCCCTTTATTTAAGAACCCATCACCTTGTCCTCATTCAAAAGCCTGCTAAAGCACCGCTTCTCTTTGAATGTTCAGAAGTGAATTGAAGAGTGAGAAAAGAAAATCCTCAAACCCAACATTTCCAGCCTTAGCATTTTCTACTGGCTGCAATCCCCTGTGTATCTGAGTCAGAGATTAGAGGCAGGGAACACCTTTATTTGGGTATTGTCTTAGGTAGGGATACTGTTAGCATTAAATACCTTAGAGGCAATAATGTTAAGAGATTACTTTTACACCTGTCCATCTTCTACACTGAATAATATTGACAGCCTCTTTTCTCTTCAGCAATGGTCTCCTGGAGTTTGTATATGGTTGGGATTTTTTTTCACTGTTACAAAATGATTATCCACTTTTTGCTTCTAGCTGAGCCTTAGTATGGTTTCTTTAATTTAAATCAAATGTGCATGCTGCTTTTTTCAACACAATTAAAGACTAGCTCCTGATAGAAAAATAGTGTTAGAATGAATTAATTGTTGGTACTAGTTTGATACCAGATACAAAGAATCTGTTTTTAATTAAGTGTCCCTCTGGTGAAAATGCTGTGTTATAAAAATGACAACTCAGCATGCATATGAATACTGCATTATAACTTCGATGTCATGTTTGCATAGTTTACTGTTTTATGAAAAGTATTGCTGTGCTCTGCCCTACTGGAATTGAATTAAATTATGAAACTCAAGCTGGCACAGAAATAATGGTCTGAGGATGTACACAACATCAGACTCTTCCCACTCCTCCTAATAACAAAGAAACCAAACTGTCATCTGGTTTGATTTTTTGGAGGAAGTGGGACAGTTTAGAAAAGTCAGGAGGGGTGCTCTCATACACTGTAATACTCACTTTGCACAATGATGAAAAATTCTGAAATAACTTTTGCCTGGCTGGAGGAACATTCAGAGAAAGTGCTTCAAACATAACAAACAAGATCTCTCTTCTTATGATTTATCTTTGGGAAAAATTATACTGCGGCACTGTCAGTGCAACAGTGACAGTATAACTCAGGACAGAAAACTTTTGAAATACTCTCTCCTTCAAAAGTGAGACTAAGCTCTTAAGATCAGTAAAGCCCCAAGAGACTTTTTACAGCTACAAGGCTTTAAGTTGGGGTGTCCCAGCTATTTCAAGCAAGGAGGGTTTTCTGCTTACCTGCTGTCTTCCCTCCTTTCTCCTAGCTAGCATGTTCTGCTTTTCCTTTCATCAGCTTCTGCCCACAAAATGCTTCTTGAACTTCTCAGTCTACTTTTTTGGATACTTGATCTGATTTAAGTGAGGAAAGAAGACTTAGCTGAAAGCTGATTGTTGTGACTGTGGGATGCTTAATGGTCATTTCTGAAGTATTCACTAGTGAGTGAAGTGTTTCACTTATCCGACGAGGCTTTTGGAACCGCAGTGTTTTGAAGTTAGTGCGAAATAATAAAATAAATGTGCACGAAGGGTTTTTTTATATTTTGTCTTAGAAAAAGTAGTTACAATTTTCTTGGAAGCAGTTAGGCTATATTTTAAGTGATGTGAAGAATAACCAAGGATGCATGTCAACTCTAATTGCCTAGAAAAGCTGTTTGACTTGCCAGAAATTGTGTTACTTCTAAGTAAAACACTTCTCTAAAACACTGATCATTTTGTGGCTAACTAAATTGAATTTAACCTACCAATCATCTGTGTAAGAAATTTATTAAAACGTGAAAAATAAAACTGTCACAGAGATTTTTTCCTTTTTTTTCACTCTTTCCAGTTAAATGCAGCATGTTTGGTGAAACTGATTCCTTTTTTTCTTGGGGAAAAAAACTCTGAGGGAATCTCAGGGAGAAGAAATGTCCTTAGCATTTCTTCAGAAGACTATCCTGTGTTTTCATCCTCAGAATAAATGCCTACAGACCTTGGTGAGCAACCCACGAACTGCTGCTCAGCCATCCCAGGCAAAGCTGTCTGTCTTCTGTCTCAGGTGAAAACCTGTGTCTCTAGTCCACACTCCATCCCATCAACACCTGGGAGAGTGTTAGTAAAAAGAGAGAGTATCTAAAATGTACCAGCTGATTTACAGGACAAAAACCTGTGGTCCCTACATATTTGCAACATTCGCAACTTAGTCTGACACACAGAAACTGAAACGCATGGAGAGGGTGAAAATCAAAAAAAGGATAAAGGAAACCAAGGGTAATAAGACTGAGATCCTTAGTCACTGTTTTTGTCATAAAGTTGTGGAGGTTGCTATGAGGTCTCACATGACCCTATCAGAGGCTGATGTATAAAGTGCACATTATAAATAACTTTGGTCAACTTACTTATTCTCTGTTGACCATAAAGAAAGTTGAGATAACTGCCTTAGAAAAAATACCTAACATTTCTATGGTGAGACAAATCCACTCAGTATGATGAGCAAAATATGAAAGGAAGAGAGACACTGAAAAAGTTTTTTTTAAAAAGTAGAGGAAGGGAAAAGAAGGCACTGTAAAGAAAGGGAAATCAAATAAACAAACAAAAAATCCAAACCCAAACAAACCAGGAGGAAGAAGTGTAAGAGATTAAGGATGCAGAACATATGAAAAAATGTAATAACTAGCCACATGAAAAACAAAAGAGGAAAAAACCTAGCCAATATCTCTGCATATTAAGTCCAGAAGTCTACAGTTTCAGGATCTGAAAAGATGCAGCTGCATTCCCTAATACCTAATTCTCTGTTATATTTCTCAGGAAAAGGTCTATGAAGAAGTACCTATAATGTGAGTCATTAAGTGCATTATCACTCAAGATCCTGATGAAGAACAATGGAAACATCCACTGATATTAGAAACAAGGTAAGACTCATTTGCACTGCAGAATAACTGTTTGGATGCTTCCAAACTACAGCAGCAATTTATATGCTACCATTATATCTTATGATAATAACATTGAAAAATCTATTTGAAGCATTTGAAATTTGAAACAGCATTAATGTGTGACTAGGAGTTTGGCAAGAAACAGAAGAGAAGTACATGAAATAAACATATCATAGAAGTTTTGATACTAACGTATGACACAACATAGGTGAGTGATACACAATGTATACAGATCAGGCTTCCACTTGGATAAACAAAATAAAATGAAATAGTTTTTATTTTAACAGATTAAATGATTAAAGCAAGTAAAGCATCTCATAGGAGCAATAAACTGAAGCATTGGTTCCTTACGTATTTTTCCCATGGGAGGAAAGGTTCTTCTTCCATATAAATGTAAGCAACAACAGTTTTCACTCAAGAAACAATACTAAGAAAATGCTAAAAAAGGCCTCATATTTAATCCAAATGGACAATCATTTGCAAGTACCCACATCAAAGTTGAAGACAAATTAAACTAGTCATGAAATATACTATTACTGTTCTTTCATGTTTTCTCATGAAGTTGGTCTGACTTCCTATTTTTGGGTCTTTTATCATTGCAAGTATCTATAAATAGGATTGATAATAGAACTATAAAATGAACAAAATAGGCTCAGACAAGGGTACTTTGAAGTTATCTGTGGCCTGTTCATGTTCTGCATATTTTCTTTCTGGAGATTTTAGGATATTAGTTTCTCTTGGATGTCATTCTTCATTTTATATTTTTTTATACGATTAGCAGGTTGGCTCCTGAAAAAAAGAATTGCTAAACCATAAATGAGCAAGGATTTTCTTATGTTTTAAATCCTTCTTGGCCACAATAGTTGTTGCTAATGTAAAATATTATTCATAGAAACATGCCAACATGTCCTTACATATGGAAAAGCATAATCAATGAAAAAGGAAATTAATGGCTGAGAATCAGGGACATATTAATGACTTACAGTTACTGGAGCAAAAATGAAGAGGTAAAAGCTTTCAGGGTCACCATAGCAGCCTTGATGCTGCTTCATGCACCTATAGCAGCAGATTTTCTTGCTTGCTTGTAAATTAAGCAACTTTACAGACTGGGCGAAGATTCATCTTCTCCAATTTAGATGTTAAAAGTTAGTTGCTTAAATTCAGGTTAGACTCTCTAGGGACCATATATAGTCAATGAGAGAAACAAGCAATCAGTTTAATCTTAAAGTGGTTGTATTAAGATAGGTTACATGAATTGTTTTCTGAAGTTGCGTGCTTTCTTCTATTGATCTCGAAGGAGACCCCAGTGACTTGGACTACTAAAATGAGGAAGCTTAGATTGCAGAAGATGAATCCCAATTTGGGTGTATTGCTACAAATCAATTGGTATTTGAGTCTGCCAGCTTTATTAGGAAAAAGGTGCCTTGCAACAGAACTTTAAAAATAATTGTATTATTTTTATGTTGTATTTTTGGAATCTTTATACGTAACTTCAGTAGCAGAATATTTTTATTTAAGATATTCCTTGTATTCTGGTAACTAACAAAAGGTAGCAGAGATAAGAAATGCAAAAAACCTTTCAAAACTAGGTTGAAGCTTGTTATTGTTTATCATTCTCTGAATGATAAAATTACACATAGTTTGTTTAGTTAAAGATTGTTTAACAGTGCACCAGAGAGAAAGGTAAGAAATACCCATGGCTGCTAGCTAAACAATAAGTCTTCTTCCAGGAAGTCTTGAATCCACCTAATGATTGGCAGTGGTTTTTAAGTCTCAAAAATATGTTTGTATATTCCAGATACAATTGTTTGTAGAGTGGTGTTACATATTCTTGTTATCTTGTAATATTTGACTCCTCTTTAAAGGATTCTTCTTGAGAATACCAGTGACACTATTCTTTCCTTTACTTCCAGTTGCAGGAAACTTCCTTTTGATAACCAGGTATAAAGTTGCAGATTATTGATAAGAAATGCCACTACATTTGTAAATTCTGTTTTCATTTTCTTTCTGTTTTTCAAGAAAATGTGGCTTGGATAAAAATTCTTGACTTCCCCAAACAGAAATCCAGATAAGTATAGTATGTGGCATTTCCACAGGTGCGAACAATTTGATTTGTTTATACAAAAACATTTAGCATAGAAATGAGCATAAAAATTTAAAAGCATTAACACATTCCTTTTATATCTGTGAAATTATTTAAAGACAATAATCATGGAAGAATTTCAACAGATTTAAAGAAGCAAGATATGTTTTTAATAAAATCATGGTCTCATCTTTCACAGAGTAGGAGAAGGGGATAGTATTTTGACTCAAACAAAGCCTGACACAAAAAGCTTTCTTATATGATTTTAATGAAATTCTAGTTCTTAGTTTCAAAATGTAGCAATGAGTTTCACACGTGCTACTCACTTTCTCTCTTGTTTCCCACAATAACTAGGATATAAAAGGAAACATAATCTTTCTTTATTATTAAATCATCCTTCAAGAGGTAGGACAAGGAAGCTGCAGTCTGCTTCCAGAGTTGTGCGTCTCCATTCTGGTACTTCAAACCAGAGTTCAACTTGATGCTGACAGCATGTTACGTACCTATTCACCAGCATAGCTGGAAAAACCTTTCATAGGCCCCTGACAGCTTACAAATTCACAGAATAGTTGTGCCTGGGTTGAATCATCCAGTCCATTCCACAGCCAGTGTGTGTTATATTTCTGATCTTTGCTGGCAGTAAAGTTTTGTAAGAAATAGTGAACAAGACAAAAATAAGAGATTGTGGAACTGGAAAAGTAACAGAAAGACAATAGAACCAGATTTCAGTGGCTCAGCAATTAGTTTATGTAAGGCCGTACTCTGAGATATGTGGTAAAGATGATAAGTGAATATGCAGAAACTGTGAGAGGAAAAAAGAAACTGACATTTGGTATGTTTAATGGCTGGGTGAGGTATCAGTTTAGTTGCAACAACATTATGAGTAAACACAAAGCCAGTTAATTTCAGTTACATATTTAATGGTTAGTTATTTCCTTACAATACAGTAGAATATCAGTTTAGGAACTTGTTTTTGTTGGACTGAACTTGTCTAAACAGCAAGGCAAAACTAAGTAGAAAATATGAAATGTGATGGTCAAGTGTAGCTGATGGATACACTGAATAAGCACGCCGTTACTTAAAAAAGGGTTGTGCTCTCTATATTTTTTAATTATCTTGATATACTAAAATTTTTCTTATCTATATATCCATGTTCTGCACCTTTCACTACCCTACTATCAGAAATTGCTGACACAGAAGGAATATTTCACAAGATCTTGCAACAGGTAAATAAACACCGCATAAATAATAGGATACAATGACATTTTGTTTCCAACATTAAACTAGTGAGATGCTTGGATTTTTCTTATAATTTCTGGTAACAGCAGCAGTAAGTGATTTCACTGCAGATTCCTGGCACACTAGTCACAGGCAGTGATGGTGCTGAGCTAGACAATGTACAGAGAACAGAAATACAATTCCCACCTCAGAGCTTGCTCTCTAGTTGTAAGGAAAGAGTGAGCAGATGGATAGAATCATACAGGAACCATGAGGTAGAAGTGAGACAACGTGCAGTCTTTAAAATGTCAAGTTTACTGTTAAGTTTCCTGTATGTATTATGGTAAAAGAGAGTTCCTAAAGGTAATTTAAAATATGAATGTATGTGTGGCTATTTACTTCAGAAACGCTTCTTAAAATTATTTGATTTCAGCTGCCTGCTGCTTATGTTGCAACAGATTCAGAATGACACAATGTGAATCTGTCTTATTTGAACAGACTTTAGAAATATGTGGGAATTACTGGTAATAGCAAACTAAACCCTTCAGAAAGAAATATATTTGCAATAAACACCTGACCAGATATTCATATATTGTAGTAAAAAGAAATAAATAAATAAACCAAAGAAAAAAAATCCTGTAATGAAACATGAAACCTGTCACTCTGACTCATAGGAGAAGCCAGAAATTTAGATTATGCACCTAAAAATTAACAGCCTGTATAGTGGAGGAGCACAAACTATTTTATTATAGTAGAGCTTATCTGCATGTGATTTGCCACACTAGTTGAACTGTTTCTGCATTGTTCACTCAAATTTCTTACTTCCCTCTCTGGGATTCTTTCAGAAAGTGACAGAGAGAAGAGTAAAGTGCCATTGAAAAAAAATAAGTGAAGTTATCCTCATAGCAAAGGCATTGGGTAGGTAATTACTATCAGCTAGTGCTGATTTTGGCTAACTTTAAGGTTGACTTTGACCTTGGGTTTACATCTGCCTCATCACAAAGTAATCTTTGAACATTTTTACAGATACATTGATTTCTGCCCAGAAAAACAACTCAGTTTGTTACACTAAGAGGATGTTGTTTTAATAATGGAGGAATAAACAAAACAGTTAACTTGGAAGTGTCAGTGAAAAGCAATTACTCTTTTCAAAAGCAATATGTCTTATTAAAAACACTAAAGGTTTTCCATCAAAAGAATAAAATATACTGGGATTTTCTTCATTAAATTGCTGAAACTAAGCCTATTGTACTTCCTTTGGGTCATTTGTATCGTGGGATTACCATTAAATTATAGACATTATGCTATCATCAAGACTATTTATTCAGATCAGCGTGAGTTGGTGCAGTCTCTTTGACTCCTAAAATATCATTTTGCTGAAGAAACCCTGCTTCATTCATGCCAATCTAAGCGCGATTGCCTGTGCACTGCCACACGCCCAACCCAGCTGGGGCATGCGCTGCTGCGGACCCAGGGGAGCTCTGTGCTACTGGGTGGTTGCCTCCCTCTCTGCAGCCCCACCACACCACCAAGGTGCCAGGAAGAGCATCCCTGCTCCCGTTCTCAGCGCAACACCCTGCTCCGGTGACTCCTCCTACTCCTTGCGAGGAGAGCTGCCTATCTGATTTTGGAGCTCTGGCAAAAAGCCTGAGCTCATTGATTACAGATCACTGTTAATAAAGAGCATTTGTAATGCAGCAGTGGTGATACAATCTCCACACGCCAGTTCATGATGGCCCTTCAGTCCCCACAATTAAGTCGTCCAGCAGGCATGCCCCCTGGTACAGCTGCTCTGTCAATCTCATTTTGTACTACAAATGATCTTAGACCCAGTGTTTGACATGGGGTTTTAACACCAAAGAAGGCAATTCTGCAACTTCAAATGAGCCTAATTGGTTGTGCGCTCAGGCGTTCACTCAAGCTGCTTCAGTCCATCAGAGAGAGATTTCCAACTAATTGAACAGCTCAGAAGGAAAAGAACCAGGGAAATCACAATGCACTGGGCTGCTTGAGAGGTTTTTTCACGATAAAAAACCTTCAAAATAGGATTTTTTTTTTGTTAAAACAGCCACCTGTCAATCTAGAAAGAGGTTTCGTTGGTACAGAAGCTCTTAATGAGGTATGACCTAAAAATCGGTGGCTATTAATAGCACAATCTACAGGTAAAGGTAATTTTTATTTTTATATCTAAAAATGTTTATTTTGGATTGTGAAATTAATTTCTTTAGACTGGAAAGCTTTTATTACAGTGAATAACAATTACATGGTGATGGGCAGATACAGTACATTTCTTACCTGAGCAATGCCATTCAAGAAACTCTTGCTGCTAAAGTGTGTGAAGTTATTCATGTGTACAAGTGTTGGGACTGGGCTGGGTGAGATTCTGATCACGTAAATATTTGCCTTTCTTCTTTTCTTTTTTTTTTTTTTTGAGCAGCTGAATTTAAATTTACATGTTTGTTCTAGGAAACTATGAATCGGATTTCTCTTCTGAATTGCACTCTTTTTACCTCTTGTTTTCACTCTACTTATTTAAATAACTTTCTTTCAAAGGTCAATTCAGAGACTTTTGCCCTACTGTTTACATTCTGTATGTCTAATAATTTCATATCTATTCCATGAGTGACTCAAAAATATAATTTATGTAATATTTGTATTCGACATTGAAGGTAGTAGTTCACATCTGAACTGATGACAATTCAATATCTAATTTTTTACAAAAAAAAAGAGATAGAACAGACTAAATAATATACATTTGTTTCCCTTCTGTTTAAAATAGGAAGAAACTGAAGACTTTTGCTTCAGTAAACGTGAGCAGAGAACTTCATAATTGAAATTATGGTGTGTTCTGGTGAGGAGCTGATTAACCTGCTCTAATAAAGATCTTCAGAGGCTGTATAATTCTAAGTATATAAGTCCTCTGATTTCAAATACCAAGTTGCCTTTGCTGCTATTTGCATTGTGGCGGTATGGAGGGGCTGAGCCCACCCCTAAGTCCCTGTTGAATGGCAGGTACACTTTAGTCACGGACAACGCTTACCCCCATGGGTATACAAATCTTCTGAAAGTAAAAGAAACAGGTGTGTGCATCTACATGGATATATACATACACACATACATAGATGTGAAATTTAAACTAGTTGTTCTAGCTTGTGGAAAATTCCAGAGGGTCTGAGGCTTACACCTGTACTTGATTGTTTTTCAGCAATATTTACACAATTGGATTCTAAAATAATGATATATCTCAGTAAAATAAGAACTCTTTTGACTACAGGGAATTTATATGTTAAAAAAAAACATGTTAAAATTTATATGTTGTTGTCAGCTTTAAAGCCCAGTGACAGTGAAACAAAACCCAAAGCAGTAAACAATTTCAGCTGCAGTCTCATCAATACATATATCCTAACACTTTACAGACATCTATCCAACAGCGACACTCTTATTTGACTTCAGTGAGAGCAGAATCAAACACTCCAGTTTCATGATCAAAGACTAAATTCTTTCAGTTGAAACTAACAGTGAAGGATAATATCTGCATGTTCAGAATGTACTTTTCCCAATCACCTGAGGTGCTTTATTGCTCTGGTGTTGAATCAACACTCAGGATTTTAAAATTCAAGCAAATGAAGAGGATATAAACTTAATGCGGTTACTTAAGTAAAACATCCTTTTATTTCAGGAATAGTCACTAAATTAAATTAAAACATCATGATGCTTATCTCTCTGAGGATATGTTTCATTCTGAACTATAGCCTAAAAATATTTATGTGTAAAATCAAAAGGACTATGCTATACATATGGTATCGAATGCACTTGTAATACTATAGTAAAGACAGTAATTGTTAAGTGCCTTCTAGGTCCCCTAACAGTGGGGTGGAGCTGTAGCTACAGGGATCCTTGTTGCTGAGCTCAGCAGACAATCTGCCCCTGTGATTCCAGATGTTTCTCTTTGGGGGGGGGGCGGGCAGGGGACCTCCCAGGATCAGAATGCCAGTGTGTCTGAGGTAGAGAATCCACCCTGTGACACTGGAAACTAACCCTATAGCTCCGCAAGAAATTCAGTTGTATCCTCAGGGGCAGATGGGCTAAACAGATCCACGTCATCAATTTCCCTAGACAATTTCATCTGCCAAAAATCTCATGTTTAATTTGTATACACACACACACACATAGAGTATATATTTCTAAACCAAGAGGGGGAAAAAAGCCCCCCAAAAGAAGCTGAAAATCTCAGGCAGGAAAACAGCTGCACTCATTTGTGCTGTGAACTGGCTGAGTCAGCCCTTAAACTGAGCCCTAGTTAATTTGTGCACACTATGTAACCAACAAAGTATGGCAACAGCCAGAAGAATGGACTGCATTGAGAGGGATTAGTCTCTAGCAGAAAGGGTGGCTGAGAGAGAGAGCCTGATGATAGCTAATTGTTGCCAGGAGGACAAAAATAATGGGCAGCCTGCAAGAGAAAGAGAAAAGAAAGGGCTGGTGGAAGTAGCCATCAGGTGTTTGCAGTGATGAAGTTCATTGCCCCAGCTGTTTATGCTGGAGTTGAGCCTTAATGCCCATTTGGAACCGGCACAGCAAGAAGACTTGTTAAAATAATAAGATTTGAGTGTGTAATGTATTGATGGAGTCAGAAGTCCATGCAAATGTCTCTTTCACGGCGGTCATTTGGTCTGACTGGAGTGTAGGGTTCAGCCACTGAGCCTTGGAAAAAGATGGACAGCCTGATATTTTCACACAACAGCTCCTGCAGACGCTTGTCTGTGCTTAACACAGCTCGCCCTTGTGGCAGCTGTTTAAGTGGGTGATGTCTGAAAAGATTTTTGCCGTTTAAGATTAGTTCATTCTATTAACATCCTGTTTTTCATCTAGGAACCATGGCACAGTGTTACTAACCCACTAGGAGCCTGGACATAACTCCGCACTATCGTGAGCCCACCTTGCTAGAAGTGAAAACAATCTAAACATACTTCTATGGTTCCATTTCTTATAATCCAAACAATTAATGTTTCATATTTGATAAACATGCAACATATTAGAGTGCCCTTGTGGTTTCTCATTTGTGAATGTCTTACTACACTCTCTACTAGCTCTTGGAGTGGCTGTAAATTTGCCAGCAATAAGTACCACTGAAAATCAAGCCCCTGATATTGCAAGTTAGGTACTGAAAACTGATGGTCTGCAAAATCCTAACTCTCTGCTCCCATAAATGTTTTCATTGTTTTGCTTTACACATCCATCATGTCAGGACTGGCTTAAACTTGTTAATTGGGAACTGTTGACCAGTGTTTTCTGGAGAAACGTGTTGCAATTCCAAAACAAACCAAAATATTTTCTGTGACTAGAAAGTCATCCCATTTAAGAAAAGATATGGGAATGTTGTGCATAATGTATATGTAGACAAGCCACAGAAGCGTGTTTATGCATATAAGGACATATGAATGTTTTATCCACAATAAATGTCATCAGTGACTGATAACAGGCAAGGGAAGCTATCCGATATTTGAGAATTAATGCTTACAAAATAACAGAAAAAAAAATCCTACTGTTCGTATAGTTCAGTAGGAGACAAGGGTAGAACAGCTATCAAATATGACACAAAAACTGTTATCAATTCACAAGAATGTTAACCCAAATCTAGTATAAAAAGGCGATTTGAATCAACATGACTGGGAAGCCCACATTACCATGAATCAAAGTTAACTCATGTATTTCTCGGTCACTATTTTTGATTTGTAAGAAACATATACTGTCCTGATATGAAAAGACATCGTGTACTTTGAGTATTCAAGCTGACTAGTCTTCTGATCAAAGCCATGGAAAAGCTCGTATCATGCATAGTCAAATAATAAATTAAAGCACTTTTACATAAGTAGTGTCAGCTGATGCAGTTAAGTATATTATCACTGATGCCATGATGATTTTATTTTTGCTTTTTCTTTTATACCCTTTTTATACACTCTTCTATATAGCCCTTGTGTATTCTTAGTGCTTTTAGCCTACATAGTTATAATTCTTTAAGTTTGATAACTTCCCTTAGACCCAATACTCCATTACGCCAAGAGACCAAACATTCTGGAAACCCCAGACCCCAAGGTCCTCTCCAGAACACATTCTATAAACAAAGATAGGCCCCTCCAGGGGGAAGGTTCCTTGATGAGGGGTCTCGCTGGAGTCCCTCACTGGAGAGTCTTTGATAGATATGCTAATTTTTGCAAGGCATATAATTGTATACTCATCACATTGTGGGTGGCCATTTTCTTCGGTGGGGATTTCGGGGTGCATTTCGATGTGCATTTCAGCGCACCTAAAGATTCTTAAATAAATACAGAGGTAAAACCCTTTTTCCCTCTTAACTGTGTTCAGCTCTCTTAATTTTAAGACCAGGAAAAGGCACCACCATATACAATGTAAGGGCTCAGTACCACATTATGTTCTGTTTAAAAATAATTTAATTAAAAATATCATGAAAAGAAATTAAACTCGTCTGCATCCAAATGGGTCAAAAATTCTCTTTAGGTCCTGCTAGGTCCTATTCATGATTAGTATGTGCCCGCTTTCTATTGTTATCTAGTAGAAAATATAAAATATAAGATCATATCTCAGGAAATGATGATAAAAAAAACTGAACGACAATAAAACTATGAGGAAAAAATTGCCTAACAATTTCTTTCCGTGGAATGTGGAACAAACTAAGATCTCAGAATCTGCTTGAAGAGCTTATACTATGAACTTATACATCCTGCATTTAAAAAAAACCCCAAAACTAAAAAATATTTATTTAATTATACTTATTTTTAATTAATATCTCATTTTAATACAAGCTGGTTTTTTAACCCCCCAAAACCCCAAAAATCAAGTATCTTTTTCTCAAGTTGCAATTTTCATCATTGCCTCTAACGTCTTTCTTCCAGAATGTAACTACAGGAAATCTTTATTATGATAGAAGTGCATATTCAGTGGGAACATGAGCCCATCATTTTCCTCCGATTAATTTTGCTAATATAGGACCCCAAAGAAGGTCTTGCATACCATATGAGAGGCATTGGTCTGGACTTAAGTGACATGAAAAAGAATCCAGAACCGCAGTAAGGAATCAGCACAAGAATGAATGAGAAATCCCATCTCAGGGTTAGAAGAGAGCACAAGAGGCAGCTTTACTGAAAGTTGTATAATCCATTGTACATAAAACAAACTGAAAAATCTACTGAAATTTTAGAACAGTCAACAGAATTATTGGTTCAACCACTTGTTAATCTTTCCTTGGATGAATAAAGCATGTTAAATTTTCAGAGGAAAATATTCTGAGCTTGGACAGATACTCAATCTAACATAATCTTTTTTCAATATCTCATATGCCCCCAAACACAGCAAAGCTGAAAGTATATTCAAATGACTTGAAATGACGCTTTGAAACAGTGACATAAAACTTACCCAGAGTTCAGACATGGCCAAGACTAATTCCTGGCCCCAACAGCAAGCTTCACAGGACACTTAGGTCCACAAAGCCAACTTCATCTATACCACCCTGCCCACAAATCCTTGTTAAGCCTGTTGGGTGCAGATCACAACTTGTGCCCCTTCCTGAATGTGCCAGTGGACTGCTTGCACTTATGGGGCCCTGGCAAAGCTGTGCCAATGAGCATGGTCAAAATTAAATAGTACAGAAAATTCCAGCCAGAGGTCACATATGCGGTCACGTAAAATTACCTTCGCTTCTCCTTTTTTTTCCCTTTTCACTATTGAATGCCCTATATTTTGGATCCATTTGTCCTCTTGGCTGACTGACATCACCCCTAGAAGAGTTAAGGACAGTGTTCTGCTCTGAGGTTTGACATTAACATGGCGGGTGGTTTTGGGCTACTGAATTAAGTTGTTTTCTGGGGCCAGAATCTACCCACCTGACCTAGATGTGAAGTATGCCTACTGTCTCCAGGATGATCCTTTTCCTCTACTGGCTGCACTGAAATCCTGGGCAAGGTTTCTCACTGAAGAGTATGAACTGAGTAGGATGGATCCAGACATCCATTCCTCAGGTTGTTTATCTGTAAAAAAGTTTTAACACTAAGCAAAGATACAGATAATTTCATTTTCCAGGAATACTGTCATATCCACTCTATTTCTAAGGAATTCCTGTCTTGGCAAGTGATCACCAGCCAAGTTAGTACCCTCTGCCCCACTCACAAGTCTAAGCTCTCTCTACCTGAGAAACCCCTAATCCAAAGTTTAAGCACAACCAGTAACAGCCTCAGATGTTTTCTTCTGCAAAGGAGCAAATTATTTTATGCCTGTCCTTCAGATGCCCTGGCTCAGCTTGGGTCCCCTGGCATATATTGAGCTAGTGGGCTTGGGCAGTGAACTTCTTCCCTCCTGCCAGATTGAGGCAGCATCCAACAGTTTGCCCAGCTCTGACTGCAAGATGGTCTTTTTTATGTGGATGTAATGGATGAGGGCTCAGGGGCAAACAGTTGACCATTTCATAACACAGAACCTGTGATATGCAAAGGTTTCATGGAATAAGGACTTATGTTTGATTTCAACTCTGCACTCTCTGTCTGTTCTAATATTCTTTCAAATTGTGTGACAGGTTTGAGAGACACGGCAAGAGGAAAGTGCGTTAAGAGGTGTACAATAGTTTTCTTTTTTTCCAGGAGCAACGCTAACAAGAAAAGGCCATGTTCCTGGCACAGTCCCATAGCAGACATTAATCTCAGCCCTCTGGGATGATAAGGGAATGAGGCACTTGAAGTCTCAGTGCCTTTTCTGAGAATTGCTTTTAATAGCCCAGCTAAAATGACAAAACTGACCAAATCATGGAACAGTGCAAACCAGAAGTGTCCTATTTAAATTGTCTTTTCTTGGGATTTTGCTTTCTCTATTTAAAAAAAAAAAGTTTTAAATGCTCTCTTTCAGTTTAATCATCCTTGCATGTTTTCCTATAGTGCCTGTGCAAATATTTATGAAACACTTGGTATTCTTTTTTCTAATGTGACCTAATGGCAAGAGCCTATCAACATTTCTCAAGAGACTTTGGAGTTAAAAGTGCTAAAGTTTTGAATGGACTTGCAAGCAATCATTTCTGTGTTAACTTTTTTTCCTCCACAGACCTGGAAAGCAATGTAATAGTAAAAGGTTTATTTGTGATGGCTAGAGTAACAAGCTGAAGTTGAACAGAGGGCAAATGTTTTGTGGTTTTGCTATGTTCCTCAAGTTGGTTTTCTTTGTCTGAAGACAGTAATAATATTTGTGTTGGTTTTTGTTACTTGGCTCAGTTAGAATCTTTTTATATCAGATTTTTTCATTGTCTTGGCTTCTGCCTACTTAATGCATCTCTTTTGGTGATTAATGCTATGGACTCCTCTATCAAAAAAAACCAACCCAAAACCAACCCAGTGAGGCTGCAGCTAGAACGAGAAGCTCAGGGTTCTACCACTCAGCCCGGATCACAGTAAATTAAATAAGAGGATTTGTTGGTTCTGGTGTGTACTTCTTTTTTCTGTATGTGTTTATTGCATTCATTTCTAAAAGGAAAATATCATGTCTTATTACTGGAAGGGTACACAACAGGAAGCAGTGTAGAGGACAGAGTGGCTATGGAGAAACCAACAAAACATATGTTGGCAGAGTACAGCCCATGGATTCTGTATGCACTCAGGATGCTATATGATCACCTGTCACATGCACCCTTCTTTTGACAATTATAAGATCTCTAAGTGTCTTCAATACCACTTGTTTTAAAATCTTGGGTTGGCTATGTACTTGGTTATCCAAAATGGAAGAAGAGTCTCAGACTTCATTCATTAAATACAAATATTCAAATCAGTGTAAACTGTGACAGGAACTGAAGGAATAGAAGTTAACCTGTTATGCACGTGATCATCAGTGCACACATACTTCAGGCAGGTAACTATTTGAAAGTAATCTCTGGCACACAAAAAAGCTAGTTTAAATATTAAAATGTTATTTTTCCTCTAAGCAAAGAAAATATGTCATACAAGAAATATTATGGTTACTTAGTAGTATAACTAAATTACTTATGGAAGGTTAACGTATTGTGAAGCCAAATACTATTCTTATATATTGAAATAACTTGAAGTTATTTCATTTTTTAACCGATATTGAAAGGGTTTTTGTTTGATGCTGATTTTTATTATTAAATGCTATGATACATGATGGGACTTACATAAAAGTGATATGTGAGTATATGATATCGTTACTAGGAATCTTGTCAATCAGTGATGAGATTGAAAGATAAAACTAACAAATTATATTAAGCTTTTGGAAAAATCCTTGGGGTTCTTATCCTTCCACTATTTCAGTTCTGGTTTTATCATATTTCTTTTGCTTGCATGGCTTGCTAACTATGTAGTTTCTATAGCAACCTCCACTGACCATTGAAATAATGAAAGCCACATCAACTCTCCTGCAGTGAAATCCCTCACGCTGACAACACAACTCCTATTTTCTTTGTCCAGTGTTGCCCTACATGACTGACTCATTTGTCAAAATACTTGAGCTTTTTGCTAATTGCTTCAGAATCTGATAACTGCAGATGAGACATCTAAATTTTGGCATACTTGCAGATTCCCATTGGAACAAAGAGTCAAAACAGAAATCATTTTGCGCCAGAAATATAATTTCATAACTGTGGAAGGATTTGAAAAATGTATTTGTGATATTGAGAAGAAAGAACTACATGAATGTTGGAAAAAATCACCAACAAACAACAAACCAAATCGAACAAATTTTAGTTTCTTTCACTTAATTCTAAGATTTTTTTAACCTCTGGACTGATGTATTTCTTGGCTCCTGAATTTGATTCCAAATTAGCAGCAAACAGGATCAATGCCTGGATGCTGGACCCAAGGGAAGGATGCAGGAGGATCAGGAAGTGGTTCTGGTCATTCAGTAGGTGGCACTTAAGCTTTGTATCTCACTGAATCAACGGTTTATCACAAAGTTAGTGAGCCCTTTACTGTTGGAGATGACATGTTCCAGCTGAAATAATGAAGTAACCACTGATGCTATTTAAAGAGCCTCTAGCACTTCATGCACATCCAAAATAATAATTACTGTTGGTTTGGTATGAATTGTACTTTTCCAAATTAAATTCTCAAAATGGTTATACCATAGGAAGCAGGACTGACCTTCTCGTGGCTTTTAGTCAGATGGATCTGTTGCTCTGTTGAAGTGAAGGTTCCAGACTTCATGCTACCTGTAAAATGGAAGATGGAGACTGCATACTCTAGACTCTTGGTTGTGTGGGTAAAAAAGCCTCTGGAGGCTTTTGCTTTGTCCTGCTCCATCTCACCCCAAACCCCTGTAGGCAGAGAAACAGGGAAATCTTTGGAGAGCAGCTGTGGTCTTTTGCCTCTGGACTACTTTCTGAAACTTTTCCTTAGCTCTCCAACCTGTGTTGGAGTGATGATTGCTTCTGATACAGAGTGATGATACCCTACTACGCTTTTTCTCTTAGAGTCAAATGCTTTCTTGCTGTGAACTTTGAATTACTGTATGTATTTTGGAGCTAGATACAGCACTTACCTAATTTTATAAAATTTGTTGTTGATAAAATGCTGAGAAAATTGTGGAGTAGCAATGAAAATCAAATAATGAGTCCTGGTAAATTGTAAAGGCCCGTGACAGTTTTCAGGGACTTTTCCCTTTTATAACAATTGGTTTGACACCAATCCAGACACTACAAAAATTCTTTATTGTGTCCTTTTATATTTGCCTCAAAAATGCAAAATATAACTTTTGGGCTTTTTATTTGATTGCTGGCATGATTTAACCTTTTTAAAAGTAGCTAAGTAAAGGAAAATGTAGGGGCAGGAGTAAAACCCAAGAGAGTCAAAATACATTAAGAATTTAAATACATATATAGTGCTTTGAAAGACCACAGTTTCTAAAGTTATTTTTCAGAATAGCAATGCAAAAGGCAGTGGAGATGAGCAGTACTGTGAGCCTGGTCAGCACAAAGCAGTGCTGCTGAGAAGGAAAAATAAAGAGAATGCAACTGAAAGGTTAGTCCATGGGAGGAGATTAAGCTCTGCAGAAGGTTAATTGCTGTTCTCAGGCTACTCTGAATGATAATGTTTTTTCTTTTTTTTTTTTCTTTTCTGGTCATATGAATTTTCTTTGTTTATGGAAAGTTTAAAAGAAAGCAGCAAAAATGTGGTGATATGCAAAAAGCTAATATTTTATTTGGTCATAGCTGGTTAACTAATTAACATTGGTTCATCTTCCAGATGGGTTCATGAAACACATTAACTGACCTGGCTTTTTTTCATTGTGGAAAAGTTTTAACTGCAACTGGCCATCTCTGAACTTCATAGCTCTTCATCTCAGCAATGGACATAACCGATAAAAAACTGAGTCACACAGGGAAAACACAGAAATTTCTCTAATGGTGCAGCTCCTGCCTTGCATGGGATATCCCGGGCTTAGAGAAACTCAGCAGGAACTGAGATCACTCATGAGTCTGGAAATAGCTGGCATTAATCTTTATTCATGAGATTAGCAATCACTGGCAGACAGTGCCTTGGATGTGTTGAAGAGAGTGGTATCCTACAAGATTGCCTTGCTCCCACGAAGTTTGGGTCCTTCTTCTTGTACTACACTCTGGCACTGAGCCCTGGGTACAGTCAGGTTTGAATTGTGATATATGTGGGCTTAAATGAGGCTAAATTCCCAAAGTGCCTGGGGGACATTGATTGCTTACTGGATTTCAAAACAAAAATTTTGACCAGCTCAAATTTTAAAATGGAAAATGCAGGTACTTTAAGCACATGGTGTATTCAGAAGTAGCTATTTGCTGGTTTTTATTCTCTCACTGTTAATTAGTAATAGATTTGAATCCCTAAAGTTTCATGTAGCTCCTCAATTTCATGTGTTTAACCTAATAGCAGATAAATCAGAAATGTGCTTGAGTGTGCAGAGATCATTTAGGCTAACACCTATAGAGAAGAGGAAAGACCAAAATCTGCTGTTATGCACTTGGCTGAAAGTAAATAACTTCTTCTTTGGAGGTACTCTGTTCTTACTTTTGTGTCCAAACCCAGAATTTCATACATTATCTGCAAGATGAGTAAAAATTTTATATTTTTACTGCTTGAATATCTAAAACTTCTCTTTTAGCTTTAACAAATATAAAGATATTTCTGTTTCTACAGATGTCAAAAAAAATTGTAAGCATTATCTTGATTATTGCATAAAGTAGCTGGGATCTGAAGTTCTTTATCTGCATTCATGGAAAATAACTAGTCACCTCCTAAAACAATTTCAGACAATTTGCCTTTCACAAGAGCAAATTGGGTTCTTCAGTGAACTGCTTAGTATTGCTTTAATGCAATTGATATTTGTGCTAGAGTGTGGTAAGCTCTTTGGAATTTGAAAGTCGTCAGGCATTTACTATATAAATGTTGAACACACAGCCTTGTACCTCCTTTCATCTGAAACAAGCCAACAGCAGTAAGCAGGATTGCACAGGTGCAATACACCAAAGTGTGTGAAACCATCAGCTTTCTTTTCCTATCACATCAAAAACGGTCCTTAAGGCAAGGACCTTAAGTCATTTAATCTCCAGTTTCATGGTGGAAACTGACTAAATCTATTAGGGGACATGGTTCTTCTCAAGGTTTATGCCATAGCAGCCAAAATCAGGTAGTCTCTTTAGCCTAATAATGAATTTGAACAGATGATTGTTCACGTGAGTATTTTGACACAGGAGCGAGTTACTGTGCAGAATCTATTCAATCAATTTCATGGCTTGGATAGAAGGTCCTTCGCTAATGGGTATCAACTTTATTGCTACATGGAAAGGTTCCATTGCTGTACAGTTCTTGACATGGTGGTATGCTCTTTTCTATAATCATCTCTCAAGAGTAGGTTGATGCTCATTTTTATATTTAAATTTGTTCATAACTAGATGACTGTTTAGGGCATGGAAATTGAGAAATTATCTTGATTTTTTCTGATAAGCTTGCCATATCTGATTGTTGCATAGTATAATCTTATTGGAAAAAATACCTAGATTTAAAAATTGTCTACATTCATAGACCTCTGAGCCCTCCTACAAAAATTCAGTTAATGTTGTGGGTAGCAAGTTTTGATGGATATTGTCTGGTGAATCTTTTACTACAGGAAGAAGCCAACACCACAGCATACTCTTAAGTGAAGCATTTTTACATCACTTTTATGTTCAGTTTCAAAATAAGTAATAATCATTAGGAACCTTTCATAAAAACTCAGGGGAACTTTTTCTTTAAGCGCATGTCCCTCCTTTTCATAGGTTGATGTAATCTATTGAGTATCATATTACCCATTGAAACTTTAAAGTTGCATTTTCACTTAAACAAGACTGCATTGGATCCACAGCAGTTCTGGTCCATCAGACAGCATTCATAAAGCTGTAGAATATTACGCTGATACACCTGACTGCTTCAAACTTGTTCAAACTCCAATCTTAGGTGATTTTTATATCTTGTTCTCAAGATATAAAGATATTCTTGTTTCTTATTAGATAGATTTATCTTACAGGGAAAAGGGCTGCCATAAAATACACTGAACACAGAGGTAGCCCAGGTGGTTCATACAGGCTGGGCACAACTTCCTCATAGATGAACCTAAAAGGTACAAACTAGAAGGCATAAAATGAATGCACAAAAAAGAGCACTTGCTGTTGTATTTTAAACAAGGAAGGAGGTAACTGTAGTTCTCTTTCTTCTTCCAAACAGGGTGAATGTTTTTATAACACTTCAGAGCAGGGTGGTAGGAGAAACATAGAAGGGCTGTTTTCTCAGCAAAGCCCTTAGCCTGAAACTGGAGCTCTTTGCTCCACTCTTGGTTTTACCTCACACTGTAGTCAAGTCACATCATTTCTCAAGCATCTCTGATTTCCTCCCCTTTCCCTAAAATGTGGGTAGCAATGCTACCCTGCAGAAAACCACAGATATGTAAGAGTGCATTAAGATTCCTGTATGACAGTTTTCATGCAAGTGCTAAATATTCTGTTATGTAATATAGATGTTCTTGCTTGTGGTTGTCTTTTGATGTCAAGCAAAGGCTGAAGTAATTTAAATACAGCACAGAATTATGGATGGGTGACACAGAGACAAATGGTGAGGCAGCCCATCTGCTGCCCTCAGTGAAAACGTTTTTTGTTTCAGGGAGTTTATGTATTTTTATACAGACAGTTTCTGTACAGTATAAGGTTTTCTGCAATCCTGTAAGATAAATTGGATCCAAAAGTAAATGGCCTACATTTCCATCCATAAAATTGATTGTTTCTAGATTACGAACAAGACAACCAGTTCAATGACACTGGGAAAAGACAAAGAGGCTCTTGAGAGACCTCAGTAGTCCATTCACTAGTAACTCTCTGGCCCATACCCAGCTCTGAACTGGCTTCCCTCTTGTCAGATTTTTTATGACAACCAATTAAATCAATATGACTCTTCAGACATATGGCAACAATAACACTCAGAGTTGCTGCCCATTACCACTCCAGCAGGAAACCAAGAACATGCAGTATTTGTTATTGCTTATTTCAGGGATTCACTGAGGAATATCTCCTTCTTAAATAAAAGATTCACTGTGACTATGTCAAAGGCAATTAACACTGTGGATGTTATCTGTGGAGCTGCTAACGTATCAGTGTGCAGAAGAAGTTCTGCTTTTCTGCCGTCTGGAACCACATTCAGAAAATGTTGCTGGAATCTTAATGCACATCTGTTCTTGCCAAGACATATTTGAAAATATTAGACATTAATATTCCTGCAGAGAACCCTGTGAGACAAGCCTACTCTAATGTGCCATTCTGGAGTTTCTGCTACATGGATGACGAGACATTCAGGTGCTGCAGACTGTGGTGAGAATTCACTAAACAGAACTTTCAGTGAGCACTTTAGAGCAGTGATTTGTAGCCTTTATCAGTCATGAATTTACTTTGGAAAATATGCATTTGGCTCTCTGTATTTCCAGATCCTGACAGATTTTTCTTCAGGTGATGCTGTGTTGGTAGAACTTGGCAGGGAATTATAATGCAAGGCAGTTTCAGTGGGAGGTTTGACTCTGGAATTTCTGTTTCTGATTGGTTCAGTGAGTAAAATGGACATGGTCCAAAGTCCCTAGGGTTTCTGATTAGTCCTTCTTAAGCAGAGCTAATGACCAAAGAGACTGACTGGGGATTCCCCCTGCATCCTTTTTTTTTTTTTTTGTCAGGAATTATTGTTTTGTTGCTATGTTGTGGGGAGAAAGGTCTATTTTTCACTGTAACTGTGATTTATTTGATATCTTGCCTATGCTCCCAAGGCAGAACAATTGTGGGCACATAAAAAGAAGAAAACCTATGGGACTGCAGTGTATATGACCATGAAGCTGAAACAAGGGAAATGCAGCATCAAACCCATTGAAGTGACTTAGAGAGATTATGCCCAGAATTATATACCTCTGCAGGCTTTTTAGATATCTTGCTGGTAGTCTTGAAGTTTTGCTAGATGTCTTATCTTATACATATGCATAAATGCTTTGACTTGAGCAACTGGGTGGCCAGATTCTCCTCAATTTCAACATGGTCCACCCGGAAAGCAGAAAATCACATGAATGCCTTAGCTCTGAGAAATGCTAGATGCTGAACTATTAATATTGAGTCTAGCACAAAAATTTTTTACATCCCCCATTGGGCAAGTATGCAGTGCTCAATCCAGACAGTAGTTCAAGGGATATCTTCTTCTCATCTGATTGACACTGGCCACCATGGAATGCATAAGTCATAGAGGTAGAAGAGCAAGCCAGGAGGGACAAGACTTATGGCTGTTGGTGGTGTGATGTCCAGGATATTCAGAGTAGCCAGAAGACATCAGTCCTGGCTTGTAGTCTGAGGACTGTTTCTGTGGGGAGTAATTAAATAAAATAGAAATTCCAGTTAAGCTCAAGTTAGTTCCATAGAGCAAATATAGGTCTAAATTTTGAAAGCAGGATATTTCTGCATAAGTCCAGAAGCAAAGGTGAAAGAAGGCACATCAGAGGTCCTTTAAGATGTCTTGTGTGTCACAGCTATTAAGCAGGTGATGAGATTGCTCTGTATAATACCTCCAGGCTTTCTTAAGCTGTTTGCCTTGGAATAGACACCACAGTAGCAGCCAACTCAGCCTAGCAAGTCTGAAGCCTGTCTTTTCTGATGTCCTAAAACATAAGTTGAGTGTCTAATGTGGAAATTTTGGATTATTTAGTGGCATTTAGTTAGATTGTTTTCTGAAGGTATCCCACTCATTCTCTGCAATCTGCTAACTCCACTGATTGGAGAGTTCTGGTATCTGCTTTGGTGCGTTTGAGTAAGGGTTTTAAAACAGTGTGCTATTTTGTAAATTTTCTACTGTTTATAATTAAAAGAGAAATTCAAAAGGTATTTTAAAGGACATAAATGCTTTTAAAATATAGTGGATAGGCATAGTAGAGACTGATTCTACATGTTTCACTGATTTCTTTCATAATGTTAGTGAAAGGATAGGGATTTTCATAGCTATTTAAATGGCTATTTTCATCTGTTTGATCACAGAATATTTTTAGGCAGTTTTTTCCTTGCACAAAATATTTTCAAATATGCATTTCAAAAGCAGCATGTGTAAAACAATATTACAGTGCTTCATATTAACATATTTGCATCTTTAATTTTTGCCATTGTAAGAACACATGAAGGCAAGGCTTTGTGTTTGAAATCACTGCTTCTCTGAAACTCCTTGATATTCTACAGACATCAGCCTTCCCTGGAGTACAACTTTGATTGTCTAATGCATTTGTTTCACAAGGGAACTGAGCTGAGTATGGCTTTGTGATATTTTTTTTTGTGCTTGAAACTCTGTAAAGAAATAGATAATGATTGCATGCAGCGTTCTATAACAAATGTTGGTGGTTACTCAAATCAAAACAGAGAATTTCTTTCTTATCCACTGCTTTAGAAACACACTCATCTAAGTGGTTTGTGGGAAAAGGGCATTTTCATAGCATCTTCATACACATGCACACCTTTCTGTGTTTGACCAGGCTTAGTATTGTTTTCAGTTTTCATAGGTGAAGGAGAAAAATAAATATTTCCACTTATGCTTATGCTTCTAACATAATATTTATATTATGTAATTAAATTTGTCATTCCAGTCTCATTACCAGTGTCATTCTACCATGAAAATGCTAACATACTGATTTTCTGCATTTTTTCACAACTTCCAACACTTTGCCTTGCATTGCCAGTATGTAGCCGATGAGCCTTTGTATTCCTGGAGGTAAGCTGCTTTACTGCCACTATGGAACTTCTGAACAGCCTGCATCAATGCTGAAGAAATAACTGAGTACAATGCTAATTCAAGTAATGCTAAAATATATAGCTGCATATATATTATACTAAAGTCTTATTCTAGCTGTCTTAGAATGGCTCTCATTTTCAGCAAAAAAGCTTCCACTGCTTTGAAGAAGGTGGTGCCTCCCAGACAGACGTTAAAGAAGTGCAGTGGGTGAATAAATATGAAGAGCACCATCTTTAGATGTTGGATTTTTATTTCTATCATTTCAGCCTCTTTCTTGGAAATCGTTATGATAGAAGGCACGTCTAACACTTGTTTTTCATCTCTAAATTAAAATGTGTAATTATATATTGTATATAGCCTAGTGAGGTAGCACCTTGCTAGAGAACAAAACAGTTGCTCACCACAGATCAAAAGAACACAAAACCAAACTAATTTATATGTCTTTCCCCAGTTACAGGAAAATGACTATTATTTGTTATACATGCCTGTTTAATTTCCATAAAGAGATGCAGTATGAAATGTATGCATCTAAAAAATTCTTTCCCCAAGAGGCACAGAAGTGCTCAAGACAGCATAAAACGCAGTCCAAACAAAGCTGGAATTACAAATATGGAGTTACAAAACATAATTTGAAAAAGAAAAACAAGAACAACAATGAAACTTCTCTTTCCCAGTGCCTTAGTAATGATTTCATATGAGTAGTTCCAATAACTCTTTAGAACATTACTGTCTGAATAAAGAGAAAAAGATAGAGTGCTGCTACTGCCATAAATACATTTATAATTAATTCACAGTATTTTTTCCAGATGCCTACATGAGATTCATCTCAAAGTGGAAAATATTAATGGTCACTTCCCACTGTTTAATCATTGTTTTGGAGAGCTGTAAAGCAGGAAAATGTGCTTTATAAAATGTGTAAGAAATTGGCTAGTTGTTGATCGAGATATTCTAGTGGTCAGTGAAGAAAGTTCTGTGGGAAAAAAACCCAAAAACTTAGAAAGAAGGCTTTCTTTATAGATTTTAAGAAAGACATGGAATTAGGACTTAGAAACTCTCTCTGTCCAGACTACGAAATTTCTCCCATTTTCCTCTGCTCTGGTTTCAGCTCATTTTTTACAGAGGGGGCATGGCTAAGTCTCCAGTGTTATTTAATACCAGCTTACTTCACTCCTGGAAGGAGGGAAAAGGGGGTCTCTCTCTCTTCTGAGGAGGAGAAGGTGTTCCTCCAGGTCGGGAAAATGTGGCGGGGGTTGAGAGCGGGGAAGAGCTGCAATACTACGGTATTGTTTACCATTTCGGGCTTTCTGTGTAAATATCTTCCTTGTCTTACACCTTTTGTTATTAATAGTGTTGCTGTTACTGGTTGTTTTCTTGTCTCATTGCTGTTTCCACTAAATTGTTCTTATCTCAGCCTGCGATCTCTGCCCTTCGTGCCTCCAGCTGGGAGCAGGAAGAAGTGAGGGTGACATGGTTTTAGTGGGAGTACAACACTGCAGAATAGCATTCCTAAACCACGACAGCCCCTACCATGTAGACAATGTTTTGCATTTTAAGCAATAAATATGATAATTTCAAGGGAAATTAATCTTTTTTTGCAGGCCAAAAGGCCTGATTACACCAGCAGAGTTATCTAAAGAATAAATATGTAGCTCTGAAAATCTAAATATTTACAGACTTGAGAGTACATAATGCAAGGACATGCTATCACACAGTATTTGGGTGCTGCCTTCTTTCTTTGACATGTATCTATCAGATTTAAAAAAAAAATAAGTAAAAGCATGCATTTCCAAAAAAAGTTGAAATAACATTTAAATGGCAAACCAAGCTGAGTAGTCCAACTCTACATCAGAGACCATTTTTTCAATTAAATTTTAAGTAGAATAGAATAGAAATAGAAATAGAATAGAATAGAATAGAATAGAATAGAATAGAATAGAATAGAATAGAATAGAATAGAATAGACTGTTTCAATTGGAAGGTAACTACAGCAATTATCCAGTCCAACTGACTGAGCAATTTAGGGCTGAAGGAGTCACAGCATGTTTTTAAAGGGCATTGTCCTACTGCCTCTTAAACGCTGACTGGCTTGGGACATTGACCACCTCCCTAGGGAGCCTGTTCCAGTGTTTTACCACCCTCCCGGTAAAGAAATGCTTCTTAATATCCAATCTAAACCTTCCCTGGCAAAACTTTAAACTGTTCCTACACATCCTATCACTGAGTTCCAGGGAGAAGAGCTCAGCACCTCCCTCTCCACTTCCTCTCCTCAGGAAGCTGTAGAGAGCAAAGGGGCCATGCCTCAGCCCCCTTTTCTCCAAACCAGACAAGCCTGGAGTCCTCAGCTGCTCTTCACACACATCTTTCAGCTCTGTCACTAGTTTTGATGCCCTCCTCTGGATCCATTTGAGTATGTTAATAAGATGTGTACTCACATTTTGTGTCATATCTGTCTAACTTTGACAACTACCTTTAGCTGCTTGCAAAACCACAGTATTTATATAAACACAATCACTGATGCAGGCAGCTGATCCTGAAGAGATTTAGCTGAAAGAAGAGTTACTACACTAGATTACTGTTCATTCACAAATGTGATACTTAGGAACTTTGTCACAAAGACTTAAACCCTGAACTTTGCAGGCTACTGACTTGACTCAATTAATCGAAATACTTTTTACACACTTGGACTGAGTTCAAAAAGCATTTATACTGCTCTAAATCAACTGGCTTATGTGGTTTAAGGCTGTGTAAGAAAGGTGCTAATCATTTGGATAGCACTGCCTGCGCAGTTAAGGACATCGCTCCAAGGCAGGAGCCCCTTGCCTCCAAACCTAAAGTTGCTCCTAACTGTGCTCAGCTACTCTGTTCTTAAGCAGAGTGGGTAAAACACACTCAGCACATGGCCTACTCTGTCCCCTAGGCCTGCTGTAGTGCTCCCATGATTACTCTGGAGACGTGTGGTTTTTTTAACAAAAATACCTTAAAAAAGACCAGACCACTGGGGTTTTTTGCGGCATAAAGCTGCAAGTACCTGTCTGAGAAAGTAAACCCTGTCCAGGTTGAAGGTGAACGCTGCCTATACTCACTTGTCTTCTCACAGTCTTTTCAGGGATGATGTAAGGGTTGAATCATCCCAGGGACCATGTGCAGCTTGATCCTGGAGGAATTACCTAGGTCACTATGAAAGAAAGCCTGAGAATAAGTTTAGAGAGTGACACAAGAAGAGGGTGAAAATAGAAGTGAACCACAGAGGTAAAGTATTTGTCAGTGGAGACTGGCCACATAAGACTTACTAATGGCAAGAGCAAGGTCTTGTCACGTAAATGAAAATCGTCTTACCTAAGATCCAGCCTCATCAGTAGAGGTTTGTACAGCTGGTTATTAAGAGGATTGCACAGAAAAAATTAATGGAAACTTGCAACATACAGAGTCATAAGATGTACTCCTTTTCATTTGACATCAAAAAAGTCTGCTGAACAGATATTTTTTCAATGCATAATTATGAGTAATCTAAAGGAAAAATTCTGAAAAGATATCACCAATGTTTCTAACTGACCTGTGTTTTCCCCGAGGCAAGTAATCAGATTATGGTAATGGTTTTAAATTGCATGCTTACATGTTACAAATGCTTTTAAATATTTTAAATCTGTACCTGGTTTATATTCAGATTGTGCCTCTCTGTAATTTAAATCTGGTACCATAATGAGGAAAATATTAAGCCAAATAATGAAAACAAGATCATGGAATAAAAGTGATTAAAGTGAAAATGCAATCTAGCTATATAAAATAGTGCTAATAGTAATAGCTGAAGCAAGCATATTTAAGATTTAAGGATCTTGCATTCTTTTTTTATGATCTAATAGAATCTACTATTACAGCGCTATTGTTTTCCTATAAGGCCTCTGAGTAAATGGAAAACGTTCTTTCCAAAGAACTTTCCTCAGAGACTTAATAAGCTGTTTTAGCTGAAAAGACATCTGATAAAAGTTACAAAATTCTTGTGATAAGTCAAAGTTACCTCTTCCAAAAAATCTCTCTCCTCTCTTCTCTTTCACTCTTTTCTTTCCTGAGTAACTGTAAATCCATTACAGTCACATTTGTGTACTGCATGGTAAGAAATTGGGAGCTGTTATAAGTTAAAGAACTAGTATTTGGCACTTATGCATGTAACTGAAATACTGTTTCTTCCTGCATAATTTGGGTGTGCTTTTCATCAGCAAGAATCTGTGTTTGTAGTGTGAAATTCCATTGGCTGATATTGGAATCGCCTAATGCAATAGCAGCAGCATGAAAAGGTTCACATCTAATTCATTGCAGCACCCCCAAGCCTCCCCCCACCCTCATGTATGAAGGCGTGATGCTCCTGCTAGAGAATGCCAGGTAGGCCTTCCACCAGAATACAGCTCTTTGGGATGAAATATGGGATAAGTACATTTTTTTGTAGACTTCAGGTACCCCTAACCTCTTGATCTTTTGTATGTCTCTATTTTTTTGGCTTGACAGACCACATGCCAACGTGCAGCCCAGAATTCCTCACCCGCGTGATTTATTGTTTACAGCTGTTCGAGTATTTCAGACATGGCAGCTGCTTTTCAGATGTCCTCAAATTAGAACGAAAGTCTCAGATAGAGGTCTTAATGCAAACCTGCATGTTCACAGAAAGAAAGGGGGAAAGCTGATGAAAAAATCATCTGAATTCTGCTCTAAAAGCTCTCAATTGATCCTAGCCTTGAGGGCAAAGGAAAATGTTTGGTTTATTTCGTAAGCTCATTAGGTGTGGGAGAGCCTATTTGGCATTTGCTATTGACCGGGCCTGAGCGAAAAGTGATCACTGGCAGGATGCTCAATAAGAGATCAATAAAAAGCGTGTGATTGGATTAGCTACTTGATCAATGCTTTGTGCTAATATATTAACAAGCAAATTACCAGGCAGCCCATAAGAGCAGAGTGCTGACTATAATTGCATTACAAACTATCGTGATCTAATGACCCTTGAAGTGCAAAAGGTTATTTATACAGTAAAAGGCTTAAAAGTAGTTTGAGTGATGCTGCATTATTTCAGAAGGCAAATCTTTCCCTCCATTAGCTAGCATTCAATCATGTGCTTAAAACAAGCCCAGGTATTTTGCATTCTTCCAAAATTTTCAGAGCAATTTTCTCCCTACCTCTGAGATGGAAGCAGGAGCATGAGTGACAGTACTTCAGTGGGCAATTTAGGGTGGCAACACTTACATGAGAGCTGGGAAATAACTAGAGAGAAGAGTGGGGAAGGATGTGGCTCCTTGGGGGGCAGGAGAGCATTACAAAGCTGTACCCTGCTGCTGAAGGAATTGCTTAAAGGCATCTAAGCTGCAGATAGCACTGTGCAAATGCTTAAATCTGAAAATTGTGTATGAAATTTAGAAATAATACATAAGGTATTACAAAAACAGAACTCTTATACCTTTTGAAGAGTCTATGTTTATTTCATTTATCTGCCATGAGACCAGAATAAAGCATCTGTTTCTTGAAGTTACATTTCCTAGGTTTTTAGCACCCTTTTAGATTTCTGTAAAGAGCAGATAAGCATATTTAAAAGCAAGATCACTGTGTGTCTTCAAATAAGGAGACGAGCTTGTTTTCTGAATTTGGTACTCACAGTTAAATGGAAAATTAGGAAAAACAATTGTAACCCCCACAAATGTTTCTACTGAGTTTCTAGTTTGTTCTCTTCTTCCCATTTTATAGTGCAAAACGCCAGCAGGTTTAATATCTGTTCTTCATGGGCATTATCTCTGATATACAGCAGGTGTAAGCCAGATAAGCACAAACGCTGAACAAGCGTGCAAAGAAATAGGCAGCTGTGGAGTTCTAGACTTCATCTTTGTCTGGACAGGCATTTCAGCTGCACATTCAGACATCCAAGGCTTTGCTGTTGCCCTCCCTCTCTCCTCAGCCTTTCGTGCCTTCAGAGGTGAGGCTGAAATGTCGGCAGTGAGATGTTATTGTGGGGTGTCGGGGTCTCTGACGGGGTTCAGGGGCTGAGGGGCGAGCCCTCGCCCAGGCTCCCTGCGGGGTGCAGGGTCCCTGCCCGGGCTGAGAGCAGCCAGCCACAGCTGACAAAACAAGCTGCCAGGCTGCTACCCTCGGGGTCCTGCTTGTTGGGAGAGGAAGCACTGTCAATCAATGCACAAACACAGTACAGGGGGAAACTTGATCACCGACGGAGCAGCTCAGGGTTTTGATGGGTACTTGTCAGTTGTTTCTGACTTCTCAGGCTCATGGAAGGGGCCAGGCCAGTTACCTGCAGCATCAGCCTGGGTTGGTTCTCTGTGTGCACATGCAGATAAAAGGAGGGTGTCTGTCTATTTTACTTCACCCTATCTTTTTATTATTGTTATTATCATTATTATTTTAAAGATGGAGCTCCCCATAGATATCAGATGATGAAACAGGTGTCTCTGCAATAATGGTTTTGAACCATGTGCAGTCCATTTCAGTTCTTTCTTTTCTCTCCCTTTTCAGGATTCCAAAGTGATCATCTGAAAGTGAATGTTTTCACAGCAACCAGCAACTTTACAAACAGCTTCAAAGTAATTCCTTTCTTCTTCAATGACACATGTTAGGACTTAAAAAAATATCTGCAGTCATTATTTTAAAGTTTGTGTGGAGGAATTAAAAATTAGTACCTCAGAAATGTATAGGCCCAAGACAATTCAGTAAAAATATCTGTGACAGAACAGCTCAGTTAATGGGTCTTTGAGTTACCGGGTCCCTTAGCAAAATTGCAGCACATATTTTATATTATGTCTCCATGAAGAAATTATTCAAAGGAATATTTTGTCACCCACATCCCTAACCAAGTACATTCAAAATCTTGTTTTACAATTTTGGACCTCAGTTTGAAGCTGAGGGCAGCAAAGAAGTTAAAGTATGGCCATAATTTCCAAACAGTGTTGAGACTCTGAACAACCTGTTATTCTAATATTAATTGTTCATTGCTCCTTAGGTCAAAAAATATGTACACACTCCTATCACCTGCAATATGAGGAAAGGAAAGTGTCTACATCTAGCTCGTAGTTTAGCTAATTCCTCTCTACGCTCTAGCTTAAAGTTAGGGTTTCAAACTCCCTTGATTTTTTTCGGTTGGGAAAGAACCATATACTTTTTAAATTACGTGTGTGCGTGTGTGTGTGTGTGTCTGCATGTGTTTTCTCACAGTCATGCTAATTACTACACTTGATAAAATCATTTACTTCTCAGACTCTGAGTTTTCCACAGGTTGTTACAGACTAAGAAGTCTGATATTTGGTAATGCTGTTCACTTTATGCAGCTTGAAACATATCCTAGCATCTTAAAAGAAATATTAACCTTTTTTCCCTCTAGAAAATTCTCTCTCCCTGTCTTCACAAACAAGTTCTTTTCCAATAATAACAGTGAAAATGAAGATTTTAGCTCCTGAGATAAGGTTTGTCAAGGGCAGATCAAGAGCATTTTTAACAACAACATATAAATCCTTGACAACTGTAGACTCAGTTATGCCACAAACTGCAATACAAAACAAAGCCATAAAGTGGAGTTAATCATTATGTCTTCAGTAGACAAAATGCTTCTTTAGAAAGAAGACAGAAAAATGCTTCTTTAATGAACAGTCAAATCCCATTTAATTCTTAAGCTTCCATAACTCATCCACAGGTTTATCAAATGCTTAAAATGAGCCGTTAAAGAAAATCCTACATTTTAGCAAGGTTCCATAAAGCTATTAGCTCCTCTTGTAAAGCCGTAAGTTAGTACTGGTGGGAAAAACTGCTAGAGATGCTTCTTCCTAGAAGAACTCTAACTTCTCCAGTGAGGGTCATCTGAAGAAATCTTTAGTGAAAAAGTATTGCTCCCTATTCCATTCCTTGCAATGGCTGGTTGGTGAGTCTGAGCTGGCAGAGACAGGAGTGAGCAATTGTAACGTGACAAAGAGAGGCAGAGAGAAAATAAATAGCTCGACAATTTCTTAACTATAGGCCAGGCTGAGAGTGATGTATGAGAGGCTGGGAAGATTAGCAATATACTGCTAGGCCATTCCAGCAATGCCACTAAGGTAAAAAAGAAATGGCATTGAAACCTTCGGACTGGTTTATACATTTACTTACACAGTGACAGCCTTTGAAGCACAAAGTATTATGCTTCAGACAACTGGATAGACAAAAGAGTAGTTACAAGCACAGACTTTTCAAACCCATAACCCCACTCTAGCATCATGGCCTTGGTGTGCATCTAAAGTGATAATAAATGTGTGTCTCAAGATTGGCATATATTCTTCCTTCAAAGAGCAGAAACAGCCATTGTGCCCTGGGAAACTGTGGAAGCAGTTCTGCGCTCTTCTGATGGGAAAGAAAAGATTCCTGTTTATCTCAGCACCTTGGATGAGAATGTTCATAGCCTTCTTTTCTCCACCTGACACCATGTCCTCGCTGCAATGGTATTGCTTTCTGGGCTACAGAAGAAAGTGGTCTCGAGAGTAAAATCCTGCTGAGTTGCAGGACATAGCTTGCTTCTCACAGAATTTCTTTCTAGGATTGCTTCAAAACCCAGGCAGTCATCCCTGAGTTGGCTCGAATTTCAACCCTTCCTTAAAAACTGCAGGGAGTGAAAAGATGACATTTCTTTTGAAATGAAAACTGAGATTGAGAAACAGCCATATGGAGTGAGGAATTTAGTCTGTAGGCTAGGCATAAAGTACCTATGCTTTAATCAGGCCTATCCCTAAGCCTAGTTTTATGACTGTTTAATCCTGGTGTTTTGATGAGACCATTTCAGCGTTTCATTCACATTAAGGGTTGATTTATATTTAGAAATATTAACTGTTGGCACTGAGAATCAGTAATGCTGAGACTGAACAAGAATGTGTAGTTCATTTACACATGTTGGTAGCTTACTTGTGTGGTTGATAGATTTGCTTCCTGTAAAGGGGACAGGACAGAGTCAACGTTTCCACACCCTTTCCTTCCCACATGAAAGCAACACAGGCTTCTCTGTAGACAAGGCAGATGGATGATCTGGCAGTATGGTAATTCTGCTGTTTTGATGATCAGGCAGTATGGTAATTCTGCTGCTTGAGACCCATTACTAAACAGCACAGTTCAAACAGGCAGGTTTGGAGGAACATCTTCAACACCAGCATCCAATTTTCCCTGATCAACTAACTACCTAAGGAGGAGGGGCACTCCTGTTTCTTGGCTCCTCCCCTGCAGAAGGCAAATGGAAAAAAGGAAATTCCTTTAACAAGAGAAGGTTAACTTCTAACCTGGCTGCTGGCTAAGGGATTTGTATGGGCAACTGGGATTTGGCTTCTCCATGTGCTTTTTTTGTTTGTTTGTTTGTTTGTTTGTTTTAGCAACAAATCCAAATGGGTTTTGGCAACAAACTCAAATACCTTTCTTATGTGATTGACCCCCTTGTGAATCCTTTGAGTTATTGAGACAATCTTTTATTGTATTGCTTTTTCTGTAGCTCTGGTTGGAGCCTTTGCTCAGGGATTTCTAGCTCGCCAATGATCCAGCTCACAGGAATTAAGTCTCCCACATCCCAGATGAGTATTCTGGGTGCCATTGTTGTCAAGATACATTCTGTTTTCTTTCACTGTAAATAAAACCATGATTTTACCACTGCAGGATCTGGAATACTGTTTGTCTCAGTCCCAGCTAACAGCATAGGTCGTCCTGATATTTTTCAGTGTCTCCAAGTGAAATGGTTTCCAATATTTTCCTATATACTATGGCATATTTTTGGATCAGGACTTTGAGTTGTAAAGTAATGAAGATAATATTGTGTTGTTGTTATATTGTCCAAATAATTAGTTATAGGTATACAATATCAAAAATACCTCCAAAAAAATATTTTGCATGTGTTGTGGGTAAGAAAGGGGGAAGAATAAATAGCTGTTATGAATGAATGTGTTTTATTGTCTGTAAGATTATGTGTGCAACTTCCAAAATACTTGGAAAACTGACTATATGCATGCTAAAAGTTAGAGAAACAAGTAGTCTGTGTGTGGCAGTGATGAGCTGGCATGTAACAGTTCAATGAAAGTACCTGTGCCCAGCCAGCATGGGTTTATGAGAGGCAGGTCCTGTTTGACTGGCCAGATCTCCTTCCACTGCAAGGTGACCTGCTTAGTGGGTGAGGGAAACACTTTGGGTATTGCCTATCTGGACTTTAGCAAAACCTTTGACATTGTTTCCTACAGCAATCTTACCGAGAAACTGGCTGTTTGGATGAGTGCACTGTTCATTGGGTAAAAAGCTGGCTGGCTGGCTGATCCCAGAGAACTGAAATGTAGTTAACATCCAGTTGGCAGCTGGTCACAAGTGGGCTCAGTACTGGGGCGGCTTCTGCTTAATATCTTTATAAATGATTGGAACGAGTAGATCAAGTGCTCCCTCAGTCGGTGTGCAGATGACACCAAGCTGGGTGGGAGTGTTGATCAGCTGGAGGGCAGGAAGGCTCTGCAGAGGGATCTGGACAGGCTGGATCAATGGGCCGATGTCAATTGTCTGAGGCTCAATGAGTCAAAATGCCGTGCCCCGCACTTACGTACCAACAACCTCACGCAGCACTACAGGCTTGGGCAGAGCGGCTGGAAAGCTGCTTGGAATAAAAGTACCTGCTGTGTTGGTTGACAGCCAGCTGAACATGAGCCACCAGTGTGGCCAGATGGCCAAAGGCATCCTACTTGTAAAAGGAATAATGTGTCCAGCAGGATCAAGGAAGAGATTGTCCCTCCGTACTCAGCACTGGTAAGGCTGCACCTCAAATCCTCTGTTCAGTTTTAGGCCCTCCAGTGCAAGAAAGATATTGAGGCACTGGAGCTTGTCCAGAGAAAGGCAATGGCACTAGTGAAGGGCCTTATGAAGGAACACAAGCTGTATGAGGAGCAATTTAGGGAGCTGGGGTCATTTAACCCAGAAAAGGAGAAAAGGAGACTCCAGGGGACACCGCCACTTCACAAATACATGAAGAGAGGTTGTAGTGCAGTGGTGGTTGGTCTCTTCTTCCAAGTAGCAAGCAATAGAATGAGAGGAAATGGCCTCAAGTTGTACCAAGGGAGGTTTATATTAGATATTGGAAGACATTACTCCACTGAAGGTGTGGTCAGGCATTGGAACAGACTTCCCAGGGAAGTGGAGGAAGCACCATTCCTGGAAATGTTCAAAAGATGTGTAGATGTGGCACTTAGGGACATGGTTTAGTGGTGGACATGGCAGTTCTGGATTAACAATTAGACTTGCTGATGTTAAAACTCTTTTCTGATCTAAATGATTCTATGATTCTATATACATAGTTTAAGGGGTGTACATCTGCAAAAGTACAAGTACTATAGCTTGAGTATTTCTGAGAGCCGTGGCATTTCTTACTCTTATTAGTACTTCATTAAAAATAAATTTAATGGAATTAGTAAACATCAAAGTGTGCAGAATATCCTTGCACATATATCAACATATCAAACAGCTTTCCAATGTTGTTAACTGCAGAAAAAACATTGCAGAGCTTTACCAATTCTATACACTTCAAAACAGCTCACTTAAACTCCTGCATCCCTTTGATCAAATACCTGGAAAATGTGCCTTAATGCATTGACAGTCTGGAATAAGCATGCTTTGGTCATTCTGATGCACAGTTAATGTTCAAAATCACATACAGATTTTTGAGAAAAAACAACTTCCCTCTGTTTTTTTTCTGTCGGCATTGCATTTTGCTAAGGTAAAAGTTCGGTTGCTTTGCAAATTTGTAGAAAGTGTTTTCCCACTCAACATTCAAAAATTATTTTGCTGGTGATATAAGTACCCTCCATCTTGGTCAGCATTACATCAGGATTTTCTTGATGAACCTAGATGTACAACTGCATATATAAGCCTTTCATTCACACCTCTATTTCTCTTTCTCTCTTTCTTTCTTTCTTTCTTTCTTTCTTTCTTTCTTTCTTTCTTTCTTTCTTTCTTTCTTTCTTTCTTTCTTTCTTTCTTTCTTTCTTTCTTTCTTTCTTTCTTTCTTTCTTTCTTTCTTTCTTTCTTTCTTTCTTTCTTTCTTTCTTTCTTTCTTTCTTTCTTTCTTTCTTTCTTTCTTTCTTTCTTTCTTTCTTTCTTTCTTTCTTTCTTTCTTTCTTTCTTTCTTTCTTTCTTTCTTTCTTTCTTTCTTTCTTTCTTTCTTTCTTTCTTTCTTTCTTTCTTTCTTTCTTTCTTTCTTTCTTTCTTTCTTTCTTTCTTTCTTTCTTTCTTTCTTTCTTTCTTTCTTTCTTTCTTTCTTTCTTTCTTTCTTTCTTTCTTTCTTTCTTTCTTTCTTTCTTTCTTTCTTTCTTTCTTTCTTTCTTTCTTTCTTTCTTTCTTTCTTTCTTTCTTTCTTTCTTTCTTTCTTTCTTTCTTTCTTTCTTTCTTTCTTTCTTTCTTTCTTTCTTTCTTTCTTTCTTTCTTTCTTTCTTTCTTTCTTTCTTTCTTTCTTTCTTTCTTTCTTTCTTTCTTTCTTTCTTTCTTTCTTTCTTTCTTTCTTTCTTTCTTTCTTTCTTTCTTTCTTTCTTTCTTTCTTTCTTTCTTTCTTCATGGCACAGGGTATTCTACAAAAACTAATTAGATTGTAAATGACATAGTTATTTAATAATGGAAAGCCAAGTCCTACAGTCCTTGCACACCCCAAACTGTCCTTACTACACAGGAATATTGCAATGTCATAGGCAAATTACAATGCTACAATTACAATAAAACTTTATTTTTCACAGTACCCTACAATCACTACTTAATGCAATCTCACTGCACATCTATGTAACAGCAGCAATTATTATTATTAGCTCTATTTCTTATGCAGGAAAACAGACACTGAACATCTGTGCAATTTGTTCGAAGACTTACCTCAGCTAAATGGAAAAGCAATGAAGAACATCCAGATCTATCCTTAAACGCATGATAATCCTGCCAGACCTGAAAAAGACATACTGAATTTTACTTAATGACTTCTTGGAGCATGATGAAACATTTGCCATTAAACTTTGATGAAATAGACACTTTCAAAGTATTAATGATTGGCCACTACCATTACTTTGTAAGTAACTAATTATGTTATAAAGATGGAATTGTCCCTCCCGTCTACTATATGGATTTCTCTATGTATCATTCCTGAATTTCTTTGCTAAGGCATTTCTGTGTGCAAGTTGCTTTTAAAGAATTTGATATTCTGAATACTAAACAACTAGTTGCTATATTTCAGACATTTCATTCATGTTAACTTCTTTGTTTTAAAAGACTGGATGCCATTATATATTGGCATAATGCTTATGGTAAATCATTGAACTATTCTCATTATTCCCAGTAGATGAATTGATTAAGTAATTTGTTCTGAGCATATTAGTCACCCTGCAAACTTTCCAGCGGTCCTTGATGCAGCCTGCATTTGTATGAACAAAAGTTCTACACACTAATCATTTTTATGGGTCTTTCAGCACCCTGTCACTTTTGTGCAAAATCAATAGAATGTGCACACATCCAAACTCATTTGGATGTCAAAAGAGCTTTCATACCCATGATTAGAGGCCATTTTGGAAAACATAGGGGTTTTCTTCCTTCTCAGTTCAAACTTGGCTTCTGAGAACATCTAGTCAGGACTATGAAGTACCTCCAAAATTATCCCATTATTCCATGTTTCTCTCTTTTTACAATGTATGTCTGCATTTATTTATTTGTTTATACAATGTCTTTAAATGTATGCAAATATGTGTATCAATTTGATACTGTTTGTAGTATTTTTAAATGTTCTTTTGTTTCCTGAAAACTTTAACTTGTTCTTTGTACTGTGCAATGTACTGCCATTGTGCTGCCCCCCTTATTTATGCATAAGCATGTCAGTGAACAAGCTGTAGTGATTGTAGAGGGTCTGTGTATTTGTGAATACAACAATCAAGTAGTTTTTCATTTCTAATCTGTATTTGTGGTACATTACCCCAGGGTACAAGATTATTCACAGTATTATGAATTTTGAGAATGGGCTTTTTGCCTACTGAATGAACTATACATCTGTGCTTCACTAAGGTGCTTTTTTCTTGAACAGGAAATGCTACTGATACTTAGAGAATTGTAGCATATAATGGAATTTCCTTCGTGGAAGTTTTTCCATATTTATCCTTAGAAATATTTAGAATCTCAGTTAAAAACAGTTAGAGTGCAAAGGTTGAAAAGTGAAGAATTTAAAATTTGAAAGGACTAAACTGAAAGTATTGAACACAATGTACACTTTATCCTCTGTACAGAAATGTTGTGGTGAAGACTTTGAAGCTATGATGATGTATCAGCCCCTGTTCAGGTCCCTGGTTTTTAGCAGGGGAAATTATGAAAGAGTATTGTAGCTCAGAGATCCTTTATTTCCTTTCCCCAGGGGCTGATCATGTTCAAGGGACAAAATATGAGACATTTCTTGAATGGAACAATGAAAAATTTACTGATACATTACTGTTTCATCCTTCTCTTTACAGAATGCAAGGGCATGAGAGGGGAATCATATGCACTGTTTTATGTAAATAATCTCTGTCTTTTTCAGTTAAACACCATGACCCTAAATTGGAGTTATACCACTATAAAATTGAAATTATAACCTGGATGAAGGCTAGTTGATAACACATATATACAGAGGGCAGAGCTGGAAGCATTAAAATGTCACCTTTGTTTCTGAACCTCTCTGCATTCATCTTTAAAAGCCATACTATTGTATCAGTCTAGTTTTTATAGAATCTTATGCAGACATGCATAGATAGAGAGAACTTTCTTTGACATGCTTTCAGTGGCCATTGCAGAAGACCAGAAATGAACAGCAAATAAGCAGTTTGAGGGCACTGTATTATGTTTAGCTTTGTAGATGTTTCTGAGTCTTGAAAGAATTTATACTACAATCAATCAATATCTTCGGAATGCGTGTGCAAAGCAATTTATAAAATAGTATACATTGATACTCTTCGAAACTAGGAAGAAATAGGGCTTGTATGACAGTCGAGATCACCTGCTATATTCCATGTCCCACGTAAGTGGCTCTTTAAGAAAAAAGCAGCAAAATCAAAACATAATCAGTGATGACAATTAGGGTTGTGGCATAAGTAGAGACTGTGTTCCACTGAGATGCCATTTTACGAGAGTGAGCAGTAAATCTGATATTCAATCTTCCACATGCAATTGTTTTTAACCAATTAATGAATAATATTTAAGGAGATTAAAATAAAGGAGCAGATTATAATTTCATTTTATGGCCGACTAGTAAGAGGGTTAACCAGTTTTGCTACATTTGACAGCACAGAGTAGTAAATTCATATCTTGTTGAATATTAATTTTTAAATGCTAGAAGAAAATACAGTTCTACTCATGGAACTACCATTCAGCCTTTTTATTTGAGTTCATCAGCCACTAGCCTTTTATATTTTTACTTACTTATTTGGTTGTTTTAGAAAATTTCTTCACTGCATTAACCACATAAAAATCCTTCTTTAGAATAAGATCAACACCCAAGGCTAAATTTAAACCTCAGGAAAGGTAAAAGAATCTTTAATTTATGAAACTGAACAAGTAGACTTATCTAAACATCTCTAGGGCTTTAATGGGGGATATCTATAATTCTCTGAATTGTATTCCTTTCACAGTGATATTTTGTAATTCCATTCTATTACCCTTGCTTAACATTAATGAGATAAAAAGATCACATTATGGCGATTGATGTTCTTCAAATTAAATGCACGTTTCCATGTACAAAGCTGTCTGCTAATTTAAAAAACATAGCATGTAACATAGAATCATGACCATGGTCATCACTCAGCTGGGATCAGATAGCATTTTTTATCTATTCATTGGATTTAACAAGGCATGAGATGGAAGCAGAATACAAAGTGTGGGTAGATTATCCCATATTCCCCCTTTTGGCCACTTCTTGGCAATCTCAGCAAGGAAACTGAGGCTTCATGTTGCCATGGAAATAAACCTCAAGGTCAAAGGGGCATATGGAAGGTCAGGCAATGACAAAGGAACATCTGAGAGGCCATCTGGATGAGTGACCTGACATAATTAGTCATTAATCCCACTCTTGGGAACAATAGAGTTAGCCGAGAATGTGTTTGGACTTTGATCGTGGTCAGGGTGATCTCATGGGGAAAAGGGAAGAAAGCTCCACTTGGTAACTAAGCAGATTACCCTGGCATGCTGTTAACTAAAGAAGAGTAGTCAGGAGAGGCCAGTGGGATATGCATTTTACATATGCTATGTTTTCCCTTTAGTTACTACAGCCCGCTCTAGAGCCATGTGGCTCTGGGATTAGCTTTTGGGTAGTGATTTTTTTTTTTTTTTACAGTTTTCAATGAAAAGAGAGCAAGTGTCCCAAAATACTTCACTTAAAATTCCCAGGCAACAGATGGGAAGAGAGCCGAAGAGCCAAAGGCATCAGCCAGCTTGGTTTACAGGTGTCAATATTTACTAAGTAGAGTTGGGCAGGGTGCCCTCTGGGAAAAAAAGGGAGAGAATGGCTAATCAGTAAAACAATAGCAATCATCCCTGTTGTCTGTTTTACACTGAATAGTTAGAATTATAATATGACTGAGTGTGTGGCAAAAGCTCCCCATCAGCATCTGTCTTTTCATTCCCACTGCTTCCCCTGTCATGTCATGTATTTTCATTATTGAGATGAGTGCCATGATGAGAAGTTATCCCTTATGTGTATCTGAGATTCTACTACTTGAAGAGTTGGTAATATTTGGTGATTGATCCTCTACAATATTGTGGGGTGTGAATTTGATAATGGACTCCAGTAAATGAATACAACCCAGCATATGCAGAAATTAATTTTTATTTTGGATAAAAAAACATGCTCTTTACTGTGCCATAAAAGGAAATAAATGAAACAGACTAAGAAGGCTGTAGAGTAAGAACAGAGGGAGATTTCAGAGACCTATTCTTTCTTTAACTAAGTGAAATGCAACATGTAATGTGCTCTTTTTCATCTAGGGTATACTTGTTAAAAATTTTCCTCTAAACTAAAATAATTCCATTATATCGAACAATCTCTCTCCTTAAATCTATTGTCTTTGCCTGTTATAAATGCATTTTCCCAGGCTAAGAGCAAAAGATAAACCACTGCTACTTCACTATAAATACAAGTAAACATCTAGGAATGTCCATAGAGAAGGTCAGATATGACACCAGCAGCTGCAATCCTTTGCTGTCTCTAGGTAATGAAAGTAACTTTTGCAAATAATTTCTGCCATCTACAGGTTCCACTCTTTAAATTAAGTCTTTAATAATTGACCAAACCCAGGAAGAATATGTGCTGCTTCACTGTAACTTGTACTTAATTTAATAGTGCGTAGAGGAAACCCAACATTCTTCCTTTTGTTATTGAGATTTTGACACCAAAGTCTACTTTTTCCAAAATCATATTATTAAACTGCTTTATTAATAAACAGTATTTGCACCCCAGGAAAATATATTTTTCAGGTAAAATCAGCAAAATCCTTGGAAACTGTAGGTTTATCACTCTCTTCATTCCTTTTAAAATTGCCAAGTAAAAGACAGACAAAGCTGTATTGGTTTGTACTCTTAAAGGTCTGTATGGTGGTTACATTATGAAGATCTAAATCCTTTATCCAATCAGAAAGATTATTTTGCTGTCATGTTTTTGTTTGCCTAACAACTTGTTATGGACCATGAGTGTATATAATGTCAGGAAAAGTTCTTATTCCTTGAAGAAGAACCAGTATCACAAATGGATTGACCTTGAAGAACAGACTTTGAATAAACACAAACCAAATCTTGTCAGCTTCATAAGAATATGTAGGCTATTTTGGCAAAATTTCAGTGTTACTCTTGAAGGAATAATCCATCTGATGTGATCAGTAGTGTTCGTACAATGGAAAAACTCAAAACTATAGAGGATGCGGAAGACATTAATTTGAAAACATCTATGAGCAACAAATGGCCTCTTTACTTTTTGTGAAATCATCTTGTTTTCATTTGAGAGAATCATGTTATGCCCAATTTATTGGGGAAAAAACATTTCCACATTGTCCTATCATATTTTTTTAATTATTTTTTTAAAGAATAAAAGTGGAGAAGAGGGGGATTATGCAACATGCTCGCTATTGTGCATGACTTTAGTACACAATAATATCCTTTCTTCAGCATACTCAAACACAAGCACTTGACTTCAATAACGGTATTTTAGTCTTCACAGCTGATAGGTATTAGCATAGAACCACTTGAGAGAATCATGGTACTGACAGAGATGACCTCACAAATCTATACATTCTTCTATTTCCTATTATTTTAATATTTTAGTAAAAATATGATGTTTTCATAGGACTCCATCCAGACTTCATGTACCATGCTACCCATGAGTAAGTCAGAACAGAATGACTGAATGGGGATATAAACAGGCCATTGTTTTATAGCATTGTTGGATTGCTTAAGTTTTGACTCGAAGTTGTTAAGATTTTGTGTTTCAGAATGACTCATGCCAGAGACTGTGGTAAGAAGCTGCATCTGGTTTCATTTATTAGTACTATAAAATAAAATACATCTTCCTTGTGCCCATTGCTGCCTAGTACCTAGACAATACTCAAGAGGACAAACCCTTTCCTTCTGTGGAATTTGATTTAACAATGCTATATCATACAGCGTTGTGGTTTTTTCATATTTTTCAATTTATTTCTTGATTGTATACAGTTTTGAAGACAAGACCTTCATCTCCTTGTTTTAACTAACACTTGGGGAAATTTGGAAAGTATTTAATCGATGATCTTCTGGCCATCTACCTCAGACAGAATCATGTTGTCCTGCTCTTGCATCAATGTAAAATTTCTGCCCCTGATGCAACAAGGATGACACTATGATCTAATCCTGACTTTGCACAGCTTTTTTATGTCCCTCTTCAGAATTACTAAAGCTTTGCCTGCAAAAAATATGGTCCCTGCACATGCCAACACCTGACTGATACCGTCCTGGCTAATCAAGGCGACATTTTAGATCAGACCATGAGCCTGGGTTCCTGGTGGCCTTCTGCAGTTGTCTAAAGCAGTCCATCTCATGAAGTGCTAAAGAGGACAGAAACTAACTGTTGAAAACAAAAAAGCATTTTTTATCTCAGCTTTGCCTCATCTGTTCTGAGGGCACCTGTCTGAGGGCTCCTTGTTTGGTCCAGTGCTCCCCCTTCCCCTCAAGTCAGTGAAGCTGGTGGGGAAATAAAAAAACCTACCTTTTCTTTCAGCTTTTAGCCTCCACTTCCAGCCTGGCTTCTGTATGCTTTGGTGTTCCTCTGGCTCACCAAAGAAAGCCCAGGCCATCCAGAGGTGCTGGCTGGTACCTTGACATCAGTGGGTTACAACCCAGAGCCAGGGATTGCACTGCTCAGGCTGTGCTTGGTTTTGGGCACTGATTTAACTGGTGGTGGAAGTGTGTGTGATTTCACACAGCAAAGCTGCAGGACTGGAGTGTTCATTTCCACCTACCTCTCACAATATTCCATAATCCCTGAGCTACTTTATTTATTTTCACAGTACTTGATTGAAAAATGGCTTAGAAATACTGAGAAAATTCTGGTGATAATTGAAATATCGATTGAGTACTGCTATTGATATTCTACCTTGGAAGATTCATATCACTCTGAGGTTATTTCCAACCCTGTTATTTGTTTTCTCAAAATGGAAGCCAGAGGTTATGAGCTGATTTCTTATGACCTAGAAACACTCAAGATATAGACAAAGAAGTTTATTCCTTCTTCTGAATTTGTCATTGCATGTGAATGAGAAAGAAAAACTCTGAACTCAGTTTTTATTGCTTATCTCTGAAGACTGACACTTTTGTACAAGTATTCTCAAGGAGAATTCTGAAACAAGTTTTTTTTAATTAAAATTTTATTTAAATATTCAAATAATAAATAAAAAGAAGAATTCAAATACCATTAATTTATCATGATAAAGCTTTGCAGCCTGAATGTCTTGAGCTGAGATTCACAATCTAAAAAAGGGAGGAATTGATCTTCAGTTTTTTTTATGAGCACACCTATTCAGAGGCTATCTCATCTGCATGTGTAGGGAAAGTGCCTCTTCCTCTATCATGCTTTAAATTGACAACTTTAAGCCTCAAAGCCAAGCAGACAATTCCAAAAGAGCTAAAAATTATTTGACAATTTATTTTTTTATTAAAACTAATAGTAAGACATGCCTTAAATTCCCAAAGTTTGGATTTATTAAGAGTACTTTTTCATTTATGTGTGGAAAAATGCCCTAGGAATATCAATTCATTCACATTGAAACTCATTATATTTCTACAGATGTAGTATTTGGCAAAATTAAATTAATACTTATAAGACTGTAGCATAATTTTATGCATGAGACTGTAATCAAGACACCAAGAATGAATGGTGGTTTTCATTAATGTTTATACTGCTTATAGCAGCTGCTAAGCATAACTACCTTCCTAATTTTAACCATTTTAAAACTTTAAAACTTTTTAACATTTTTAAAACTATTTAATACCATATATGAGTCTCGTTGAAGGAGGAACTCTGTAGAAGCAACCACTAGGAGACCTTCCAATATACTAGGAAGATGAGTAGTGCTCAAACAGAACATCTGGCTCAAGAAGTACTGACAGGAACATTAAGAGAGCATAAAAAGCGAAGTAAACTGAAAAGCTATTAAGTTTGGTATAATGCGTTTTAAAACAAAGAATAATTTAGGTTCAAATGGGAAGGGTAGATAAATAGAATAGTGCACCTAGTTCCTAAGAAATCATAGTAGAGTAAAAACTATAGCTGAGTTGTCTCTTTACATAATAAGAATAGGGAACACCTACTTGCTTATAATAGAAATTAAACTTATGTCTTGAAGCTGACATTTCAGATCAAAGGCCAGTTTGGAATAAGTTTTATTGCATAAATCTCTCTAGTATTTCACATAGTACTTCAGAAAAAAGAAATCCTTGGAGAAAATAATTCTGTTTGAAGAAAGTTTAATGTGTTAGGATTCATGTTAATTCAGTGTTAAGATTCACACAGCAAGCCTTAAATTTGCTCATGAGTAGATAAAGCTTGTATTCATACTGTTGTACTGTCATTACAGAAATCAGAAACAGGACTGAAAATCCTTTTGTTGACTGGGTTAGACAATTAATTAAGCATTAATATGCACTCTTGATACATGTCTGCACTGTTCTGTGCATGCAGCTGCTACGATAACAGAAAGAAATAACGAATTTTTTATATTACAGTTTGTTTGAAAGTATACCTGAGGTATAACTGAAATGTTCCATGACAGATGAATTGTCCTAAAATCTTCTGTAAAATAAATATGAACTTTTTGGTCTTATGATTTGGAAATGCTTGAACAACGTACTATACACATTCTCATAGGATAAACAGTTTTCTAATATGGTTGAATTTAGAAAAGAATATGATGTATTAAAATTGTCATAAATACATATCTGTCAAGAAGACCAGTAGATATAGAGCCCAAAAATTCTTACTCACATTCACAAATATTTTGCAAGACTAAAGCTCACAGTGTCTGATTTACAGTGTACTTAAAATAAAAAGTTGAAAGTCTCTAAAGCTGGTGTCAGGCATGTCAGATATCATTCAGAAGAAATGAATATTTTGAAAAGTCAGCTGAGTGATTTCTGCCCAGCTTTCAAAAGCCAATCAGTTGTCACTATAGCAGCTTTTGCTGTTAGGGGTGGGCTACACAAGGCTATAATTAAGTGCCTTCTATTCTTATGAAGCAAATTTTAAAAGGTAGAGCTGAAAGATGAATACTACAACAGGGATCGTGCCCAGAAACAAAACCACCTACTCCAAGAATCCTAGAAGAAGCCTTGAAGAAAAGGCATCTGGCAGTCTGCTCTGTCTAACTGACCACATCAGTAAATCACTAAGCTTATTCTATTAGTTCACCATCCTTGCCACACAAAAAAAAATTCTTCAGGAATGGAGTGCAGAGGAGAATCTGGAGAAAAAATAAAAGCGTTCAAGCTATGAAACTGGGCTTATGTATTTTTACTGTAGAGTGCAGCTAGAGGGAACTTTTGTGCCATTTTTGAGACTAATATATAACCAGTTGGTCTTTATTACTTCTTGGGTTTACATTACTGGTTTCTGAGAAATCTATTCTGCTCTGTTTCAGAGCGAAGTTAAAGATGCAAGTTTAAATCACCGAAAGTCATGGAATTTAGTCTTCACCTGTTTGATTTTTGCTTTCAAAGGGAGTGCATGCATCCTCACAGTCAGTTATGAGGACTTAGCTGGGAGCCGGGATCAAACAGCTGAGAGATGATAGAAAACAGGTCCATAAACCCCTTCTCACTTATTCCCAAACATATGAGCACTTCCAAACTGCTTGTTTGATTCTGGCATAAGGCAAGTTCAACTTCAGTTTTAGTCTTATGTTGTCATCTTGACTCTGCCTTGAAAAGGAAATGCTCCTAGAGGTATTGCTGGGAAGCAGTTTAGGAAGCTGCTCCGTGTTGCCTCTCAGCTGTACACTAATGGCTTCCAGCTGAACTAACTGCATCCATGCTTTTCCCCCAACCTGTCCCCCTGCAAGCCACTGCTGGCAACGAACACAAGCCCAATCTGTAGTAGGTGTCAGGACCAGGAGCCACTGTTTTTAACACTGACTTTAGTGCTTTCCTGCATATCTCCAAGTGAGTCCTTGTCTCCAGCTCTACTCCTTCAGTGGTCTTTGGTGAAATGGGGTTAGCACTCCCCTCGGTGGTGTCTGTGCTTCAGCTGGGAGTCATTAACTGACAGCTTGTGAAATGGCAAGGAACAATTTCCTAATTGCCTGTCAGCTGTAGCAGCCTGAGGAACTCTTCCAGCATGTGTCACAGCAAAGTCAAGCAGGTTATTCTGGTTATTTCAAACAACCCCCAGCAGTGATTTAGACTGCTCTGGTTTCATTGCTCGTGATGGGATTGTCCAAACAAATGATCACTCACAAAGTCCAGGGATGGAGGAAGCCATACATCCTTAAAAAACTCTCCACTTTCATTTATTTGCTCTTACCCAGACACTGCTATCCATGATCACACAGGCACATTCCACGCACATGAGGCACAGATTTAGAAAGCTCCCTGTGACTGCTCTGGGGATGGAGACTCTACACACGAAACCATGAAGGTTTGGCAGCAGCTCAGGGTACACCCTGGACAGAAGCACAAGCATTGCAGACCTATGTATAACTTGATCGCTCTTTTATGGGGAAGGCAGTGGAAAATGAAGTTAGTTTGAATGGAAGCATCCTGACAGAAGAATCCATGCAGCTGGAGAGACATCTTCACCCATGTTAACCACTCCAGCCTCAGTCCAAATGGCTTTAAAGCCACATATCACATGAGGCTGCTTCACCTCCCAGGGTAGTCTGCACTGGGAGATGCTTCACTATTACTCTTCAAGCTGAACATGAGCACAGGCAGGAGTGCAAGGATCTTTAGGCCAGAAGAAGAGATGGAAACTATCAAGTGCCATGCATCTGTAGCCTATTTGTTAGAGCTATGAGGTGTCAGACTGCATTTATGTTCCTTTCCCTGAACCTCTTGTGTACTTTATCTTAGACATTTTCCTATGTTGTTGCCCCAGGAGCTGAGCAAGTGGGAGTTAAACAGCATTTTGTTTTAGTTGTCACCTGCACAAGTTCCACAAACAGAGATCTTCTAGTTACAGTAGTCTGAACAGAAAGGAACAGAGATCAACCAAAATACCTCCGATTTATCTCACTCTGGGCAGTACATGAAGGAACGGGGATTCAGAGCCATAATTTTGCAAGTTATGAACTCACAATAACGGAAAGACTTTTTCTATACCAAGACCCAAATGTGCCCTGATGGTTCTGAATAAAGAGAATGAGCTATTAGTCTGGAGGTGAAAGAGCGGGATTTCCAGCAATAGATCTTCATCCAAGAACTGTGCATAGTATCTGCACATTAAAGCTTAGAAGAAGCCTTTCTAACCTTTGTCAGCCTGTGAAAGCCTGATTTTTTTTCTTTCTTTGGTTCAGGAATTGCTTTCACTGAATGGGTGGAGATTAAACAAATTGGCAGACTGCAGAGAATCAGGCCCTTGCTTAAGAGTCCAAGAAGTTTCCAGTCTGGCACCCAAGTAGACAAGTGGCCAGGAAAAGCTATTTTTGAGAGGTAGCTCTTCAGTTCCATGCATGAAATTAGCTGATAGCTTAAAAGCTGCTAGTTCCATAGGTTTCCACCTAGGTATCCACCTCACTAAGAGGTACCCCTCAATAACAGTCTTATAATAGTCTGAGAGCTGAACCTCACAATCCAGTGCATATATGTTACACTGCCAGCTAGAAATTCAAACCCCAGGCAGCTTGGTGCTTCATACTGCAAAAAGACCTCTCTGATTTGTTACCATATGTTGGACTTCATTGATGAAATCAGCAAATGAAACCAGCTGCATTAAATACTGAAAATGTGTCTCATTCAGAGAGCAAGCCATCCATGGCCTACTGGAGTTCCAGAGTTGCAATGTTCTGCTGTAAAAAAAACTTGATTATTGGGGAAGATGCAGAGTTCTTAAATTCTTATCTCAAGGAAAAGGGCTTGTTTAAAATGTGTTTGAGTAAGAACTAGTTCTGCTGGAAAAGGAAAGAAGTTAAGGCTGCTCACGAGTGCTTTAATTTCGACAAACTAATGAAGTGTCTTCAGTTGTGTCTACTTGGCTAGTTCACACTCAGCTGTAGGTGGCTCTTCCAAACATTCCTGTTGCAGTATGGTTTTTGAGGAGAAACTATATTGGCAACATGCCAAACTTAGATTTCATACTCTCTTGTAAATAAATGCCTTGAAAGCAGTTGTGGACTGAACTTTCTCTTGCTGGTTTCTTGCCAGGCAAAAATTTATCAAGTGTGTAGTAAAAATCTAGAAATTCTAAATTTCCAAAATCGATAATAAGCCAGTGTCATTTCTAGTTACATTATATCTACATAAAAGTCAAATATTCTTTGCAAAACTACTACCCACATAGCTTGGGTCATATGACTAGTGAATATTGGCAGCTAAATTTGATTAACCAACTGACTAATTAGACACCTTAAATTAGATATGATGAAAAAACCCTGATAAATTTTTAGTTATTGGAAATTAATTTAGTTTTGTCTGGGGGAAAAAAAGTGTGCAGGGCATTGTAATGAGTTTCTTGTCTTTTCCTTTTAAATAGAGGTTTCAAATTATGTAGATGGCTGAAAGAAAAACAGTTCCAAAGTATAGCTGCTCGGAACTGCCATCCAGACTGACACACTTTTTTTCCATTGTTTGGCATGCAAATTACAGAAAACTTAGCAAAGAGTGCTTTTGGAGAAGGATGAACTAGATGACATCTTGGGGGTCCCTTCCAACCTGAATTAGTTTATGGTTCAGAAGGTAATAGTAAACACAGAAGATATAAAATCAGAGTAACAGGCTTTCTATACCTGCTTTCCTCAGTGCTTTGTAAGAAACTACAAAGTTCTTGTAAATTTCAAGTTATCTTTGACTGTGAGCAAGTCTCAGCTACATTACTGGAACTGTATTCACTTTTAGGAGAAGCTACTCCCAGAAGTTAATCTGAAAGCCCTGAGCAGGGTCTAACTCCTTCCTTCTGAATGGACGGATGCCTTATCAGTCTTTTTTGGTTTACAGGGACAGCGCTAGGTAGAAGGGACCAGAGGTCAGTCAGTAGTTGAAAAAGTCTGTGATCTGACTCTAAATTTGGATGACTAGGCTAAAGTAGGAGGAAGTGCACTGCTGCTGCCACCTACATTGTGACTATCCTAGGAGTAAGCACATACCAACAGAAAATTTTGTACAAAATGGCTATGTTAAGGATGAGCCCTGACAGAGAACATGGAATAATGTTGAAACTCTACATTAGCTAACCCACATGCTGCTGAGGTCCTAATCCACAAGTTTGCACAGGCTATTTTACCCTGTATCTTATTTAACAATGATTCTGACATTACTACTGAGGCCTATCAAGCAAGGATATACCCTTGGCCTCTTATTGAGACTGTCAGGGAAAAAAAGGGAAGAAAAGCTTAACGGCATGACATTTCTCAAATGGCACCCAGATACAGTGGAATCATTCCACTGCTGGAGCATGTGTTCAGTGGTTACACTCGTGGGCAACAGTAGAAAAGCCTATGACAAATAGATGCTGATTACTTTTGAAAATCTCAGCCTTGTTTTTAGCTGAACACTTCTATAAGGAGGCGTCTTTATGCTCTGCAGTGCAGCATTCAGTGAAGGAATGTAATAGTAATGCAGTATGTATAACATTTATATGTCATTATCATCATCATCATTATCATGATGTGTTATCTGTCTGGCAATCTGCTTGCAATATGAATGACAATTCTTCATATTGGTCATGTTTTTCCATGAAGCATCTAATTATTGCTGGCAGAGAAAGGCAGCTTGGATTTAAGAAGGCACCAGATGTTGGTAGAACTGCTTTTAAACTCCTCTTTGTTGTTTCCCGGACCTTACAGCATACAGAGAAATTGCAGCAATTTGGTAGCCTAATCTCTTCAGTTGTATCTGTTATGTTTTAGCACCAATATCTGTGTCATGGACACCCAAGGAAGCCAGTAAATTTCATCCATGTCTTTCCTGTGGTCCACTGGTATCAGTTAAAAATATCCATGACAGCCAATAGCTACCTTATTGAGAATGACCTTGATTGGGACCAATACCTAAGGATAGCTCAGCTTGAGGCAAAGAACTGGAAAATTTCAAAACCTAATGTCTTTTCTTTTAGAAAAATATTTTGCAATGAGTTTTAGCAGCATAGGGTCAGAGTTTTCACTGAGTGTCTGTTTCAGCACCATTTTTTCGAGAATATATGTTTTGGAAACCAGACATGAGCTTCAGTTTCCCACTTAAGAGACTGCTTCCACTTGTCCAAGGCTTGTATTCTCCATGGGTTTATCCTAAGGTCCACATCATGCAGAGGCAATTAATTCCTGGAATGCTCCTGAATAGAGAGGCCATCAAACATAGTTTTATTACAGGTTTAACATAAAGGAGTTGGGAAGGGAAATAAGGAAGAAAATCAACTGGGCTGAATCTTTTGCATGAGTGTACTGTCTATGGCAAGAGCCAGTGTCAACACACAGTATTATACAAACAATAATTTATGGCTCTCAATATGTACACATTTTCAATTACTTTTTCTAGTCTAATGACACTGGTTTTTTAAATTTTCTTTTCTTTTTAATTTTTGTCAGCTTTCAAACCCCCCAAAAAATGAATGACACCACTTATCTTCTCTGGTAAAAAACAGTCCTCAGTTAGCTAAAGGGCTTTTAGTTAAGTTTTATAGAGAATTACAAATGGCTTAACATCAGAGTAAGTTTCTTTTAATGATCCCTGGGGTCTAATTCTGTCTTTACAGACACTAAATTACACAAGTGTGATTACTTTTGTGATATTTCACTGGAGACACTCCCAGTCCTTCAGCTGTAAAGCAACAAAGAATCAAGTATGTCAATTCTCCGGATTATGCTGGTTTATAATGTAAAATCGGCAAAGAGAGAATCATTCTAACAAAAAGCCATTCCACGTTAACCTCATCAAACAACAAATAAAGTTCTTCAAAGAAATCATATCATCAGTTGCAATAATTTGCATTGATAAAATATGTGGCTATCCAACTGAAATAATGATTTCTATTACGTTTATAGATAGTCATTTATAGCCGAGCTACATTAATGAGCCAGATCCTCAGCCAAGACAGGCCAAATTACCTTCATCTTCCGTATCATTATCTATCAACCGAACATTTTACCATCTGTAAGTGGAGAAAAGTTTAGTGAAAAGAAAAGTTGGACTGTTAAAAGTATTAACATTTCATTATTTTTCTTAATAAAAATGTCACATAAAATGTCTTACACCTAGATGCCACGATCTCGTTTTCTAAAATGCTATGTCTAAAAGACAAAGCTAAAGGTTAAAATTAAATGCAATTATATTCCCCAGGAATAAAATGGATATACATTAAAAGTATAGTTAGGTTGTAAATTCATTTAAGTTGTTAAAAATTACAAAGGAATATATAAAATGCAAATTAAAGGAGAAAATCTTATTTATCTCCCCTGTTTGTATGGTAATTGGCTCCTTTTAATGAATTAATCTCATGCACAGACTCCTGCTAAATTAGACTACCTATAATGTACTGTCTTCAAGTAACTTCACATTCTCATTATGGCCTCCCTAATTTCTAAAGTAAAATTAATATAATTAGGGAGCAAATCAATACATATTGATCTTGAGTTACTTCAATGGAACAAAAGAATAACAGATTAAAAGGAGATGATTTTTGTTAGCATTGATTTTGTTAGCATGCTGAAACAACAGTGTTGAAGAATTAAGTCTTAAAATATTTTCCTTCCCTGAATGATATCCTCTGGTAATTTTATATTCTCTTTGAAGCAAACATGGCTGTGTTTGAAAGAAATGGAAAAATATTTTTTTCACTCTCTGTATTTTGGTGACTGTTTATGGCATGGTTTTCCTATGGCAAAAGACATTGAGTGTATTTTATCTTCATGGAGATCAATTTCTGGCTGCAAATTATTTCATCAACTGATGTTTCCTTTTCCAAGTGTAAATTAAAGGTGGATGCATGCTGGCAAACACTACCTGAATAAATAACTGGTAGTATACTGGGATATAATCAAGCATGTGCAGTGAGGAATTTGAGGCTCATAACGAGAAATAATGGAAGAATTCACAGAAATCAAAGCAGCAATGCTTTTCTACATGCTCACTGACTTATTTCATGTGGAAGAAAATGACACTTCCTAGCAGAAGAGTGTAAGTTCTTTTTATTGTATTCAGGCAGACTTATTGCTAACTAATGGCTTTAGACTGACATTTATTAGTGAGGTGTGAAGGAAAAATACTAATGAGCTACCTCAGAAGCTGAAGTCCATATTGTCAAAGTTGCTGCTGGGGATGGAAAAGTTCTCAGGTGGTTTTAGACAAACGTTTGTGCCGCTCCGTGTTTCTCCAGAGCCTCCACAGGGCACCAGGCTGCTACGGAAGGCAGACTTTTCCCAGACTCATAAGAGCACACTGATTGAAGTCAGGGGCAGCTAATTTGCTTTTCACATCCTAAAGTCTCTACAGAGCGCAAACCTTTTTTCCTAAGTCATATTTCATTTCAGTATTTCACAGCAGCTTTATAATATGTGAACAAATTCCCTTGCTGCATGTGATAAATCTAAATTGCTTTGCTTAAAAAGGTAATTAATTTAGAGTTTTCCTTTCAATTTTCACACCATATGAACACGAATAAAGCTTTTCATGGTGTATAAATTTATGTACAGTGATTACCCAAATGAATGGCAGAAACAGCTGCACCTTAAATCTTTACCCTGAATATTCTGATTTACTTGAAGCTAAATTGCAGAATCTAGTTGCATTTCATACATTTGTTTAAACATAGTTTTAGGGAAACAATAGCAGGACATATAAGAGATGCTATAAATATTAGAGGAAGAAGAGCTTTTATGTGTTAATTGCAAATATACAAAAAGGTTTTCACTATATAATTTTCTTTAGTAAAAGTGGGGCTTTGATGGAAGTAAGGTTATTTGATTATTTAACATTATTCCATATTAAGTTATATGTTGATACAATTCTAATTCAAGTATTTGCATAATAGTCCAGAAATAAAACATACCTGGCCTTCTACATGATGGGTGAGAAAGCTATTGTTTGATATTAAATTTTGTCATTGAAAAAACGGGAATATTTCAACACAAAATCTTAGTGAAAGCAATGTAGATGTAATGTAGAGGCTGCCATCATTAAAATATAATGCTTTTTTTCTTACATTAAACACAGTCCCAATCTGAGTTGGCAAAGCAGATGACAATGGCATTCTAAATAATTTTTTTAATTGTTAATTTCAGAAAAATAATCTCTGTTACTATAAATAAAACAGCTACAGTTACACAACAGTATGAAATTAAAAGGAAAAATGAAAGATTTCCTCTTTTCTTCTCATGGAGTAGTATTTACTTTAGATCTTGAATCTTATTTGAACAAATGCAGTCTTGATGGTAGCATATTTTGACTTGAGGCAAAGTCCAGGCATCTGTGCTGGAACTAAAATATTCTTGCCCAGTCTTGCTGGAGGACAATTATTTTTATTTCAGTTTCCATACAGAAATCCCCTGAAAAATCTTCAGGGAAAAAGACACCATTTTCAGGAACAGACTCAGCTCTGAGCCCACCATGGCTCTTTTGTGCCTTGAGAAAGAAATCGAATTTGAGGGATATCCCCTGAATAGCAATACTGGAGGCCAAAGATACACAATTACTACCTGAGATTCTATTTCAGTCTCAGGTTTATGTTCTCTTAAGCTGAAATGAAGGACATGGAGAAATATTTTCACTGAGTTCACTGACTAGTAAGCAGAGTTACAGGGAAATGAGGATTTTTGTATTTGAGCTCTTTTAAGAAAGCCTTTTTTTAGGATCTTAATGGCAAGACATTTTTCTTTTTTCTTTCCACCTTTTTTTATTTCCCCCACCTTTTTCTCTTTCAAGCAGAATTTATCCTCTTTCCCCTCGCCTTCATTTTCCCCTCTCTCTCCTCCTTTATTCCATTTTCCTTTTCCTTCCTGTTTGTTCCCTTCACTTTTCTCCTTTTTTTCTAGTTTTCTTTGCCACATCATCAGCAACATTTTCTGACAGAGCAATCCCTTCGACATAATATGAAGATTCCCATGCTGAAAGCAAAAAGGAAGTCTTCTTCTTAGAAGTGGAGAACTGTCCTCTGTGGGCAGAGCATGTCCAATATGTCATGCAATTGCCTAAAAAGAAAAAATGGTAGAGAGAGACGAGAAAGTATGGGTTCAGCCAAAGACAAAAAAAAAAAAAAAAAGCAGAATTTATTCCAGAGCCATAAACTGAGGGAGAGCTAGACTTGGTGCTGGGAACTCACCCATGACACTAAAGTTGCCTGAAGTTGCTGCTGGTTTCAGTTCATCCATGTTTGTGCTAGGTAGTGCAAGGCCTAGTAGTCAATGTTAAGTTCACTCTCGTGACCTGGACATGAACTCTCGATCCAAGGCAGCCCAATTCACATGTGGGTAAGGTGATTGTAATTGTATCCTGGAAATGGGGAAAAATATTTCTTTCTGTTGTCTCTTCTGTTCCTAATTTTTAAGCTATAGCAGCTATATTACTTGTCTGGAGAAAGAGGAAAAATAGTCAGTGGCCAAGACCCTGAGAATAAATGATAATTCTCTCTCAGATCACATACAGCTAGAAGATGGAAGACTTAACAGAAAAAAAGCTGAAAGAGAGGTTATCATCCTCATTTCCATATCAACATCTGGATATATTTCCATTCCAGAGAATTGTTATGAAGGATATTTATCAAGAAATTAATTTTAGCTTGAGTAAAACACTGAGCTGGGCTTGTGTCTACTTTTGGACTTCAGTAGTTTTTTAGCTTGCTTATAACATCTCTCATTGCAGTGAGATGTATTTTTTTAGATATTTTTGTGAGCCTTGCTAGTCCATTGAAAAAAAGCCTTGTAACAGCAATTACCTCATGGAGTGGTAGAGAAAAGATACCTTTAAAAATGTTGAATGAGAAAAGAGGAAAGAGAATATATCTGGACATGGTGAGAATTGAATTAAGGAATCTAAAATGAATCACAGACATGGAGAATTATGGAAGATGGATTGAGTTCAGTGGGTTTTGATGAAGCTTATTACTGCCACTCATGCACAGATTATATTATTTTAAACACAGAATCTCAGAAAATGTGTTTTTAGAATTTTTCTTCTACTTTAGGTGAGAAATAGATCACTCGAACTTCATCTTTCCTGGGAAAAACCAATATTTTTTACAAATACCTCATTTATTGCAAATTACCTCAGACAAAACAAAACGTAACAGGAAGGGGTGTCTGGAGGCAAAGAAAGACCTCCTGAGCTATAACAGCAAGTGATGTCAGGGACATTTCATGTTTAGATGTTGGTAGGATTCTCAGACTAAGAGTTCCCAACACAGCCTGGGTATAATATTAGCAATTACCTTACTCATATAATACCTTTGGAGTAGCATCAGCCGTACACTTACTTAGGCAATCTTGCCAACATAACTTAATTCCCAATAAATATGAGAGTACTCAATAAATTCACAGGACCAAAGTCGTTAGAGAGAAGTCGGGTACATCATAAAATAATTTCACAATTAACTTAAGAAAGGATAGCTTCTTTTCTAAATGAAATTAGCCTGTAAATGAAAGTTACTCTTACAAGTAGGAGATGGGTTAATAGCCAAGATTTCATAAGAGCAGTCCTTTATGCAGAGTTCCTCATACAAACCTGTGCAGCCTGTCCAGCATTCCTCATTATTTCCCAGAAGGCAATAGGGAGCCCTGGGTATTTATTGGCTCAAATTATTCATCACCTTGGTTGTACATGGTTAGGTCCCCCTTGGGTGCCATAATAGGATTCAAGTATGGTCCTAAGGGATTTGGTAAAGGAATTAATTATTATTTCTCCTGCAATGCTTGAATGCCCAAATGATGAGGATTGGTAGTATTTCACACGTTGAGTGTAAAGACAAGTGAAATTTGAAAATGCTGTTTGAAAATTGCTATAATGCAGAAATTTAAAACCTAAAATAAAAACAAAATTTTAATACAAAATCAGAATTCCCCCAGAGAAAAATTTGCTCTTTGACACAATGGTGATTTTTACAGGAAAAGTATTCTTTGTTTTATCAGTTTAGGCGTTTTGATTGAAAACACAACCAATCATTGCATTTTCAATCATTTTGTAGTCTCTCCAAAGTTTCATCCAGATTTTCTGACAGTAAAAATTCTAAATTATCATTTGAAATTCCTTTACCAAAGCATATTTACCGTCACTGTGGGAAAAATACAAATGAACTGTGGCTACTTTATTTTGTAGACCACTTAAGTCATTCTAATAGGCTAAAAAGAGTGGATGACCGTAAAGCTTGCTTTGCCTCTTCCCCATGTCTTTTTTTCTGATGGCATAGGAAGCTAAAAATTTTATTTGACAAGAGAAAAAATAAACAAAGAAACAAAATTTTAAAAAAACCCCAGAAACTAACATACAAAACCAAAACCAAAACCAAACCCTGCAAGTAGCCTATTCCCAAAAAAATCCTCAAAACTAAAATGAACTTAAATGCAGAACATCAAGTTTATATAACCAAAGTCAAGAAAAGTCAAGAAATCCACAAAGTTTTCAACAATTACCAGTCATAAATACTCCATTCCTAATCCTGTTTCCTTGTTAAATGTGAAGCTTAATAGATTATTGATTTTGCTGTAAAACCTAGCCCATAAAATATACAAGATATGCGCAGAGGTAGCAGCAAGGTTGCTCTTGTAGCATTAACTTTTATGTTTCCCAACTCTCTGGATTTTAACTACAACCCGAAATATTACAGTTTTATACTAACAGTTCATGTAGCTCTTACTAAAATAAATTGCACCTCACCTTTGGTATTTACCAACAGACTAGAAAAGTAAGACAATGGTCTTTTTACTCCAAATTTGTTGTGACAGTCGTGACAGACATATGGATAATAACAGTCTTACAAGCAGGATGCTTATCTGTTTTACTAGTTCAGAAAGGTCTGATTGATGTGAAAGACCAAGGTCTCTCTAAAGATAATTTAGCCATTTCCATACGGTTTACGCTTGTGTTAGCGGTATCCTGCAAGGGGACTCCCAGGGGGATTTTCTCTGACCTTCCCTCTAAAAGGTAACATATAAGAGATTCCTAAAGGAGCCATCATCTAACAAGACTAATGATAGCTTCCATGCCTATTATCATTCAGTGAGAGTGAAAGAGACTTTAAAAATGCAGTACCACATTCCTCCCTTGATGTTTCTCATGATCTATTAAGGTATTAGATGCCAGATAAATTAATCATTAAAAACTTACAGTTAAGTCTTTACAAATAATAACCAGGTGTACTTTGATTGTTTTTTATCCCACTATATATATTTATATATTTCTGTCACTAAGCATAAGTGATATAAGACAATTTGTTTATTAATGAGTAAAGGCTAGCTACAGTTCAGAGAAAGACCTATATTCTTCAGATTCACAGTGCATTAGAAAGTTAGGAGGATTACAGAAAACCATCCATTCTTCATTTCTGAAGTAGCTCATGGTTTGTCATTGAACTATGCTTTCATGCTATTTTAGAGAGTGTGAGCTATTGTGCTGACTGTGTATTAGTGCATAGTAAGTAACCTGCCACTTGATTTATTTTTTCCTGATCAGTACTACTTTGCTTAAAAGTTTCTCCAGTACAGTTACTACACAGAATTTTTTGGGGAACTAATTTTTATTGAAACAATCTTCTCTAGCTTAGCTTTTTTTTAGCATAAAAGAGACGATCTGCATTTATATTTAAACTGTTGTCACCATAGTATGATTACCGACATATTTTTCCCTGCTATCCAATGTATATTTTTAATAAAATAAAAGCTCTTTCAGAGCAGTGATGACTTGTTGAATTTCACTGTTGTCATAAAGATCTACTTATTTTCTTCAGGGTTGGCATTCAGTTAGTCCCATGGGGACAATGTGCCTGCATTTCTCCAGTGACCATGTTGCTTTCTAGAGATTTAAAGCTTTTTTACTTTAAAACAGGAAATGATTGACCTGTGTGATTGGAGCTTTTCTCCTGATGTGAACTAGTTCAGCTCTATTTCTAGATCCCTAGGTAAGCATGCATTTGCACCAAATATGGATAATTCTTGCTGTTTCTCCACTGGAATATAACAAATACAGATGCATTCAACAGAGTACCTTTAAATACATTTTCAAATGCTGAAAATGTATTCCAAAAATGTTGTTTGTATGATATTGTTTGTATTTTATTGATTTCATAAACCAGTATGTTTATATTTTTCAATATGATGCCTTAAAATCTGCCTGGTTTTATTTTATTATAATTTTAATTTATTAAAAGACTTGATTTTTATCATGGATATTTAGAAAACACCAGAACCTAGACTATTCGTTTAATCAATGGCACAAGATTTCTCAGTATATAATAATAATAACAATAGTAATAATAGAAGTCTTTGTGATCTCCTGGATATTTCTAGGGCATCTATGCCTGTCACAGATTTAACACAATTTATGAAAGTCTCTGCCAAACAATAAGATGTTCTGGTGGCAACGGCAGTAAAAGCACAGCTTATCTTGGAAGTGGTTGCTCAGCATGGAAGCTGGGCAGAGAAGTGAGCTCATGTGGAAAATGTCATTTACCACAAAACTTTTTCCCCTGATCTACTGATCTGAAACATACAGGAACATGCTTAATATGTAAGGAGCTGTAGTGTCCATGGCATCCTGGAGAACACTGAGGAAGAAAAGATACACTTCCTCGATCTCCTGCATCCACAGTCAGACAGCATGACAGGTGCTCTGCTGTGCAAGTCTATATTAGCCAATAGATCCGCTGTGTTTGGTGCTCAGTCCTGTGACTGTGCCAAAGATCTCCTCTGCTTCCCTTAAAACTGTGCAGAACAACACTGTCCTAATGGCTCTGGCAGAGACAGTGTTAAATATACACCTACGCCCCAGGTATCTATATCTGTGATGTTAAATGACATCTAATAGTAGCTTCCCTTTCTGAAGGCTGCAAAACTTAAATACAAAAGAAAACTGAGAGATCAAATGAAGAGTCGTGCATCAACTAATAATTAATTTAAATAACTCTAGTTATTATTTGCCCCCCCCCTCAATTATTTGAACAAGAACTTTATTTTCACATCTTGTTTGGCAAGATTTTTCATTATTTCTGGGCATAATCCATAACCTGCTGAAAAAACAGAATACACCCGACACCTGAAATCCAAAAAGATTTTTTTTAGTGATGGAAATTTAAAGTGATGAGCAAACCTGTGAGGGTGGGTTCTGATCTGTATGCTCATTAATATAACTTTAGATTTTACTTTTCTGGTTTATTTGAAATATTTTGCTGTTTGTGTCAAGGGTTCACATCTTCCATGACACAGTGGGATTCCAGTGCCAGTAGAAGATTCTCAGTGTTACAGTAGTGCAACAAAGAGCTTACCAAAAAAAAAAAACCAAAAGCAAACACAAAAACCAAAACCAACCAAACAAACAAACAAACAAACAAACAACCACCAAAACCAAGCCCATTTTCTGGAGGATATTCCTGGCATTACACTTAATTTGTTACTGTATTCACAGAAAACATGAGGAATTAATGAAAAACATTGGAATATTCTGTTTGCAGGTAAATCTCATGATTTGTACAAGTCAATGGAGAAAGGTTCTGCTCCAAGTGGCATGAGCTGGGCAACACATAACATATCTGAAATTTAACTATGACTTATTGATATGTTTTAAGTCAGTTCTCAGGTGGAGGCTTTCTAAGAATTCTAAGACTCTACCAGAAGAATAGTCATGTAAATACTTGAAATTATTTTTGCATGATACAATATGAAGCACTTATCCATCTCTATCACTGGCACTTGAACAAAGAAAAGGAGAAGTGAAATACATTCACAGAAGAGCTGTTTTCAAGACTACATTTAGTGGAAGAGATAAGACTCCAGCAATTGTTACGCTGCTTCACAGACATTCCACTCCTTTATTCTAATCCACTCATTTAGACAATAAGCTGAAGTGCCTTTTGTGGCAGTGAAAATGTGTGATGCACAAGATGAACCACCAATATTTACACATACATCAGTGGGCTTCATGTACCTGCATGACATGCCTTCCCTAAGGGTGAGACACCTTGTCTAACATTGGTCAGTAAAAAAGGAACAATGTATTTTTCATATTGTTGAAAAGAAATACTGAAAACTAGGAGTTGTATAGGCTTTAAACCAAAAAAAGTGCTTACCTAGTAAATCTGTGAGACAAGAAAAACAAGGTGAAAGTCGAAAATGCACCTAGACTTTTGAGAGTCCCCACAATAATTTCACAAAAATTATAACATTAGTCAAAATGGTAAATGTTAATGGTAGCTATTTTTGTTACCTCTTTTGGATCTACCAAAGCTGGAAACCATCGTCATCCCATGTCTCTCTGGACATTTGCCTGATTAGGAGTCTGGTCTAAGGGTACCATCAAGGACAGATCAGATCTCAGGCAAGCTGAATTGCTTTTGAAGACTCCTTTCCCCCTCTCTAGTAGGGAATAGCCCTAAAAATAGAAGCCTTGATTTTAGCATTTATTCCCAAGAAGGAAATAGAATAAATGGAAAAGGATACTTATAGAGTATCAATCTGTTAATCTCCTTCAAACTGGATTCAGGTACAATGGTCAGGTGTAGGATGGCTTTCTCCTTGTTCTGAGAGATGAAAGAAAAACTTTGGCTGTTTTTCCTTCATCGAGAAGGATGAAATGTAGTTCTAAACGTCTCAGAGATTAGCACTGAAGTTATTACACATTGTCTATTCAAGCTGGATACAGCAGTGAGGAGGCTCAAGAGGCAGTCATGCAGTGCAGTAAGAAAGGCGAGAGAAGAAATTCAACACATTTTAATGCTGAATGATTTTCTCTAAACAGAAGGAGTTTGATGTTGAAGATAGCACTGCATATCCAACATTTTTCCTGTTATCTCTATGCAAGTATTGTGTGCATTGATTAATTATTTTTTGGTAACCAAAAATGTTGCCCTTTCTAACATTTCCCATTTGGTTTCCTAAGTACCCTGTTGAAGATTTATGTTCCATCCTATAAACATAGAAACTAATAATAACCTATAGTGTTGATAAGTAATAAAACCTCTTATAACATTTATAAAATGCACATGGGAACTTAAAAGTGTAGTGTGGAGGAGATGTGGAATTGTGAGTGTGGAAACTATAGAGATACAGAGCACTGTCATAGGAAAAGAATGTTATATGAACAAAGGGCAGCAAGGAAGTGATAGAAAAGCTCATCAGAGAACCATTCTCTTGCTCTGTGGCTTGGCTGTTTCTAAGCATAATAAAAAGAAGAGATACGAGGGTAATAAAATTCATGCTAGACACATCTCTAAGGCAGGAACTGACTGAAGAATAAAAAAAGCACATTCCTCCTAAGTCTTAAATTTGCCAGAGTGTATTCACCTCCAGTAGCAAGGTACAAAGGTACCACTGGTCCCTAGCTGATTTAAGGTATAGGCAGCTCTGTAGAAGGGCAGTGTATGCATGGTGGAAAAACTTTAGGGCCATCCTGAGGAATACTTTTTTCTCCTCTTTTCATTTTACAAATGTCTGTATTGTCACAAAATAGTGTGAGCAGCTTAGGAGGGGATTAATTTTGAGTGTCTAGCACCTGTATGCTTCAGGACTTGTGGATATCATTCTTAGCATTGACAAAGGGTTTAGATCAGATGATTGCGCCTTGAGTTCTTCACTTTGTAATGAAGTCTAACCTCATGTGTCTGTTAATATAGCATTATGCTTTAACTTCAGCTTCAGCATTAAAAAAATGGAGTGGCAAGGGTTCGATTTGCTATTAATAGTAAATAAGGAATTTTTTTCCCATACTCTACATATGTCTTCTCTGCATCATATCTTGAAGCCTGAAATTTACTGATAATGAAAAATATGAATGTGAAGCACCTAGTTTTCACTATGTCCTTTTTGAAGGACTCAATCACCTGCGTGTACCCACAGGCATATGGAAAGTGCTCTGCAGCATCTCTCCAACAGACAACACATACATCAGCCTTAGGTCTCAGCCACACCTTGACCCACACCTCCTGCCTTCTGTTTAGTTTCAAGGAGTGCAGAAAATGTATGGGAATAATAAGAAAATTGTCATGGAGATTTATAAAGAAGGGACAGAATACTTACAAATGTCTTAATTACATCCTTACAGGAACCAGCCCTCCTGACTCTGAATAGGTAGACTCTTGTTGCTACAGTAATGAAAGCCAAAACCAGTGCTCCAGTCAGAAGAGCAGCTATTGCAATGATGACTGTAAATTTACACATGCTCCCTTGAATCTTCAAACCAAGAGCAGCGGAATGGAATAAAACAGACATGCACACTCAGGTGCACACGCACACACTCTATTGGAGGTATGAGGATTTTATTCAAGGTAAATGTTTTAAGGATACAACTCAGAAAATTCAGAGGATGTACTTTTCTGTCCTGAACTGCACACCACTGACATGAACTTACCTGGTGTGAAGTTGAAGAGACCATAAGAGTCTTCAGGGATTTTAAATAATATATTTCCAAAGGATTTAGGTGTCTGAATACTTTTGAGATTTTAGTTGAAGTGCTTCCAACTGTTCTGTGGCATCTTACTGTTAAATTTGAAGATGCTAGAGGGGAGAATTACCAAGAAAATAACTTAAAATATATTCTAACAACAGTTGTTTATGTGATTTCACTGAGGAACTGGATGTATTCACATAAAAGAGGTCTTCATTCCTCCCTCTCTCCTTGCCTCCTTTCTACATTTTTCTTTCTTTTTTTTCCTTCCTTCCTTCCTTCCTTCCTTCCTTCCTTCCTTCCTTCCCTCCTTCCTTTTTCCATAGAGCTACAAATAATTTACAGGAGACAGTCAAGTCCTGTTCACACAGAAGTCAGTGGCAAAAAAATGCATTTAAGAAGTTGATTTGGAAGTATGTGTAGGAATGTTATTATTAAAAATAATTTAGAAATCCTTTACTCAAATAAAAAATCATCCAGGTCATTTCACTTTCTGGAAAACTTGAGGTGACTAACATGTAGTTATTAATCTAGAAATATGAGACAAAAGTTAAAAGCCTCAAATTAAATGGTTCTGTAGAGACTGGTAACCCAAAAACATTTCCAACTTTAGAAGAAATATTTCTCCTTGCCCTTGGTGTAAATACAGCAGTTTTGAAAACAACAACAAATACTTTCTAGACCAAGAATTGCTGCTGAAATTCCTGTGTGGCCAACACGAAACTTGTTTATGTCTAATGTGGACATGATTTTTATGGAACAATAGGCACCAACCATGCAGTAGACCTCAAAGTATAACTGTTGGGCAGATGAAAACAGACACAGTCAAAAATCATGAGTTCATAGAAAAGAATTGTTTAAAGAGGATTTTGAGTCAAAGTTAACAGAATTGTCCATGACTGTAGCTCTTAACATCTTAAATTAGGTGAAAGAAGGCATTGAGTTCTGCCATTGAATACACAGCTTAAAAACAGGGACTAGTAACCCACAGCATCCCCTCCAGTGATGCAGCCCTGTGTCATTTGATCCACAGGCTGGGAACTGATTGCACTGAAACAGATGTGCCTGTGCATGTGAGACAGAAGCAGGGGAAGTTATGTGGAAGGAGTAAGAGCAGTGGAGAAACAGTTACAAGCAAAGAGCCTGTGTGTCACTGAGTGCTAAGTGTTGCCTTGAATGGAGCCCACAATTGCAAATACAAAAACTCCTTTCTGTTGCTTGATTCTCGCTGTCTTGAGAAAATAGGTCTGGGTTCCTTTGGAAATAAACAGGAAGACTTCTGAGACACTGCTGATGCATTTTTCCTCCCAGTAAATAGCCCACAGGGTTGGCTAAATGCTTAGCTGAAACTATTTAAACTAAGTTAATATTCACATTGTTTGATGATAATATGCCCCATTCAGCTCCTCATTTACATATATTAGATGCCTTCCCCAATGTGCAATTAAACATTTCTCCCTTAAAATATTTCTTTTTCAATCTTTCTATTGCTTTTCTTCATATGTCAATATACAGCAGATAGGTTGCTTCGATACTTCTGATGCGTGGTTCAGGATGAAAACGGATGAAATATCAGCCCATATATCTTAAGACACCATGTTTTTGTAACATTTAGAACAGTAGATAGTGGTGTCACAGCATGTGTTAACAATTAGCAGATGATTCATTTTAGTAGCAGCTTTGCTGTAAAGGCTTCAATATTTCTCAGCACGAGGACTGTGTCATTTGACTAATCTGCTTATTTTACTGTCCAAACCAAAGCTTGCCCATTCTTTGAATTTCATGTTTACATTCAGAATCCTTTTGACTGCAGGTTTGGGAAGTACCAAATGCTTCTCCATCTGGGAAGGTCATTTTAATCCCCAAGATGGACTTGCTGACATGAAAACAACATATTTGGAATCGCTGCCAACTCTGGGCTGGTCCTTTGCAAATGGCACTTCAGGAACAGGGCATGAGAAATAGGCTTTTATTACCCACATGTCCTTTTTATAGAAATGAAAATAATTAGTAAAGCATATTATTCACTTGTTTTGTCTATTTATTAGCGCTATTTTCCTCTTGTTTTTCACAAAGTAGCTTTACACTGGGAAGCAGCATCCTTGAGTAGCTGCCTGCCATCAGAGCCGCTGATGTTAAGTTACATACAGAGATGCTGAGCCCAGCCTCTCGCGAAGGGAGTGATATATAGGCTCATATCTGACAACAACACAAAATAAAAACAGGGCTGTATAACCACACAGAGCAGGAGGTTGCCTCGGGCAGCAAAATATAATGGGCTGCAAAATGTTAAGAGACTGTTTACGCACTGGCAGCCTATTGTGCTGCCCAAACACAAATCATTTCATCCAGATAAAATTGCACTGAAGTATGTAACCATATCTATGTGAAGCTGTAGGGAGTAGGTGAGGTGTCCTAGAGCAGCATGCTCTGCTTTTCTTATTACAATTAATTGTCTCTGCAGCTTTACCTAGGAGGCAACACTTTCAAAATTGTCTTGGGTAGAGGTATCCACATATTTCTTCCAGCTGGAGAATATGCTGGTTTTTTGCTGGAAGCAGGAAGACCACATATAGACTGTTTAGGGGGGAGCAAATTACAGCTGCTCCCAACTAATATGAGAACTCATGTTTTAAAGCCACAGCTCCCACCTCAGTTTGATCCAAGCAACTCTGCTAGAATCAATATAGCATATGGAATGCCGGGATCTTGTCAGAGTGGTCTTATGCACCATTCATCCCTTGACTGTAGCCAGCACTCATGGCTAGGACATCTGTAGGACCTAGAGAATACCCAGTGTTTGACAGGACTGCTGATACGAATGTCCAGTGTCAGGTCTGAGATCAAATAATTGGTTGAAGCTCACTATGGGGAAGGAACTGCTGTTAGAACGAGAACTGTCTTAATCTAAAGTCTCAAGAAAGTTGTGTCCATTTTATTTGAAGATGCTTGTCCCCATCTTCAATGTGTATACAACCTTGCTATCCATATATTTGCATCAATATTTCCATCAATTTATCTCAAGAAGTTGTAGGGGGCGTTGGGCACTGCAGCTAATGTTTAATTTATGGAGCAGTAACTGTCCAAAATTGCCTATGACTTCTGGGTTCAAGTTTTCGTTTTAGAGTTAAAAAAATACATGAAAGTCTGCAGCAATTTGATTAATAGGCCCAGGGTAAGATTTTAACTTTTTCTCTTTTTTTTTTTAACCATACTTTTTCCTGTAGAAAATTTTTCACTTGACGATAGTTCAGCCTTCATACTCAGATATGCTTTATCTCACAGGGGTGAAAATGCGAAAGTTAAAGCTGGGTTTGAAAAGGGCTTGTTATCAGCTGCATACTCAAAATTTTAATTTCCAGCACACAGAAGCCTGAATAAAATGAAAAGGCATTTCTACAACAATAAAAATAAGGAGAGCTTGACAAATGAGACAAAACTTTTCCATTAATATTTGGTTTAAAATTTACTTTATTTTATACATCAGTGAATATGCTTTGTGTGTGTGCTGATTTACTGCAAACATTGGAAAAATTGAATTTGAATGTCACAAATAGAAAACCAATTTCAGAAAGATACACATAATTCCAGATGGAAACAGTCCTTTAAATCCACATGCAGAAGTAGTTTGTGCTGGAAACTCTAGGGGGCTCATCCAGACATTGGGAAAAAAATCTGTACTATTCTAACTAACTTAACTTTTCAACACTTGCATGCATATGTATTGACATTGGAAGAACCCAATAATGTAAATTTCCCTACGCGCTGTACGCAAACCTACAATTTATAGTGTAAAACACAAGTCATCTTTAATGTTTATTCTGTGGCAGAGAAAACAATTCATCAGTTATTTGAAAGCCTCGATTCTTTCACCATCAAACTGACACAGGAAAGGTAAGATGTGAAGGAAAGAGCACCCTCCAAAGCAGCTGTGATAGATGAGATGAGTGCTGAGGCAAAATTGATGTGAAACAGTCTCTGCTAGGTTCAAATCATCAGCTGGCTGTAGTGTTTAGCTCCAAATAGACGTTTACTTTTCCATTAATTTTAAAGGTCTAGGACTATACAACTGTATCCTTCACCTGGTATTTAATGATCCCATAATTTTTTGTCATTTTCTATTTCTTTGTCATTACTAAAACCCCTCAAGGCTCTTCCTGTATTCCTGGATTCTGAAGTTTCAGGAAATCTTTGAAATCCTCTGGGGCCGATGCTCTCTGACAAGGTATCATGGAGGCATCAAATGAAGGAAGGATAAGAAAAAATAAAGTGGAAAAAACAGGACTGAAAAAAAAGTACATCAGCTTTCCTTCTTGCCACAGGATAGAATTTTTAAATCTTGATGCTATGTTAGTCATAGTGCAGTAGGATGTAATATAAAAGGTCTGATTTCTCTTCAAAAATGCCAAAGTGTACAGTTTCACAAAGTAAATTTTATGACCTGTAGGTATTAAATAAATAAATCGTTTCCTTACTTGGAAACCATATTTCAAATGCTTACAAAAACTGGGATAGGAAGGCATTAAAAACAATGAGGGATCAAAATTTAAATTTGAAAATTGTATTCAGTCTATGATTATTTGATATATTTAATTAGCATATGTTAAATTTACACTTTTTTTTTATCTTTATTTTTTATTTTGTGCAGGTATATTGAAACTTTGAACAAGGAATGTCAGAAAAACAAATTAAATATTAGGCTTATTCAAAGAAACTATGAAGCTGGTGATGTGATGTCTGCTGAAATGAGTCTAGACTCAAGTACTTCCAGCAAGCAAAATATAAGTCATATAACAGAAGAATTACGGCCAAATGCAGAGTTATATTGGCAAAGGTAGAACAAAATACCATTTTAATTTTTTTTAAGCTTTAAGTTTTTACAGCACAGGTAACAACAGAGTGTAATACCCCTGCTCCCAGTATAAGTAAAGACGTGTTATCAACATTCACAGTCTTTGACCCATAAAACGTAAGGTATTTTAAAAAAATTAAATTATCTAATTGGAGAACACTCTGAAAACTTCTTTGTGACTACCATAAGAATAACTGAGTGCACCATCCTATTCTAAGTCACCTCAACCTTTGGCAAAGGCTCTCCTTCCCCATAGACATCATCAAATGATTCCACCTGTCTTCATTATTGCAGTAATAGTAACAAATGCTACTGGGACAAGTCAGCATCCATTGACATCATTGATCTGACATGTTGAATTATAACGGTAAATATTAAGTTACAGTTAAATTCCCTGCACATGGTCAAAAGGAAATCCCATCACAGTGTTTAACAGCTTAGTTGCACTGAGCAGAATGAAAACAATAGGCAACAGATACATATAAACTTCCCTGATATGTCTCACTTCTTAAACATGAAGAAGTTAAGAACAAAATGGTATCTTGGCTTATACTCAGCTCTTCTGTCTGAGCTAGACTATTCTCCTTATTCTTCTCTGTTGTCAGACAATGCTGATAATTCTATGTGTAGTTTTTCCTTGAGAGTCTTAAACAAATTATATGACAGCTTTTTTTTCTCCCTTCCTAACAGACTTCTCCTCTGAGACTTGAAGTATAATTTCACCCATCATCTGCTGTCACATTTCATTAGAAGTTACATCTCAGTGTTTTCTGTGTTGTTCCATGGCACAGGAAAACTATGGGTTTGCACAGTCTTTTACATTTAATAAGAATTGGAGCACCTGTATGACTTTACTTGACTTTGGACCTAGTTCAGTGGAAATGCTGAATGTTTTTTATTGGCCTTCCAGAGTGAGACTGGACCTGAGTCAGAGATGGGTTTGAGCACGGCTGTTCAAAATTCACTGTACTCCTCTAAAAATGTGATTGCAAAAGTTTCAGGTGACTCCGGAGTAAATGCCCAAGCCCTGTTGGTACTATATTTTTTGTAGCTCCTAGTTTTCAAAGCTTGCAAAGAAAAAGGTTAATGAGGAAAACTGAATATCTAAGAAGGGAATGAAACTGTTCAAGGGCAACAGAGCTTTACTTTTACTTTTGTTTTATTTCAAAATGGAAGTTCCCTGAACTCTTCAAAGGTTCATATCAGTGTCTAGATTTCCTTTTCAGGTTCATCCTGAATTCTGCTTAGTTTAGCAACTGATATAACCAAGCCCGTGTCCATATAAACATAAACAAAGTCACATGCAACAATGAGTGCCTTTACATTTTGCTTTTGGATGACTCTGGCCCTCTGTTTTCATAGAGAATTTCCCCTCAGACCTAGCTTTGGGATAAATAAACAGTGTTAAAGATGTTCATTTTACTCATTCCAGTATAATAAAAATAATAACACCTCATTATTTTCTTTGGAGGTTGATAACTGGATACAGATCACACGCACTCTGAGCCTTTGCCTTTGGTGACCTCTTACTTTTTTTACTTATGCTAGCTTTTGGTTTCAATCTCATTTCATTGATTTAATGTTTTCTTCCTCTCCTTTTACTCCTGCCTACCATTTGCAATGGACAGAGAGCACACATCAGCCAAGCCATTCAGGTAATAAACGTTTTCAAATTCTTGCCAGCAAAGCCTCTCAATTTTTTGCTTTGAATACATAATGGCATTTCAAAACTGAATTCTTGCCAGATATCAAATTTTAAAATGTGTAAATTGAGCCCAGATTAATTTTTAAGTTCAGCTACTGCTTAATGTTGGAAAACCTTCATCAAAATTTAATTTTATTGTTAATTAGAGGTGTAGAACATATTCAGTACTTAAATTTTCAGTAGTTAAGGACCAAAGAAATATTCCCAATCTTGCAGATTTTGAAAAGGAACCAAGAATGTTTTCATTACTGCAGTGAGTACAGATTACATTTAAATGACTCAAATATAGCTTCTAAAAGAAGGGGCTAGCTTCTTTTTTTAAACAATCTGATATTCCTAAATCTTGTCATTTTCAACTCCTGGTAAAAGCCATATGATAAATTAAATCTTGGCTGTGCAAAAATATGCTACATGTTTGTAGCTTTGCACAAGTCAAAAGGCCACTTTTGTTATGAGGGAAAGTGGGGGCAAGCCAGTGGGGAACCAAAAGTCCTGAAAACTGGAATAAATGATGCAGTCAATGTTGTAGTGGGAGGCAATTGAAAATTATACTGACCTCAATGTTTAAAAATACATCAGTGTAGCAATCTACTTTTATAGGCAGCAAAGAAAAGGGAATGTGAAAATAAACCTTAACACTGGCATAGCAAAAAATACATTTGAGGCAAACTAATTGAGAAGTGGAGAATAATGGTATTTCATTTGAATGAAATGAAATCTAAATAAGCAGCAGCATTACTGAGCTTTGAAACACAATATAAAATTATTTCTACTATAAATGGAGAAGAAAGAAAAATCAACTCAAAACCAGAAAAAAACTGCTCATTCCTCTGTGTGTTACCTTACTAAACAGAAAAATTTCAATTTAACCATATCTAGTTGGAAAAAACAAACCATCATCCTTGTAGACTTAGACAGTCAAAGAGCACAAGAGGAAATCCTGGTTAATATCCATGTAATATTTGTGTACAAATGAAAAAGTATACTATTAAGGCAGAAAGAGTCAATGAAAGGCCGAATGAAAATTGAGAAGCTGAAGACTGCAATTTAAACCCCTGGAGATATCTCCACAACAGACCCTGCAGGGAAGATGAAGCCCTAAACTATATCAGCATATTGTTTGTTAATTGGCTGCCATGTGTGGCAAAATCTTTTTATTTTAATCCCATAGCAGATGCTGGTGAATATTCAGTATAAAGTAGAGAAGAGTTCATGTTAGCATTCCTAGAGCTGTGATTATAGCCCGTAGAATCATGGTTGCAAATGGCCTCTTGGGAAAATCTGTGTATGAAAGAAGAACTCCAGATTGAGAAAATAAATCATGATCAAATATTATATAATTTACACCATTTGCTAACTAAGAGAGAACATTAGGTCATTAGTCCATGTAAACAGAAGAACAAATGAACAAAAATTATATCCAGGGGCATTTGAGCATTCAGCTTCATTTTTTATTTGATGTGATCAATACTAGACAAAAATACATCTTGACTTTTGCCTCTGAGTCCTTTTACCTACTATGGTGGTACGAAGGAAAGAGACAGTACTACATTACCAATAGTGATTTGTGTTCTGTGTCAGCTATGCTAGACAAGCTACAAAGCTATGCCCCTACCTCTGCTCCAGCAAGCTGAGCAGCTGCCATTCTCACAGCCAGCGGGAATAACTACTGCCACAACAGGCAACAAAAGCAATGCTGTGGCACCTGCTGCCTCGGCCAGACCAGGCGATGGTCAGCTATCATTCGAGGCAGTGGCAATGGGGCCACATAAACCAAACACATGCTCTGGCTTACTCAGCTGCTATCCTATCTAGCCACTGCCATGTGCCCAGCAGACAGCTTTCCACTCCCAGTTGTGGCTCTCGGGAAGCATCATTTGAATATCTTCCTCCTGAGAAGGAGAAAGGGAAAGAAAGGTGGTCCGTCCATGTGGCAGAGAGCACCTCCCAGAACTTCAGTGGGACTTCACCAATTTTTGCCACCTGAGCACTTTGTTCTCATATAGTACCACAAAGCCATGAAATAAAGACTCTGATGGGCTTTTCAGGCCCTGACGTAACATTGAAACCTACACAGGTTATTGTCTCTTACCCAGTTCAATGTCTTTCATAATTATTTCTTATGGAAACAGCGGGGTAAGACTACAATGTCCTACATTATGTCCTCACTTTCTCAGGATCAGAGTGATGTTTAGCACAACCCCCTGCAGGATGATAGCCTCTGTCCTGCATCCAAATCTTAGTCTTAGTAACTCTAAAAACCTATGAAGTGAATACAACTAAATTCTTTCTCTTCTTGCTGTTGTGAGGATATAACACAAGCTGAGCCTGAAGTCCAGCTAGCTTATCTGATATGCTGGTTGAGACATCTGGGATTTGTGTCTCTCTGTCACAAAGCTGAGTGTTTGGTTACCCAAGAATCCTGGTTCACACCCTGTGAAGCCAATTCCTCTGTCCTGGGAGGGCTGAAAACCATAACGGACTAAATTTTCAGAACAAAGGATTTTGATTATGTAAATATTAGGCATGTTTGGATTATTCTCTCCATGGAAAATTTCCAGGGAGTTTGGAGATTCAAATTTAGGTGGATGAGTGTTACTTTTTGCATGGAATCTTCTGCTGAATACGGTGTCTGATTTGTGATCAGGCCGTGCAAGAGCTGGTTCCAAGGCATATTCTGGAACAGAATTCCAAGCAGTTGAGATGGTTTTTACACTCTGAAGGATGGTTTTGAGGATGAAAAACTATTATTTTTCCAGTCCTTAAAGTTTAAATTAATCTTTATGATTCAGCTGACTGATTTTGTGATGCATTTTACGCCACCTGACAGCTTTCTTCTAACATTCAAGACTGCAAATCTCAATGGGGATGTTTTGACACGTGCTAAATAGACATAATCAAAATAGGGTAAACTTGCTCTGGTTTCTCTTCTTGGCACCTTCTGCCTCACTTAAGCCCACTTGTAAGCTGAATTATTTCTGAAGGAACCAACCTTGCCTCACAGAGCAACTCTCTATGCTACTTTCCACCATGGAGTAATTTGTACATAGTGATATTCACGCGGCACTTATGTTATTTTTGCATCTAAATTCACATTGTATTTTTGTTCTCTATGTATAGCTTGATTTTCCTTTTATATTCAGTTTCTCTCCACATATTTATCCATACTTAATTCTACTTTTCAGTTCTTTTTTATAAATACATAGTGAACATATCAGATTAAAAAGCAAACATTTACCATTACTTGGTATAAATACAGTCCTGTGGTATACATTCATTCTAAATTTAGGAAATACTGTGGTAAAAGCAATGCCACAGAAGAGTATTTGTTTACCTTTCAGAGGCGCCCTGGTTATTTAAGTAAAATTAAGTTAGATTCTTTTTTATAGGTTTTTGTCCATCACTGGAAAATAGTGGTGGCACTAGCAAAATTAACAACAAAACCCACACATTTTCCACTATGCTTTAGAAAGAAGTTTTCACCCACATTTAGAAACAACATTACACATTCTTTGATCGTGTTTCAGCTTGGATGGATTGTTTTCACAGCTATGAAAAGGGAAATTGTTAGAAATATGGGTAACATGTCTAGGCTAAAATGAAAATAATTTGATACATGATCAATTTATTACTAGAATTTCTTCTTGTGGAAAAACATCTTTTGGACTTTTAATTCAATATACACTTTGTGAACACTGTTTGCCTGTCAAAATTTTCAAAGGGTGTCATTAACTGGTGAACTGAAGCTGGTTGAATTATTTTCTTTGCAACATTTGGCTAGCAAATAATTTCCATACCAGCCATGCTTTCTGGAAACAATCTTCCTCTAGTATTTGTCAAAATAATTTCAGTTGATAATTTTGGAAATGTTTTCAAATTTGTTTTCCATAGTGCTGAATTCCTTACAACTCTTTTATGTGACTGATCACTTCAGATACATAAAATTGTTTCTGACATATAATTTTAACTGAATTTTTCTCTTAATATCTGTTTATTGAGGGAGTTTAAAAGTAACACGTATTCCAGTCTTTTTCTTTAATGAGTTTTTAGTTGAGCAATATATTGGTATAAAATATGAGCTTTATGATTTGCAGCATTTTAGCCCAGCAATGAAGAGGCAAAAAAGAACCACACACCATTGGCTCAGCTGGAAAGATATTACAGTAATCCTATTAATTCAGATCAGAAACATACCACCAATGATTTTTTTCTTGGGTTTATAAGCACAACTACACTTTTCAATGAACACGATCAGGTGAACAAGATTCTTATTTCTGTGATTTCTCTCCTGCTTTAACTAGAAAACATTGATTATTTTTGCATCTGAGAGAAAGAAATGAAAGAAAACTTACTGATCTTTCAATTTTGAATGCATAAAAATATAATCTGTTTTTTCTATTTTTACTCATTTTTATTTGCTTTTAAGACCAATAAAATAGCATAAAAATATTAAAATTTTTCCAGCTTAAGTTTAAAATGCAAAATATTGCATTTTAAGTCAGCAATATTTTCTTTGTTTCCAGCAAACTCTGTAACAGAACTTAACATTTTCCTTCTTTGCATGGGTGACGTGACTATAACCTCTTTCTTCTTAAAGCAGTTTGTAGAAGACACTATAATACCCAAAACACACATGCCTTGGCAAGGAGATATCCCTGCCTGAATTCCCTCTCTTCCTGACACACAGCCTGGACTGAAGAAGGTTTCCTGTATCACAGGAGATTGAGTCAGGCACTGGACTTGTAAATATTTCACTGTCTCTCTCCTTGCAGAACCTGCTCTGTTGTTTAAAGTCAAGAATTTATTACAGTATAAAAGAACATAGGAATGACCTTGATGAGTAAGAGCAGAAATCCACTCAGCTTTGTGACAGTGACCAGTAGGGGACACATCAGAGAATGGCAGAAGTCCAAAACAATCTTTCCCTGACAGTCTCTCCCAGTTCCCAACCTGCAAGATACCTGGAACCATAAGTGTATCAGGCTCATGTCATTTAATAGGCCTCAACAGAGTTTTATTCTTTGATTCTGTCTATCTTTTTGATCTCACTTATACTTTTTGCCAGTGATTTTTCCTTAGGAACAAGAACTTCCTTTGGTTTTCTTTATATGTGCTATCTTATCATTTCATTTGGTGTCTTCCACATCCTGAGCTATGTGAAACATCGAATAATTGTTTCCCGTTCATCTTCTCACTGGCATTCAGGATATTATATCCTTCTTTTGTATCTATAGCCTGCTCAGTTGAGTCATTTCCAGACTGATCTGTTCTGGTCTATTTAATTTCTTCTTATCTCCTTGTCATCCCTTTCATCCTTCTCTGTACTGTTTTTACAGTATCCTGTTTGATATGGTGCAGCCACAACTCCAAGAAGCATGAAATACTTTTTTTGCTTAGTTGGTTATTCCTTCTTCATAACACTAAGTCTTAGTACCCTGCTTTTTTTTTGACCACTGAGGAATACTGACCTGACAAAGTCAGAAAACTATCTATGGTGACTACAAGGTCCCTTTCAAGAGTGAAAGCATCTGATTTATAATCCATTTTCTCGTCTCTGGCTGAATGCTTACAGCTATTTTTCCATTAGTGCATTATTTTGCATTGAACTGACAATGAATTTAATCTGCCATTTCATCACCTGCTCGTTCAGTAGTTTCCATCAATTCCCTTAGCTCTCACTGCTACACACTGACTCTCTGGGCACTGACAAGTTAAGAGTTCACAGAACTTGCTGTGCAGAGAGACCAGAAATCTTCAAAAAACGTGCCTGGACAGGAGCTGATGACATCTTTGGCTGTAGCTCCCAGCTGCCATGCCCACTTGGATTTTGGCTTGATCCAAAGAACTGATCTATCACAATATTAACCACAATAAGGTAATGGTAAGTGTAGCTTTATGTTTTAAATATATTCAAGAGTAAATAGTATCAAAATTTTCTGATGGGAACATGGCTTTTATATTAGGGGACTGGAATGGGAGTGAGAATGGAGGGATGGGCTGGTGGGTGAATTCCAGCAATATCAAAGTCCAGGACAGCTCACACAGGAGAAAGTTCTTGCAACTACCCTAGGCAGGGAAATGTTTAACTTGGTGTTTGCATTGCTTAGATACTAAAGCCAGTGACAAGACTGAAAGGCGCAGGAAAGCAGGCTTCACAAACTCTGGTGGTCATCACGCTGTTTGTCAAACAGGGATATTGTTTAATTACTTAGTGTTTGCCTAATACATTGAAATGTAGAAGTTTTATGTGGAGGTTGCATACATTGTTATAATAGTCATGAGTTTTTGGATACCCTAATGACAGGAAAAGTGTTATGATGGGGGGGTTGGTTTATAAATACTTAAACATAAGGAGTTTAATAACCTAAAAATCTTAGTTTCCCACCTCCTTTTTCAGAGCAAAAATTGAAACCAACGGCACAAGTGCCTTCACCTTATCTGGGCTGACTGTGAAAGGATTTATAACATATTGTTGTCAGAGCATTGTGACCAGCATTGAAATAAGTGTGTCTGCTTGAGCCTCCTGTGTGTGTCCGTAATCTTGATGCTAAGACTGAACAGCTGCTGTGTACCTGTCAGTAGCATGTGCTTGCCAGGGTAAAGCTATATTTCTTTCCTTGCACTTTGCTGGAGTGAAGCCAACCAAGTTCTGTAGAAAGAAATAGGAAGAAATTAAAATATGTAAATCAGCATCTCGTAAGAGGGGTTATTATGTGAGTAAGCTCCTGACGTCCTTCTCTAACATTGGTCTTTCTCTGTATTGGGAAAAAATGAGCACTGGGCAGTGGAAGCTTGTATTCTTGCAGTAGGAACCCCACATCGCCCTGACTAAGCCTGAGGTGACAATCAATGGCTCAACATTCAGAAAGCAGCCCAAAGACTTTGAGACAGAGACCCTAAGTCCTGTAAAAATATTTTAGATGCTTGTAGGGAACATGTCAGATTCTAATCATTGCAAATTCATTGGATCAAGGAAAGAGAAAAACAACTTCACTGCAGATGACAAGGTAATGTGAAACAACACGTCTGAGGTTGACTGTCTACCCACTATAAAGGCACAGACAGAATATGTCTGACAAGAGGAAAAATAGTACATATTCCATGCTGTAAAGCACATGTTTCCTTTGTGTAAAATTTTTGACACTAAAGAAAGAGGTATTATCATTTTTCTCTTTGGAAGAGACAACTTCAAGAAAAAAATATATACACAATGGAAAAACCCTAGTAAAGAAGACCTGGAAGCAGTCTAACTGAAGCAGTTCAGAACTCCAACATGTGTTGAAAAATGCTTTATAATGAGAAATAAACAGCTCACACAAGCATACTTGGCAGGAATGTACCCTGAAATTCTCTGCTGTTAGAGGGAGGTGGGAGGGAGGTCAGACACTGTCATTCAAATGCCTGTGAGGGAGATCTGGACTTCTGTTTTCCTCACCCAGCTGAGGGCTGTAACCACTACAGGCTGCACAATATTCTGAGGTTGCTCTCTTGTTGGAGCCTTAATTCAAAATGCTAAACAGCACAATGATGCTTGGCATCATCATACGAATTCTAATCCCTTCAGGTAAAAGGGAAACGAAACGCTTAGAGTGCTTACAACTGGGGCACAGTTCAATGAACGAATTCTCTACCTTCTTTCACTTTTGGTAGTTGTATTTTGACTTAATTTATATTCTTAATTTTCTCTAAATTATTCAATAATTTTGACTTTAATTTGTAGACAACTGTGAGATAAAATGAAATATTTTAACATATTGACTTTTTCTAAAAATTGTTTTCTTTGGCTTCAGTTATCAAGAAAGCAAGAAGAGTGAGCCACAAAATCAGCAGTGCAAATCAGGGTAACCAGATAGCATGTTATCTACTGGAATGTAAATATGAAGAGCAACCGCAAGACTGGAAGGGGTGATGCTGTTACTCACTACAGATGACAGCACACATTGATACCAAAGGCATTGCATCACTAAGAACTGCAGGGTTAAAAGATGACAGTGGGAATTTTGGAAGAGTTTTGAGAAAAAAATAGAGAAACTAATGATTTGCATAAGTACAAAGATAGGAAAAAACCAGACAATCACGAGCATCAATTGTGATGGCAGTTAAGGACCACTGAACCACAGCCCAGGGGAATAGTATGTGGGGCAAACAGTATGGATTGTATCTGATCACAATGATAGTTAATCACTCTGGAAAATGATCAGAAGCAGCCACGCAAGCATCAGACTAACCATAAAAAAAGGCCAATGCAGTCATGAGTCTGACTCAGCATGTGGTGAACAAATTGAGCACAAGATGGAAAAGAGCATAAAATCAAGAAGCTTTGTGACGACTGGTATTACTCCTAGACACCTGAGAAATGAAAACAAGAAAAAATTATTCTGACAGATGAAAGGAAATTTGATGCAATTGCCATTTTCTGAAACCTAACTGGACAATTGACATACCTGGATAGTTAAAAGTCCTGGTCATAATCTATTCAGGAAGCATGCATAAAAGGAGGTGCTGAGCTGGCCTTTTATTGTGAGAATGCTGTCACATATTTCATGAGTTCCTGTGGCTTTGTGTATTAACTAGCGTCGCTTAAGTTGGAGCTTGGTGGAGGACACAGAATCAAGTCAGAGAAAAGGACCATTTCTTCCTGCAGCACCTGTCTGCAGTACATAGAAATATCTGTTGAGGGGATGTCAGTTTGAGCTGATATTTTCCTAATGTAAAAAAATAGATAACTACATCTAAAGTAACTCTACTCTGGATGTCATTACATAGATATCACAGATTTGTTTACTAGATATTTGTGGTTGTTTGAAGGAGCAGTGATCTTGAAATCATTATATTGAGGCAAAAAAGAAAATTACCTTATAGAAACAGAGAATAAGATATAAGAAGGCATGAAGTATCATTTCAGTATATACAAAAGATACCTTTCCATTGGAAGGTGCCTCAAAGAGAAGACATAATCTCAAAGACATAGGTTCCCAGTCTATAGCTGGGAAAAACTGTTAAACAAAAGTTTGGAAAGATGGCACCCTATGCAGCTAACTGCCTGGATCAGGCTCATGGGGAATATCTGAAAGCAGAAAGAATGCCTGAACCCCCATTTTCCACCTGAATTCCCACAACTGTTTCTTTGTTATTTATTAGGCAATTCTATCCATTCCAAAATTACCATAATGTCTTAAGATAAACAGCAAAGAGGAGCTCATTCCTCCAGAGTCTTTAACAAATACAACAGTGACATTTTCCTATCAAGGAGATGACTTGGTCTAGGCAAGTCTCCTCTAGATTAACAGGCTCAGAAAACTCTCTTTTACAGGATGTTGCCATAATTCCTCAGTGCAGGAGAAAGGACCCTCCTCCACATTAGCACACTAAAATGCATGCCAGAGCTGGACATGAGTGGATAATTTATGCCTTTATTCTGTGGCATATTGACTAGACACCCGTTAGATAAGGTAAAAAGAGTATTCTTATAAACTGATCCCTAGTTTATACTCTGCCGTCGTTGGGTTATTTTTATTTTTATTTTAAATTAAGCAGTTGTAGGATTGCAAGTTTGGGCACTGTCCACCAGAACCCAGGCTTCCTCTGCTTTCTAAGGAGCTGAATGTTGCAGGTGAGTATTTAAGAACACTACATGGAGGTGGGACCAGTACAGAGCCCCTTCCCTGTCTCCCCATCTCTTACAAAAGCAAACCTAGAAATTAATTTGGTTAAAATGGTCACATGCTGGTATCGTGTTTGGCATGCTACAGAAAACTGGTATAGAGTTCTGGTTTTAAGGATTATTGGAAAACTTATGTAGAGGAATGATTACAATATATTCTACTGGCTGTAAACCAGACTCCATTATTAATGCTAAAAGGAAAGATACAGAGTGACTTGATGGCAATGCAAAAATATTATTCTGGGAAATGGGAAAAAAAACCCCCTAAATGCTCAAGTTTCAATTAGTTCAGGAGAAGAGAGTGTAAAAAAAGCAGTGGGTGAGTCTGAAACCAGGTAAGTTCAGACACAGTCGTAATGCTTCCACAAATTGCTTTCTTAATTATGGGGCAAACTGTGAAGTCAGAACATCTCTCCTACCCTTGTTAGCGTAGAAACACATAATCCCGGTATGATTATATGCAGGTGCTTTTATTGGAGAGCTCTGGGAATCGGGGTACAGACCCAAATCTGATTCCGACATGGGTCTGAGGTGAAACACTTTTATACTCTTCCCTTACATAACTGCTATAGAATCATATGTTAATTATTAGCTGTCCATTGTACTATTGTAATCAATCGAGCATAAGCTTCAAGCTCCCTCTCCCACAATATCCTCATGTTTGCTGTTCTTTTCTCATGATTCTTATTGTGATTAAACCATCATTATATTTAATTTCCAAGCAATCATCGCATATCTGTATTATCTATAACACAGTGTAGCTGTCCTGTCTATAACACAGTGTAACACAGTGTAATCCACACAGGTGTGGATTCACAAGATTTAGCAGAAACAATGCTTATTCAAAGCCTACCTAAGCTACTACAATTTTAAAACATTTTAACCCTATGCTATCACCCTTGAAGCCTGGACACTTGCTAGAAGGTATGCTGTAGCCAAAGCTGGGTCAAGTGCAGCACCACACAATGCACATCTGGCTATATTCTGAGCAGAAACAAGAGCTTCAGCATAGGTATTAAGCAGTGAAGATGTTTTGTTTGTGAACAGCTTTAGAGGGAAGACAAATTAAATATTTTCTGGGCACTCATGGTAGCACAGCTTTTGCACCCACAGAAATCTTTGGGCATCAAGATTGTAAGTAGGCTCTGTGGTACTGCATTCTCTGGTTTCATGTATTTACATTGTCCCAGTGTTTTGTTTGAGGTGCCACAGTGATATCTGAAAACTTTCTGGATAAAACTATGTAGCATCAGAACAGTGGTTTATTTTTATAAATTATTTTGGAGGGTCCAGATCATGGAAACTGAAATAGCAGACAGTGCAAATCAATTTTGGTTTTTGCCATCACTTTGTTGTTGTTGACATCTTGAGCTAATTCCACTGCTCTGAAGCAGCACATCATGCTACAAAAACACCTGGATCCACATCCAGGCTCTCTGTGCTCTAAGAAGCCAGGTAGCTGGTAAATCTCTTGCTGTAGGATCTAGGCCTTAACACTCCACATCATCCCTGCCAGGTAATTTGTGCACTGGCATGTAGCAGCAGTTAAATGAAAAAGCCTTTAAGCAATCCTCTAGAGTTGAAGGTGAAGCGCCTGTTGCACAGAAGGCAAAACTGTGAAATGAAAAATAAAAATGTCACTGCAGAACAAGTAGATGAAATCCATAATTATTTCTATTTTAAGAAGTGTTACAGGAAAATTGTGCTGAGGGAATAAGCAGGATGACATTTCATCAGAAGCTGCGCATATGTTCCTTATTTTTGCAAATAAAAGTTATCCTTATTTGATATTATATATCATGTATTTTTTAAAAAATTGTACATTGATACACCAAACATTATTTGCACGATTCTGAAAACCTCCTATTGCTGCCATGCATGAATTACTTTGTCCCTTCTGGTATGCTGGCATGTTTGGGGAGCAAGCATGGAAACTAGACCCAGGAAAGACTCATCAGGACAGAAGAGCAGAGTAGACAAAGGAACAAACAGCTTCAGTCACTTGAGGAAAAAGCAAGACTTGCAGTACCATTCTAACATACAATTCAGTAGAATTTGGGAATTTTAAGTCAAATGGCATGAAACTAAAATTTGTTGCCATTTTCCATAAAAAGAGAGAAACATTAATGAAAATGTCTAGGTATAGGAATTTGATTCGATTCTTTATCATTTGTCTGAGGCATGAGAAACCTATATTTAAGTGTCTTATACAATGATTCTTTTTCTCAGATATGAGTCCACTAGCTTTATAGTTTGAGTTAATTAGTGTTTCCAGACAGACAAATACTTTCTCAAGCATTTTTTGATCAGTCATGACTATGCTAAGAAGGGTAAGCAGTCTGTGTTGTATGAAGGGAACTTCCAGGCTAAGGTGCATTTCTGAGTCATGTCCATGTCATGGTCATCCTTGGCAGCCAAAATAGCAAATGAGAGGTTACAACAGCTGAGGCAACTCGGCTTTGGGCCTCTCTGAGTGCTCAGGGCCCGGGTGGCACAAAGCTGCACCTGCTTGTGCCTTGGTCCTTCCCTTACCTAGATCTGGTGTTCTGCACTTATGAATATTCTTTCTCTTCCTGTGGTGAGAGATCTTGTACTCCTGGCCCATGCAAACCTGCTTATACCAAATTAAAGTCTGGCACTGCCTGCAGGCTCATTGCATGGAATCATCTAAGAGTACTGGATTAAAACAGATTTGACACTCTGGTTTGTCAACTCTACCTGCTTGTATTTGTGTTGAAACTTCAGTAGCTGCCTGGTAGTCCTGTTTCTTTACTAGTCTTTCACTGCTTTTATCCCCTAGGTGCAAGCCCTTCTTGCACCCCAAAAGCTGTAATAATACTGTGTGGTGCTAAAACTAGTAGGCTGTGCTCCACATCTCTTCAAAGCGAAATAACTAGTACTAAGAACATCTGTAATTGCATTAGCATTACCTGTGCTACATTAGTGTAAAAAATTATGCATCCTTTTCATAAAAGCAAAAGTATGACCTCAGGTAGTAGGAAATATAGACGGCATTTACTGTGATTTTTAGAGCATCCATTAGTGAGCTGGGAGCAAAAAAGAGAAATTTTAAAATTATGCCCATAACAAACTAGCAAATAACAATTTTCTCTAGCACAAATAATTGTAGATGTACATAAAACAGAGTTTGCAGGACCTTTGCACTTGTTTGCACAAAATAAATGGGCTAATAAATGGGGTTTGGACAGCAAAATTTTGCTGGTACCTGGAACTTTCCCAACAGACTATCACTTTCTTCTAAGAGTAACAAGTGGAAAGTCATGTGTGAGGTTGCCAAATGTGTCTCAGAAACCAAACTGTATATTAACATCTACTGATTTCTCCTTATCTACCATGTTAGTAATGTCTTCAAACATGAGATCCCTTGCCTGATTTTATGCTTCCCATCTTTAATCAAGCTGTGTCTTCCCAGCTGCTGTCCATCTTTAAGATAGTTTCTAGAGATGAGTTCTGTTAAAATACAAACTCTAAGGTAGGGAACGAGGCTGGCTGTGAATTTGCATTTGTGGCTACTTTGCCCAAGACAACCCTTATGAATGCCAAGACTGGAAAATATAAAAATTTGACTATTATCATACCAAACTGAATCCTTTAGTGATAAATGTTATCTGCTACTTTCAAGCCCCTTTGAAACTGAATCCTCTGATTAAAAGATTAATTTAAAAGTCAATGCATGAATGTCCATCTTCATTTTCTTAAAGGCATATGGAGATAAGAAGTATGGATGATGTTTTCCCAAAAACAGTTGGGCCAAACAAGTTTTCAGATGGATTATTCACAGGTAGTCATGAAAAACTAAATATCTAGTGAAGTTTATGTCTGTTCAGTGTTTAAAAAAATAAATTTAATAACAATTTTTGCTACTAGCATAAAGGTAATCAAATGTGCAACCCAGTTGTTTCTAGTGAAAGTAGAACATCCAGAAGAATATGAATCATAACATTATTTTTATCATTGCACATTTATAGTTAGTCAGATTAACTTTAAAACCATTTAGTCAGAATTTTGGATGATTTGAATGTAAAAGGATATATTGTGAAAAGTAAAACAATAAAAGATTCCAGCTGTTTTCATCATTGTTGGTGTCTTCAGGTACTGTAGGAAGCTTTTCTTATTTACAAATGAAGTAATGTTAGTGATAATAAAAACCATTCACGAAAAAATGCTCTCTTGCAACACTCAAAGCAATTTGCAGGATTAGTTCTATACAAAAGAGTGCAGGATACAGCACACTTCCAGTCCCTGTATTCATTAGGGCTAAAACTGAATTAGCTAGGATTATATTTAAACAATATTAACTGTAGCAGACAATTTAGATTAGTGAAGAGTTAGTGCATAAAACGAGTTTATAAAATAACGTGGAGTGTGGTGAGGTTTTGTGCAGTGGTTCTTCTGTTGCGCTTTGCTAACCAGATCGTTTGTCTGAGATATGGGAAGCAGCAGCAACTACGAGAATAACAGCCAGAGTGCAGGATTAAGGGAAGAGAGCCATATTTCGGAGGGTTTGAAAGATAAGCTTAGGTGCATGTTCCCACCTACTATACAAATTCCATAAACCCCATTTGTCTCATGTCTATGTAGAAGAGCAAGCACCAGTTGTATTTTAGTTACACCAAAATATTTTTGGGCATTTTTTAAGGATGCCTGAATACACCTACACTTTAAAGCTGACATTTTGCAGGCAAAAAGGAAAGACTAGTGAGTTGACTAATAAGGCATTTGTACACCACTGGGAAAAAAGTACTTTAAAAAGAAGGTCCACCTCAGCAATGCATTGTTTCCAGGGTGGCTTGTTTTGGGGGTTTTTTGGTAGTTTGAGCGTGGAGTGTGAGCTTAAACACTGAGACAGTGCTGCCACCTTGAGGATTTTCTGGGAGAATGCCCCTCAGCAGAAGTGAAAATCGATCGCTCACACTAATTGTACGGTTTGTGTTCTCGCTTGTATATGCGTAAGACATACTAAATAACAACAGCATATTGAAAATATTTATTCCATAGAAAATTCACCAGAAAAGATAATAATGCTGTGACAAACGTCTATAAACTTGGGCTTAGAAAATTTAGAGATGAGCTGTTTTATAGACAGATTTTAAAACAGCTTTACCTCTCCTCTCATTATCAAGCAATCAAGGTGGGAATACTTTTCTTGGCAAGGCTAGGCACCGCTGGCACATAGAAGCAACAGATTTGTATGTGAAATACAGATCGATTTATGAGTTCAAAGGCAACCTGGCATGGTTACAAGACTAAGCTCATTTACATGACCTGGGACTTAAGTAAATTCACTCTAATTACAGAACGTCTGTGGTTTAGGATATTCAGTCTAAGATATTTTTTTTTTGTGCCCAGCTGAGACAGGAACTATATCCTGCAAGGGGATCCCCCAAACAGTAACCCTGCATCAGAAAACAACAAACGTTAGTCACTGCTGCTGATCCACATTTGTGTGAGATTTACTGAGGTACTGAGGCAAAAAAGAAAATTACCTCATAGAAACTAAGAATAAGATAAGGTACCCAACTTCAGGGTTTAGAGTAACTTTTTTCATAACTTTGTCACTATAATGCTGATTTTGACCATATCCAATGTTTTCGCTTTGTTCATCAACAAAAATTCATAGGCTGATATTAAGCAGCTATGGAAAGAGAAAGTTTGGAATGGAACCCATAACACAAAGTACTGAAGAATGACAAAAATACATGTCATCGCAAAAAAAAAGAAGGTATCAGGAATACTGTCTTTCTTGAGAGCTGAGTCTGCTCTGAGAGACTTAAATTCACAGTCTGGAACTTCTTGTGTTTGGCATCTGCATCTACCATTTACAGAACAGAAGACTGATCTGGTTTTTTTGGATACAGAAGGAGATGGTGCTGACACTACCCTCTTCATATTTTTGCCCAGTGCCAAGAACACTCACTCAGGAAACAGAAGGACCTTTAGTCCCTCCACATCTTGATTTGGAACAATGCAGTGTTTCCTACCTCCCAGCTACCTCGCACTTTGCTACTGGGACTTTTCCCTGAGTGAATGACAGAGAATGGTTCCTCTTGTATCAATTTTTGTCTGGCATTATGAAATGAGAAAGCTTACCTGGTAGTTTCAACAGTAAAGATGGAGAGTGGCCCTTCCTGCCCTATGTTTAATTGCATTACTGGAAGACAAAAATTTGAACCTGAATTGAGAAATGAGATGTTTTACTTCAGAGGGAATGCTCTCTTCTTAGAGAACCTGTTCCAGTGAAATTGATGAGCGAAAATGAATAGTTGCCATGTTTTGCAATAATTTCAATGTTTAGGCCTGGCACGGTTTAAGAGCAATGATAAAGCCAGATTGAGAAGAAGGTGAAGAGGGAAGAAGGTGAGGGGAAGCTTTATGCCTGGAGATAGCTGTCTCAGCTAACAGTAGGCAGGGAGCTGCTCTAGCCCCAAGGGCAGTAGATTAGAACACTTGCAGAAGAAAATTTCAAGAGATGTGAAAACTTCACTGATGGAAAGTTAGCATCTACAGTCTCTCTGAAGCTGAAGAGAGTTGGTGGAGCTGGAGCAGCAGTCTTCAATTTGAGTGTTCAATTTCTCACATAGTCCCACTTTAGTGTCTAAACCCTTTCATAGGCTCAACTATGTATAGAGATTTCATATTTCATGTTCTCAAGGATAATGAAGTTCATTACCCACATTTCATTAACAGACACCATAATTAGCTTAAATTTATTTTTAACTTGGCTCAAAAAAGGAATTCATCATTACCCTACTGCAACAGATCTACAGGATGTTTATCAGGTATGGATCACTGCTGGTAAGGGAGTGAACAGATAAACACTCCTCTGCCAGGTTATGAGTACTGTCAGGAATGATATGTAAAGATATTAAATACCTGCTTACACTGCATACAGAGGGCTTTGTGCCTGTAAAAGAGAATAGAGCTCTAAAGAAACCTGGCACCAAACCCCTACCTTTGTCTGAGGAGATCAGTGACACAGAAAAAGATTTTGTGGAGGAAAATCATAATACTCCTTAAACTCCAGTTGAACTTCATTTCTCCATGCATCTCAAGGCATAAATATGTTCCAAGCAAATTTTAAAAGCTTTCAATTGCAATCAACAGATGAAGTTACATCTGCTTTGCATCCATCCATTTTACATCACTGCAGAATTTGGCACTATTACTCTACCAAGTTCTTAAGGGAAAACATTTCATTACTGGCATGCTTTTATTTATTTGTTTTTGCTTAAGATAACACAATGATGAAACAACTGGATTTTATTCACTTACTTAAATGCATTTCTTGGGCCACTCATTAAACAATAACGTTAAAATAGCAGGGAGAACCATCTGGCTTTTTGAAGTTTTTTTCCAATACATTATCAAACCACACGGAGTATTTTACCAGGAAATAATGTCTTCCTGGACAGTCTGGATTCTTTTCCACATGTATGGGGGGAAATTGTTTATATTTGCTTCCATTTCTCACTTCAAAATAACTGGCTATAATGTGGTGAGGAAAACAGAATTATAATGCAGCATTTTGTATCTGTGTATCTATGGGGAAAACAATTGTTCTGGTTTTGTGTGCACGGATATATTCTATATATATTTTAAGCTGACTCTTCTTTAAGCTGATTCCTTGCCTGTATATTATCTGGTCACTTAACCAGAGCTGAAGGATGGGAAGAACTCCTGGATTGAATGAGTTACTAAAAATCTCTCATGAAGTCACACAAAACTTGCAGAAACAAAGGTCTGTCTGTCTGAAACCTCTCAAACCTGGGAAAATTCGATTTTAGTAGCTCTACATAAATAACTGCAAGATAGTTTCTTATTTTTTGTTTTGAAAGGTAAAGACACAAACTTTGAATTCGGTGCTTTGAGCATTCAAGTACATATTCATGTATATATTCTGTATACATATTCATGTAATATTTTAAGTGGTTTGAAAGGGCTATCATCTAACAGAAAGTAGAGTCCTTTATGAAAACTGACTGAATTTAAGACTGACAGTTCCCATATAACCTTCTTCTGCCAGAGAATATGAAGGAAGGAAGGGAAGAATCCAATAAAATCTTATGTATCAATCCAAAAAAGGGTTTAGGAACACACTCCAAATTCATAGCAAAATGAGAGAGGTTAATAAAATCTTCTGGGTCAAAACCCAAGCTCATCATCATACCACTTTGGTTTAGTTAAAATAGGAATACATGAATACAGTCACCACCACCATCCTCACCGCACTTTCACTTTTCTGACAACTCATTCACCTCAGTGATTCCATGTGAGAGTGCTTTGGATACATGCAAGGCACTACAGATTCATCGAGTCAATCAGAAAATGGTATTAGAAGTTAATTTATCAATGTTTTGCTATCAGACTGGAAGGATTTTTTAGACGTATATTGGCCAGCGCTGTGGATGATGAAATAAAAATATGCCTGTTACAGTTTTATGCGGGGTGAGTTATACAGAAAGACAGGATTTTAACTCAAAATTAGCAAACTGAGGAAATTATTTGGAAAAAAAAACAGATTCAACTTAAATGCAAACTTTTTCACATATGCAGGAATAATCAACTCTATAAACTAACTGAGGAATGACAGGCTGTGCAACAGTTCTGCTGAAAAGCACCTTGTGGTTATACCAGACAACCAGCCAAACCCAACCAAACAAAGTTGTGATGATGAGAAAAAGGTAAGTATCATATTTATGTGTACAGAGTGTCATGCTCTGCACACTTTCTGGAACTACTGCTTTGTCTTCTCTGGCGACCTATATCTCATCCACACTAATGGTCCCATCTGTACCTAATGTCTCATCCACCCAAAGGGTCTTCTCTGTGTGGACCAGTTGATGGAAATGTCAAGGGGGCAGGAAAAGTCAGAGATATGGAAACCGCAGCCTGTGAGAAACTGCTCCTGGTGGAGTCAGAGTAGTTTAATTTAGAAAACAAAGACTAAGAGAAATTTACTGAAAGTCTTGAGATATATAACCTAGATACGTAGAAATGTAAAATCTAGGTAAAAAGAGGAGGGACATCAACTGTTCCCTGTGCCTGTTTGAACCACATGACCACTGAAGAAAGCCCTGAGGGAGTTGAGGCACTTACTCCACTAGAGTTTTGAAGAACAATTTGAACAAATATCTGTCAGGATGTATAACTGTCTTTGCATTTGACACACGGTATCATTTCCTAATCTATTTTCCTGTTACATTATTTGAAAATGCAGCAACAATCTAAATTTTCTAGACTAGGAGAGTCCAAACTGTAACAGGGTACCGTGGTTACTACTATAGCAATCAAAAATTCCTCCAAGTGTTCACAGCCAGGACCTGCCACTGATGCCACAGGAACAATTGCCAGCAGGTGACCAGAGCACAGCAGGCTCTTTTAGGCCATCTGCTGCCATGTTTCCCATTTCCTCTTTGCTTTCTTGATGAAGTAGACAGCAATCTTTTCTATCTGTCCCCTCTAAAGAGACAGTGGTGAATGGTGAATTCCCCATTAGCTACTAGTGGCCTTTCACTATCCAGGAATTCACACTGGGATGTTTATGAATGAGCTTTCAAGTCCGTGAACACAAAGTATCTTGAGGTTGCCTAAATTCCAATCATCACTTGAGCCAACTGCAAAATCGCTTTCTTTTTCCTTTTTTTTTTTTTAACCAGAAGAAAGCAGAGATCAGTTTGAAGATGTGATCTGTATTTTTGCCTACCTCATTCCGTCATTCTTTTGGGTGATGTCATTGGACTCAGGGGGAAATACTATTCTTTTAGTAAGTGCTTGTAGCATTTAATCTTCCTTCTTATTTTGCCCCGTAAAGTTGCAGGTATTTCAGCAATATAGTATCTTGAGTCCTTGGAAAAAAAAGTAATCTAACATCTGGGGGGGAATTAATTGGTTAAATATTGAAAGAGGAGACAAAACTTGGAAAGTTCAAAACTAATACAAAAGACAAAAGTGGAGTTGTATGTTCTTTTCACAGAACATTTGAATCAAGAAATATTTTTAATTAAAAAATTATATATATATTTGTATTTGTTTTCCACACATATCTGCAGGTCTGTTTAGGTATGAAAACTACTGAAATATTTCTAGGTGATTCAGATATGCATATTATTTGTACATTAATATATATGTATATTATGCGTCTCATTTTTGTCCAGTGCTGGCCCTCTAATTTGAGATAAACACAATTCCATTTAGTCTTCTTTTACATCTATAAATAGTGCAGATAAAAGTGGGTTTTGCGCTCATAAAATTTTTGTAAGCAAAGACTAAGGTAAACATGGATATTTCCCCCCCTATATTTTGAATTAATGATTTTTTGAAAAGAACATCTTTGTCCTAAATCAAAACCACACAGCCTGTCAATGGCTTTTGGTGATTTAGAAAACAACTGTGGATCATATGGCACTCAAAGGAAGAATGAGTTCACTGAAACTACTGCCAAACAGAATTTTGGAAGCAGAAATAGAACTGGGTAGGAAGTGGTTTTCCTGTCCCGCGAAAGTTTTCGAGATCTCGTTTCTCCCATTATGCCTCAGAATGAACCCAAGACCTACCAAAGATGAGAGAGGGAGAAATGTAAAGCCCAGCAGGCTTAACGGGTAAGCCCACAGCATCCTTATTCACATAGCTGGCTGGATAGGGCACTTCCCTGGGACAAGAAGCACCAAGGTTAGACTCCTGTTCTGACCCCAGCCTGTGTCCTGAACCTCCCCCTCATGTCATGTCAACTGCACATTGGACTGGCAGCACAATCAGTTGCTAGAGTGTCAACTATTTTGTTCCAGATATCTTGTTTTGCCCACCAAATTTTAGTGGTAAGCTGCTCTTTTCAACAGAAAGGTTTTCAATTCTGGGAAATTGCTGCCCTTTTTCTGTTCTTACAGAAATTATTTTTCTCCCAGCGTCCAAACCAGAGGACACAAAATTTCCTGTTAGTGCTCTAGTGGCTGCACGTATCTAGAAATAAGATCCTGGTCCCAAATCCTCAAAGGCATTTACACACCTAACTCCACTGAACTCCCACTGAGAGACAAAGACCAGACCAAAAAATAGCTCAGTTTGGATGTTGCCACTGCAAGCTTGCAGACATATGGGACCTACAATAGAATCCAGATGGACAATTTCTCCCTCAGTGTCTGAAGCATAGGTGTACACTGGACTGGCTTTGGGGCTTGTGCTGTCAGAGATCAGTCACATGCCGGGGATGATGGAGAACTATCCTGTCCTGAAGAAGCATTTCAGAGTTTCTTGCAGCTTCAGAAGAGTTGTCTACGCTGTACAACAGTATTGGATGACAATAGCTGGCCCAAGTCTGCCCACGCTGCCATATCTGCACTCCTATTAATATTTCAAAAGACTGAGACTGACTTATTTCTTTCTACCCAGGGCTGATTCAGAACTTGTACTGCAACTTAAGCATCCACAGTGCAGAGAGTAGCGCACGCAGCTCCTTTGCTAACTCTGCAAGCTTGAAAATAGAATAAACACAACAACAAAGCCCTCTGGCAACAGAGCTGCTACAACTGCACCATGAAGCTGCTGACTTTATCTTCCAGTTATGGCAACTCCATGTTCAAATCCAAATGTTACCCTGGAGCTGTATTAAGTGAGGTTAGGGGCGCTTGCTCTGTCCTCCCCGCATCAGAGCCCCCAGTTTCAGCCACCCACTGCAGTGCGGAGCTGAGGAAGGCAGCCCATCCGCTAACAGCAAGCCTGACTCCAGCTGATAAGCTGGATCCCTGCTGCTTCTTTTCCGGTGACATCACTGTTTCATGTCTCTAGATCTCCGCTAACAAGTCATGCTCACGGCATCGCTACAGCAGAGGGCGCTGGCCTCAGGCAGCACTTCAGAGCAATGCTAATGCTGCAGGTAAACGGCGTGACTTCCGGAGAAGCGAAGTGAAATGTGTTTGCCCTCCTTTTTTGTTTGATATCATTTCATTCCCAAATCCCTTGATGCCAAAAGATGACTGGATATTTTAAACGGCATCGTTCCCACAAAGCAGAGAGAGAACAAGTGGTCTGCTGCGCAGCTGTGTTCAACCCACCCACTGTACGCAGAGTCTAGTTCAGCTTTACTTTCTTATGAGGGTAATAAGTGCGCACATAGAATGAAATTAAGAACCCTTCCAAGTTCCGGACCAGGTGCTGGGCAGATGTACAGAGAGGGGGTGGGGGGATTGTAGGGAAGCACTGAGAAGAAATCTTCTCTGACAGACCACCGGGCAGCTGCAGAGCCCCCACAAAGAAGCGTCACTGAGGCCTGTGGCTCACCTGGGAGCCCTCAAGACAAAATGGGAGATGGGAGACCTCTGCTCAGCAGAGGACCCAGCCTTTTCGCACCCATCTCCACTCAGTACTTACTCCATTGCTCCTTTGTTTTCATGCACGGAGCTACCCACTACAACTGGATCTCTTCCCCTGAGTCAGGCTCTGACACTTTGCAGAATGGGTCTCAGAAGTGAGAAAAGGGATAGATTTGTCTCCTGGTAGCTGTTACTGACTTTCATTAGTACTTCATTTTCAGACACTGGTATGAAAAGAGCTATCTGAAATCTGCATTTGGTTGTTGGCAGTCAACACATAAACTTTCACAAGTGAGATTTAATATGAGTCATGTAAAAAATATTGAATTGAAGACTACACCTACTTTTGCACATTCACTATATAGCCCAGATCATCACTTTCTGTTAACTAGCTACACTGAAATTTGCAGTGACTGATTGAACTTCTAAAGAGAGTAGAAGTTAAGCTGCTGTGATGAAGTGTCCATGTAGTTCATTTGGCCCCATGAAATGCATTGGTATTAACACAATTTACTATTTTAGGTGAATATATTTTTAATGCCATTTAAAATGAAAAATATGGAAATGGTCAGAAAATATTTATTCTCAAGTCCCAATCTTTAAACTAGCTTCAACATTTTTTTAAATTTTTTAAATTTTTTTTGTGATTTAAAAGAACAACAATGACATCCAGTGGTTGTCAATTTTTCCAACATTTTTACTTCCATATTTGATACCACATCTGGTGTAGAAAATAGATTTGTTCTTCATAAAATTTTAAAGTAAGAGATGAATTTTAATACATGCTCAGTAGAGGTGCAAAGCCTGAGATGTCACCTTGAGACATTTTGCAGTAGATATTGTTCTGGAATATATGAATGCTCATAAGACACTTTTTTGGTAACATTGAAATAAGTACAATGGATTTGGTCTAGGACCCTGAATCCAGTTAAAATGGGAATAAAATTAGCACATGCTTTTTAAAAATACTTTACATCTATAAGTACTTATTAGTAGCAGCCCTTTCCTTCCTGCTTCCTATACCTGTTTGGTGTATTTAGAAACCGGGAATACCTGGTAGCTTTTCTACAATGATATGGACCATACCAGCCCTAAAGATAGATATGTTAAAGATGAAGAATGTCACTTATCATTATTTCACCCTACCCTGAGAAAAACTAAATACTTATTTCCATAAGTACTGGGGGGGGAAAGTGAACTGAGGAAGTCAACATTCTTTTCCAAGGTGAACCAGGCTGAAAATGAGGGGGAGCCTCCCAACCTGAAGGTGTATTCACTAATGCAATTTAATTTTCACTGCTCGTAAAGATTCAAAAAGTATTAATTAAAATTATATGGGAGTTTATTTGAACAGATCTTTTTTACCAGATCAATCACCAGAAGACTCTAGGAGTAGTACCACCCTTTTTTTTTTCTTCTATGGACAGTTTTTCTTCTCATTTCTCTCAGTACCTGCATTGTCCACCTTGCAGAACCCAGGACAGGAGGCTTCCACACCTCCCTCTCCTGAGTCACTGGGTAACCCAGTGCTACTCCTTACCACAGGGCTGCAGAAGCCCTGTGCAATGCCAGCTACTGATGGCATTCTCCATCTCCACTCTGGCTCATGCAGCGCCCACCCCCTGAAATCCCTCTCCTGGTCTCAGACAGCTTCAGGGCTCCCAAGCTCCTGTTCTGCAGTAGGTAAATCACTTTGCTTCAGGAGCTGGGAACAATCTAGCAACTTCCCCAGGGAGCCCGACAAACCTGGACTTGCAACAGGGAATGCATGGACTTCAGTTAACCATCAACATTTAAGGCAAAGATGGATTTATGTGAAGGGAAAGGAATTCAGCTGTCTCTCCTGTGGCCAGTTGGATTTAATGAGACAGCTCTTGCTGTGGAGATTTCTTTCCCAATCTAGCATCCCAGCAGGGATGAGTTAATAGGTGGGCTGCTATTTTTTGTTACATTCTCCTTTTCTTCAGTTTAGCTTCAAGTTGTGTATGTCAGTTCATTTGAGAACAGTAAAATCAGTGTGAGAAAAATGACCTGTCCTTTAAAACAAAACAAAAAAAAAAACAACACCAAATTATGAAAGAATAGGGATGCTTCTCTTCTCCCAAGACTAAGTCTGCCCTTTGTGCTCTGTGAGACTTGCTGTATCAACAGGGTATTTTATTTTCATTCACCTGTCGGTATTTGGCAGAGTTACAAACAGAATGGTTTTACAGTTTGAGAACTGTACCTGGATTGACATATCATCTGCACTAGAAATTAATTAAACTAATCTCAATATTTTCTTCTTGCTGGTGGTACCTGACCGCTTCTTTCACCCAGCATTACTTGAAATTGTTTACTAGCCTTCATCAACAAGCTTCACTCCGTAAACTTCTGAACATCTTGAAAATATCCACAGTCAAAAACAGAAATTGTGGCAGTAGTTTTGAGATACAGGCTGTATAATTCTTTCCCTTCAATGGATTGGTGTAATACTTTCTCAAGCAAGGAAATGCATTTGCAATCTTCCCACCTACAGAGACTGGAGTAATTGATGCTCCTCCTGGTATAAAATACACTTGCAAATCAAAGGGAATCTTAGCCCTTGATTTCTTCCTAGCATGGTATTCATGGTTGGTAAGGTCTCCTCCCAACAGTATTTAGGGTGCAAGTCTCCATAGGAAACAGGCACAGACAAGAATTGTATATGGCTTGATGGGATTGAAAGTATCATTACGGAGGAAAACTGCAGAGTGAAGGGAGGAAAAGGCTTGTTGATTTGCGATGTGATCTTCCCCTCTCTAATGACCTGCCTTTGCTACACACATTGATCAGTGACGAAAAGCAAAGGCAAAATTAGAATAAAAGCGTTCAAATCATCAAAGCATGTGTACCAAAACCTCCATTTTTGCATTTTTAAGACATGATTATGTTTATGTAAGTATAGTATAAAAGATATACAAATAAATTTATACTAAGGTTTAGAGGTATTAAGGGCATAACTGTAAAATGATACAAAATCACTGACACTGCATAGATCTCGCAGGGAAAAAAAAATCTTCCTTAGTTACACACAGCACAATTCCCTCATTGTTCTGCATTATGCTTTATTTGAGATCAAAGTGAAGCCAAAAGAAGAAATGCCGGTGGATATCAACTGTCATCATTTTATTGCCTTGAGTGAAATCAATTTACAGCTATCATTTTTAGAGCCTCTGTATCCACTGTCACATCCACCACTCACACTGGAGCTCACCTCCTTTATCCGCCATCTCTTCTGCTCCCTGACTTGTCCCCTGGAATAGGAGGGGCAGCACCTTTCCCAGCAGACAGCCAGTGTTTGTTATGGAGGGCATACTGAAGCCAAAATTTGTGTTTTTAATAAAGCATGAAGCACTCCAGCAACCCATGTCACCGGGGAATTAGCTAAGTGGTTCCCCTCATCAGTGGGAGCCATGGGCTACCTTCCAGGTGCATCAAAAGAAGAATAACTGTTCTGTGAAAACAGAATGTTAGTTGACTTCACTTGCTAAAATATGTGCTCTCTCTCCCCTTAGGAAGATAAAAAAAATCCATGAATACTTGCAGATACACAGCAGCAACATTTCACTTTTTATTATTGTCATTAATATTACTTTTGTGCTTGCAGTCCAGGCAAGGCTGAGGAAGAGAAACTTGCAACCACAGAATAAGAGTCACATTCCCATCCTAACAAGTTTGCAATTTAGAGGCAGCAGATGGACACAGACAGATGGCAGGGTACAGGCACTATGAGACATGACTGATCTCAGAGCATCCTCCTGCCTAATGCTGCTGACCTTGTGTAAGCCTAATGGCCAGTTTTGGGGTGGTATTTGAAGAACAGGGAAATAGCATCAACATCTGGAACTTACATCCCCTTGTAATGAAAATAAGAGCTAATTTAGGAGCAGAAATGCATATATATAAATGTGCATATATTAATCACTTTTCTCAGATTGTAGTGTCATATGATATACATCAATAGACAAAATTTCATAGAATCATAGAATAATTCGGGCTGGGAGGAATCTTTAAAATTTATCTAGTCCAACCTCTCTGCCATGGGCAGGGACACCTTCCACTAGACCAGGTTGCTCAGAGCCCTGTCTAGCGTGGCCTTGAATATATTCAGGGATGCAGCATCTCCTTACTTATACCTAGTCTGAATCTACCTCTGTTAGTGTAAAACCATTACTCCTTATCCTATTGCTACAGGCCCTACTAAGATGTTTACCACCATCTTTCCTGTAGGCCCCTTCTAGCTGCTGGAAGGCTGCTGTAAGGTCTTCTCAGAGCCTTTCTTCTCCAGGCCGAACAGCCCCAGCTCTCTCAGCCTTCACAGAAGAGGTGCTCCAGCTCTCTGATTGTCTTTGTGGGTCTCTCCTGGACTCACTCCAACAGATCCATGTCTTTCCTGTGCTGAGGACCCCAGAGTTGGATGCAGCACTCCAGATGGGTTCTCAGGAGGGCAGAGTAGGGGAGCAGAATCACTTCCCTTGATCTGCTGGCCACCCTTCTTTGATGAAGCCCGGGATACAATGGGCATTGTGAGCTACAAGGGCACATTACTGGCTCTTATCCAGTTTTTCGCCCACTAGTACATCCCAGTCCTTCTCAGCAGGGCTGCTCTCAATCTCTTCATCCTCCCATCTGTGTTGATACTGGAGGTTGTCCTGGCCCAGGTGCAGGACCTTACACTTGCAAAATTTAGAATTCCCAACATCAGTTCCTGCATAAACATGCCTTTTGGCCCTCACTACAATTTTATTATTAATTGTCAAACCTAAGCAGTTTTCTTTGTCAAGATAATCATCAAGTTAGCTGGTTTTATGGCACAGAGAATAAATGGATATATAAGCTTCCATCAGTCTATATTCTTTGGAGTGTTTTTATTTTTAAAAACAAATTGTTTTCTTCTAAAGGGTACAGTTTAGTTTGCCTGTGATGGCAACTGTTAAAAAAATAAAATGTAAATCTAAAACGTTTTAAAACTCCTTTGTCCAGTCTTTGTACATTCAAGTGCCCTTTAAGCAACTCTAGTTTAGCAGGTTTGTTAATAAATAAAATCATTTTTGAATTAAAATATTTATTTAAAAATACAAATTAATCACTTCAAAACAAGTTTCTTAATCCTTGCTGTGAAATCCACATTGGTTATTTTTTGTGTTCATGCCCTAAGACAAACAGAAAATTATAATCAGTTCACTGTAATTAGCTTGATTAGCCTCACCTTATTGAAGCATATTCCTAGAACAGAGACTTTAAGGTGAGTATGTTAACAGCCTTCTACTTTGTAAGACAGTGTTATATTTTAGCTATTTTAGCATATAAAAGCCTGGCTAAAAAAAAAAAAAAAAGAAATCAATTTTCTTTTGATTTCTGTATGTGCTGCTGTGGAATCTATCAAATCTTCCTTTTTAATGAGGAAACCCAATTCTGCCCATACCCAAACTAAAATTATGATCTCACTTGTGACAAAAATAAACGTGTGCTTTTACTTCAAGACAGCTCACTGGTCTTATTTCTTTTAATGTAAAACCTGTAACTGTAAATGTAATGTGGATAGTGCACAGGTGGTTCTCCTCCTGCTATTTCAAGCTAGCCTTATTTTCCTTCTGAGGTTATCTTGATTAGCTGGGTAGCTATGAAACCTGAGCATTCGTACTAGAACTTTACAACATGACAGCTTCTTAAAGTTTTCAGTATAAAGCAATCCCAAAACACCGCTGTTTTCACCCATGAGAGCCTAATCCTTTGAGTGTGTTATCACTGTGAAGGAAAAAAACTTCACCCCAGCCAAGAGCAACAGAAACTCATTTGTAATAAAATGAAGAATGCATCTGAATCTGGTCTCAAACAAAAAAAACTCGCAGAGCGCAGAGCACGGAGCACTTCAGTATTTCAGGCATGTTTTTTTGAATGGATCAAGTGATCTGGAGCTAACCAGGTGGGTAAAAAGAGGGTGGGAAGAGAGGTCCCTGGTGGTGTGAGGAAGGACAAAGCCTTGGAAGGGAGGAACACCAAGAAAAGGCCGGTTACAGGTCCCACAGCCATTGCTCTGCCTCAGCAAGAGGTGCTCTGTTGAAGCTGAGAACTGCAGTGAGTTAACAGCACAGGGAGGAGATCTTGGGGGCCCTAGCAAAGTGGGAAAGACAAGACAGTATTTTTTGGAGCCTGGTCCAAGGCAGCTTCAGTGTATTTCAATCAAAGTGGAACATGGCTTTCTTCTATTTCTTTTTCTTATTTTTTCTTTTCTTTTAAACTCTGGGGGACATTGTAATCCCCAGCTTCTCTACTTTCAGTCTTGTCCTTGCTGCAGACTGAGAACTGGTGTGATCTATTGTTAATGTTTGAATGGGTTTCTCTTTGGGGTGGGATACCAAATGTAGGCCTGCTGAGCCACAGAAAATAAATAATGGACAGGAAAACTTATTTTCCAGGCTGAAGTAAAGTGGGATGGGGAGTAGGGGTTAGTGAGGGAGGGGCTGGAAAGGTAGTTGGTTAAGATTTATTTGGCAGACACATACAACTATCCTGTTTGAGTTGTATTTGAATTAATTAACTTCATCTGTGTAAACTGGGTCAGTATCCTGTAATTTCCTAAGGGTATGGCAGTATCAGGAAACTAAGCAGTCAGCAGAGCTGGTTGAATAGTTAAAATAACTGATTTACAAATAGTTCCAGGAATAAAACCACTGAGTTTCATTTCTTATGATTTATTGGGCAATATAGGAAAATTTATCTTACCTGAAAAATGTCCTTTCTGTAAGAGGGGAAGTCCACAGCTCCTTGGGTTTTCCTCTCATACTTTCCACTCTCTCGAGGCAGAGCCAGCCTGGTCAAACGAGGCCATACATCAGCAAATCTCACAAGTTTCCAGTGCAACTCCATAGAAAGTAGTCCTTTACAGCTTAATTCGCAGCTAAGCTGATAAGGAAGAGAGGAAGGAAAAAAAAAAAAAAAAAGAAAGAACCACACAATTTCTGCTGCAGAAAAGTTTAAACTTCCCTGGCAACTGCTTTTAGGTTCCATAGCATCTCTCATAAAGATACAAACATTTGAGAGACAGGGAAAGCATTTTAATGAAGACCTAGCATAGTTTGCAAGATTTCTTGACTCAGAACTGCCTTTCTTATGCCAGGTGGGTAGATGAGGTCTTCTTGCTAGAGGAAATTAAATGCATGCAACCATCCTCCCAGGAAAGACTACAGTACCCATTAGGTGTCAGGGACTATAAGAAAATAGTGAATGCAAAAAGTATATCTGGCTGCCCTCCCTTTAAAAAAGAAGAATATCAGTTCAGAGACAGAATGTGAAATGTGCTGCTTCCTCCAGATAACGGCAGGATACAAGGAGCTTTGCCTGTATAGTTCTGAGACCCTAAGAGTATAGTGAAAAAAATCTTCATATGTTTCTGAATGTTGGAAAAGAGCTGCCTAGCCTGAAGGCTTCTATGGCTCATGAGGAAAATCCACAAATATTTAAAAGAGAGAAAGGGATTGCTGACTTTTAAAGCTTTGGCAAAGCACTGACCCAGTAACTGCAGTCTTACCAGCAGGTTAATTTAATTTTTAATTAATGAATAGGATTACAGATTATCATTATGTGAGAGTTCTGAATGAGATATTTCATTTACTTGCTTTTTAGAGTTTTTTCTGGCATCGAGGTTTGTCAAGGATTTTTAGAGGATTTTTTCCAGCGTTTGTGGGGTTTGTGTGGTTCATATGTGGCTAAATAGAACATAAAAGAAACAGTCCTGTTAACTCATACTGCTTAGATAAGACTGTAACCTTAAAACACAGTCTTACATGAAAAGATTACAAAGCTGAAAGCGTTCAAAGAAGAAAATTTAGCAGAATTTCTGAAAGAAAAATAAAAGATCAATAATTGCATGTTCAGTGAATTTAATTTCCAGGCAGGAACTGCTTTCATTAGCAGAGGTTTGAGAAGCCTTGTATCTGCTTTTAAGAACTGCTCTGAGGCTTTACTTTGTCTATAGTGATCTAGAAACTGAGCTCATTTATCGCCTGTGGTAAATCAAAAAGAAATCTTTTTGTTTCTGACTGTATTTCTCGACAAATGAGAGGGATTGATAAAATCTTTGAGCATATCCTGTCTGCTGACTGTATTCTCAGGGCTGAAAAAAATGTGGTGAATCCATGTGGATAGCCTGCTTTTCTTCTTCCTCCTGTATCTTCTTAATTTTTTCTATCTAGGAGTAAAATTTTGTTGATACACAACCAAGAAGAAATTTTGAGTGCATCTTGCGTCTCAGAGGAGTTGCAATATGCAAGCAATATTTTCCTTCATCTTACGCCATCTTGCTTTCTTCACGGACTCCAAACACAAGGACAAAATGAAGAGCCTTGAAAATTAATTTTGAAGATGAATGACCAGAAGTTTCCCTATTTTATTTTTTTCAGCAAATCAAAGCTATATCAGCAACAAGCTACATGGTCTTGCAGATGCAGACGCAGATGTAGAGGCCTCTGAACTACTTCCAAAACTGGAAGCAGCACAGTCACCACATCAACATGATGCCCTATCATAATTAACTAATGGCTATATGGCTGCCACAACCCACTCAAATATTGTGCACAGCTCTATGCACTGTAGACAGATTGTATTTTTGCCAAATATTTTAGCTGTATCTATCTATGCACTCTCACTGCTGTGCATGGTACCAATAATGTTGGACAGATATGTGAAAAGAATGTATAAATCCTTGCTAAAAATGAAACCAGTGCAAAACAAACCTTGGATAAGAATAGGTTGCTGGCTCATAGCACTCGCCTAAGATATCTTTCTTCAGTCTAATTCAGAGCAGGGTCTCAGGCCCAGTAGTGATAAAAGAAGCAACATGAGCAGTGACATTTAATTAAGTATTCGCAGTTAATTTTTCAGATTTAATCTTCATTTCCATTTATTTTTCCTGTTGTTCTGTGATATTTAGTGATTTGTGACCACTATGACAAAACACCGCAACACGTGTTCCGCAGTAACCTGTGTGTATTTCTGCTGATTTCAGGGGGATTGCTGTCAGGTTCAAAATTGGGCTTCTGTGTTGACCATGCTAACACATAACACTGTATATGTTTCTGGTTCCCAGTGTTTCCAGATCCTGGATCTGGCAGCTACAATATTAGCTACTAAATGCCCCACTGATCCCTGATCACCTTTGCAGGATGCAGGCTGCAGAGTTTATGATAGACAGTTTATCCCAAGGCCATTCAAATAGAATTATGGTTACAAATATTACATTTTAATAGTAGCTGTTTGAAACTGAAAAATAATTTTGTTTTCTGGGATCCCACTGTGTTTACTTAAAGAGCATTTGAGTTCTATTTGGTCTAACAGTTTACACATTTCCAAAGTCCCTTTAAACTTCTTTTGTGTACTGCAGAGTAATGAAGATCAGTCCACTTCCTCCATAGCAAAGGGGCTTTTGTTTGTCATCCTGCTCTGTGCTCCTTAGGCATTTCATAATGAGGAAAAGAAACCATGTACAGTCAATTTGTTCAGTTGACTGAAGTATGCACAGAGATTTAAGCACAAAAGTGAAGAGCTATTTAAGACATTGGGTCTTTTGTTTCTAAGCATGATGCCTGCTTCTGTTGAAGAGTTATTACTTATAAATATTTGAATACGTATTATATGTATATATAAATATTACAAATTTCTATAAATACATATTATAACTATATATGTATGAAAGTGGTTGAAAATTATTTTTCTTCCCATCTACTAGGTAAAAGGAAATTTTGTTGCACGTGAGAGACGTAGTATTTAAACCCCATTACTGATAACAGTTATGGACTTTCTTAACTTCATGCTAAAATTTACCAACTTTACTCCATTTCCTACCATAAAATCTTTCTCATGTCCTGCTGGAGAGCTGCTGAGCATCCTGTCTTTCAGTTTTCTTTAGTCTTTTCTTGATTTCTGAGCAGCTCTACTCTCATATTACCCAATTTTTTTTATTTCCCTCAGAGAAGAACAGAGTGTCAGCACATCTGAAGGAGGTAAGTTAATAAGTTAGTACACTTAGTATAGAGGATTCTTTATAGGTGGATGGATGAAAGAAAAATTGTTTGAGTTAACATATTGAAGAAAGTAATGCCTATTCATTATCAAAGTGGAAGAGTATACTGAATGTAATTTTGCAGTTTGTAAGGGACTCAAGGCACCTCCTGAGCCTGGTAGGCTTCACTGTATATTCCAGTCTAGAGGGTGGTGTCAAAATGCCTACTAATTTGGAGATGATGCAGAAATTAGGGCAAGTGTGTTAGAGGTCAGGATATGAACTTCAAAAAAAAAAAAGTCCTGACAAGCTGGAGGAATGATCTGAAAAAATAGGCTGTGATTCAATACGAACAAGCAGAAAATGCCATGGTTAGACAAAAACAAGCAGTAGGACAAATGTACTCTGAGAAAAAAAACACCAGTTATACAGAAGATGATTGAGATATTATGGGGGAATGTGAGTTGAAAGCGAGTCTTGATTTTAAAAAAATTAAGAGGAGGTAGTGGGACAAAAAAAGCAAAGATAATGCTAAGAAATATGAGGTAATCTTTCCACTCTGCTTAGCTGAAGTGTTACCTCCACTTTGTGACTGTAATCCTCACAAAGGGTGTGAACCAAGCAGGCCACTCTGCAATACAGCGGTGATAATCACTGTGGGCTTGGTCATGTAAATATTGAGGAAATACTAAAGTAGTCTTGGGGAAGAATATAAGGAAAAGAATAACTTGAACTGTGTTACACATGGATGTAGAAGGCAGAAACATTTGGCTTAAATTAAAATAAGAAAACTTAGGCTACGTATTGGAAACACTCTAATGGAAAGGTGATAACTAACCCCCTGGACAATTCGGACTACATGTCTTTGCTTTTGACTTTGGAAGTCTACAAAAACAGCCTGAACATGAGCATCTCGAGTGAGAGGTACAGTTATTCCCTACAGAGATTTTTCCAACACTGGGTTTTTTCTTTTCTGTGATATATTTGCTATTAAAAGAAACTCTTTATAGACATTCCAATTAACAATCAAGAAAAACAGATTAAAGTTCATCATATATTGGCATGTTTACAGATTGATGTAATATAAATTCATGTTTTAAAAATATTATATTCCAATTAATACTCAGGAAATAATCCAGGTCAACATTTTAAAGAGCAACAGAAAAAGACTTTGCATTTTAACCATCTTTCTGGTTAGATTGTTATTTAAAAGAATGATGGGAACTAAGAGTTAATGGTCTTTGTAAAACTCATTTTGTTTGCAGCTGTTTTGTTTCTGTTGTTTGATACTCATGCTGAGCCTTTCAAGAGGGTGAACACAATTAAGTTACAACTTTCTGTGTCAATTAATTCCTTTTTATTTAAAGTAAATTCCTTTTAGCTTGTGCCATTCCAAAGATACAGGGTAGCAACTCATCCAGGTATATTCTACTGACAGAATTTCTTTATCTTTCAGCATGTGTTTTGGTACAAAATATATATATATGAATTTTAAGTTATCTTTTCTTCAACTTTAGTGAAAAAAAACTTTTAGACTATAAAGGACCCTGAAGGTATGTCCTGATGTCTGGTAGAAAGCAGTGGGATTTTGAGAAAAAGAAGAGTGCTTGAATTTGACAACTGATCATGTCCATGAAATTATATTTACCTACAACAGTTATGGGTTCCAGCAATTCTCATGCTCACCATAAAAGCTCTAAGGCCAGTGTTTTACTGAAATAGAAAAATATGTTCAGAGTAGTTGTAGCCAAAGAAAAATTTGAATATTGCTACAAAGGGAGAAACTCGAAGTAATCAGTAACTTCTGCTAGATATGTTTCAGGCAAATAAGACTGCCTGAACATATAACATCTCTCCATTTGCCCTAACCTTTCTTTTGACAACTGGTTATCTGTGTTTTACTTTAACTCTCCCTAGGTGCCGTGTATGTCTTTTATGTAATGTGTATTGCCACTGAATCTACAGAGGAAACAGGAGAAACAGAGAGGCTGTAAAACCAATCTTCATAGCTGGACCTTAAATGAGGATTGTAGAATTTGAGAACACAGTGCTTTAGGTCATTTTCTTACCTGAATTCTTGATTATCTGTCTTTATGTCAGGTAACCAAGCTACTTTTCCTTCTTCTTTTGTTCCTCTTCTGCATTCACAAAACAAAAATCAATTGATTGGAAGAGATCAGAGATTGAAACTTGTGACTGAGCCTTAGTTCACAAGGGAAGGAGGCAAAAATGGCTGGAAGGGAAATTAACCAATGAATAAAGTAAATTATTTTCAGTTCAAGGAACAGATGTGTGTTTGTCTTTTTCTGTTATGGTTTAAATGGGGAGGGTTTTTTTGATATCCAGGTTGCAATTGTACAGTGAAAATAGTTCTGATTCATTTTAATATCACACACATAATTTAAAAATTCATGCACCCGTGTGATTGTACCCATCCTCTGGCTGTAGACTTTGCCTTCACAAGGCACTATCTCTGCATGATTTAAGTCCATCTGGAAAATGAAGCTAGTGCAAAATCTGGCTGCCTCAAACCTGGCTGCTCTTCTAAGAAAGTATTGTGCTTTTGTGAAATTCAATGCACTTTTACCATATGATCTCCATTGGCTACCAGTAGCCACTTTGGGGGTTTGACCTTTTGAGCTCTAAATAATTGTGTACTCAAGAGTCTCGCTTGCTCTTGTGTTATTCCTGAACCAGTTGAAAGCAGCAAACATGCTGGATTCATTTTCTTCTACCAAAGAGAGAAATCTTGGCAAAGCATGGGCTGTGATACCTCGTTCAGACTGCAAACGTAGTCATCTAGTTAGTCCTAGCTTGCTCAGTATCCTGAAATCTTTACTGTTTCAGCCTTGATCTTCAAAAGATTGTAGAACTAAGCAAAAGAAAAGGGCAAATATGATTAATGATTAGAAAGGGCAGTCTATCTAAATCCTTTCTTTGATTTCTTTCTAATTGGGGACCATATGGCATTGCTTCACATTAAATAGTGTATCTTCTCTTATGCAGAAAGATATTTTGTAAATGTGCAGCTCCCTTAGTTTAAAGTCAGGCTTATGTTGTCTAAAATCCATAGGTTTTGGAGCACTTTTTCTCCAAATCCTTGTCCACCTCCCCTCTCCCTGTCTACATCAGGCATCAGTTTAATAAATGTATTTCAAAGGAGCATGATGCAGTCTGAAGTTAAGCACCTCTTTGACAGCTGAGGTTGGCATGAGCAGGGTTGAAATGAGGCACGAATGTCCTCCAGCTGCTATGCACTGAGTTAACCAACATTCAGCAAGGGCACAGTGAAGTATAGAAAAGTCAGTTGCTCTGGTGAGGCTGCAACCTTCAGACTGATCCTGACCATCTTGCTTCTGAAGAGCCAAGGTGAAGAAGCATTTTGACTGCTCTGATCTGTCCTTAGCTGGGAATAGACAAGATCAAGAAGCCACAACAGGTTTCCTAACAGCCTCTTTTGTTCTTTTTTTTCTTATTTTACTACCCTTCTATTCCCAGAGTAAGAAAGCTGAAGAATAGGCTCTAGTTTAAGAGTATAATTGGATTTTTCAAAAAGACAAAATGTAGTTCAAAAGTAGATAAGACACTAAATAATGAACACTAACTAGAAAGCTGTTTGTTGCACAGTGAGGGAGAATTGTACAGGAACATGACAAGAAAAAAGCAAGACTAGAAAAGAGGTAACAGCCAAGCTGTAAGGAGCATTACATACTAGAGAGTGGCTGGTCTTGAAATCAAAGGATGAAATTAGTTATTTGTCACATAAGCTCTAAAAAGGGTAACAACTCTAACATCTCACTAGGTATGTTAAATATTAGAGCTGTATTTCTGTTCCCATCTACAACATGATGTTGCCTTAGAAAGTGTTCATTTCACTAGTTTAGGAAATAGAAATGGTTTTTGATGAAATATTTACCAGAGGCAGGCTCAGTTCTATGTTTGCTTTATAAAATGTCATCATTCACATTTGTTTTGACTTTTCATTTGCATAGCAACAGGAGACCATTATCCAGCAACAGGAGACCATTATCCTGTCACAGTACTGTGGGCTCTCCAAGGTATATGGAGAGGGGCTAATCCAACAGACTATTAATTTAGTTACTTCTGCTGCAGCTATCCGTGCAGAGTAATTAGCAGCCGTACTAATTCACACAAAACCCATGCAAGGGAAAGGACATAACACCAAATAGCATGCAAGAGAATGGTATTTAACCTCTTTCACATTGAATCACAAATATGAATAAAAATAGGAGAAAAAGCCAAAATATCAGAGTAGTGAGCTGTGCAACCACAGGATATTAGCTTGTGCCAGAGACCACATTTTGGTACAACGAATGTCAGAAGATTGACGTTTTCAGCACTGAGTGTAAAAGCTACTGGAGCTGAAGCACTTGCCAATAGCATTGCTAAGCCATTCTAAATTCACTTATGAATTAGAGGCTAATAAAGGACAAAAACACAGAAACAGAGTGCACATATAGCAGAACACAGAACCACTTTTCCTCTCCTGCTGTGTTTACTGGCAAGCCAGCACTGGAATATGAAGTCAGGAAATATTGCAGTGGGCACACACTGCCTCATCTCAGATTAATACACCTGATGAAAGTCTCACCAAATTCAGTGGGTTTCTAACTTTCTACAATGGACATGTTATCATAAAATTTGATATGTTGCCAGGCAGAGATAAAAGTGGTTTCTTGTAGAGTGACAATGATGAAACATTTTCCAAAATCCTGTGAAATTTTCTATTAAATCTCTCAGTACTGCTGTTAAATAATTGGCATATTGTTAAATAATTGGCATGACAGCCACTGACTTAGCCCTGTGAGATAACTGTGTGTGGAACTTTAGATAAACAAAGCAGTGGTTGAGAGGGAAAATGGAGACATGGAGGAGTAAAGGGTCTTACCAAGGTCCTCGAAACTTTGTAATTCTTTTCTTGTCCAGCATACATCTTTTTGCACTCTGTGGTTGCCCCACAGACAGGAGAAGGGTTCCCAGATGACATTGTGCCACAGCTGCTCTCTGTGCCATGCTGTCAAGCTGAGAATTGACATACTGAGTTATGTAAGGAGCATACACACGGTGTGCGTGTTCATCCATAAAATAATATCTGATTTGAACTGAATTAGGATAAGAACAAGAAACACTGAACATATACCGCAAATAGGGGACATCTCGCTTCTTTCCGGTTCTAAAATATGTGGTGCACAAGGGGAGGAGAGGACAGGAAATACGAAAACAACCTGAAGGACAGAATCATTGAAGAATCACTGCCTTCAATAGCCACATACCGTTTTTGTAATGCTATAGGAATAATTTTAGTGAAGTTATATGACATGTTAGATGGGAAAGGGTAGAAGGACTGGAAAAAATGGGTAGGGGAAGAAAAATAATACCATGACGAAAAAATTGTTCAGAAAAAATGCTTTGATCAGCAACGTGAAGGTATCATTAAATACACATTATGCCTTTCATCTTAAATTATTTGTGGAATTCTATTACCAGATGGAAACTTGCACCTCTTGGTACTGAGCCCCTGAAATAAATAAAGGCTAGAAAACACTGCTAGTCTTCATGCTGAAGACATCTGTTGATCTTTTGTTTTGATACCATTTCATATCATGCACTTTTTGAAGTTTCCAGCCAGCCTAATTCTCTTTACACTGCTTTGTTTTCTCTTTCTGTTTTCAGGGATTTGTTTTTTCTGGTAATTTTCTTCATAAGTTACTAATTCTTACATCCACAAAAGAGTAAGCCATTTCTTCAGGGAACTGAGGCTAATTTGGGTATAGTCTCCTGCTAAAAGCTAAACTTTCAGACATCTAAAAACTGGAAGGGTTCACAGTCTTATCCCAGTGTAATTTAGAACAGCTGCAGAGCAGTTCTAAACCAATCTGTCCTGCCATTTCCCAGCAAGGAAATTCCTGGGTATGACTAATGGTGGTATACGTGGGAATAATCAATGCAACATAGAAATAAAATCAATTCTTTTTCAAAGTACCTGTCTGTCTGGCTATAATCTCCTTTGTTCCAAGACAGAAATATAGGAAATATGTTCTTCTTAAAGCAAGAAGACAGAGAGCACTAAACACAGGTTTTATCGTGCAGATTCTGTGAGTCCCTCATGCTACACAAAATCTCCTGAAAGGCGGTGTTCCAGCATATCAGAAGCATGTAAACCAAAAGAAAGAAAAACTACACGCAGCAAAAAAACCCCAAAAGCCAAAACAGAAGATGTTACCAATCCTTATTGCCTTATTTTTGGGGGAAAACGGCACATTTTCATGGCAGGACATCTACCAGGCTTGCATGTTGGGAGCAGGAGACATGCCAATCCCTGAAGGGTTGGTGCATGATGCTGGAGGAGCAGAAAGTACAAAGTCAGTGAGTGTTTTGGATCAATGCAATTCATCTCTGAAATCCTCTGCCGCAGCCTGGAAAGCATCGAAAACCTCAGTCCAGTTGCCCAGCATTGAAAATTCATGAAGCAGAATTTTTAATCTAAAAATCTGGAGTAAAGTGATAATTATCAATGAACATGGCTTGTAATTCAGTGCCACAGGGAACTGTGATTATTTAAAAACCACCACGATTGTGGTAATACACAAATCTCACTTATCATTTTCTGATTAAAAGCTTCGTTATTAAAATGCTCTATGGTTGCCTCAGTTGCGTATTTTTTTCTTCCAAAGAATAGCTTCTTAGCCACATGATGTAGAGAAAAATGGAAACATTGGGGACATCATATGAGGACACACAGAGGAAAATATGGGAGGAGGCATGTGGGAAGGGGTATTGTTGGGGGCACAGCAGGAGACACTCTTGGAAAGAGGACCTCCATGGTAGAGGAGGTACATCTCTAAGGGACTGTGGCCTTAGGCAACCCACACCAGGATAGGGACACCCCAAGGGACTACAGCTCTGGATGACCCGCATGAGGACAGGCATACCCTGAGGGATCCCTGCAACTCAGAGCAGACAAAACAAGCAAGAAAGGAGGTGCAGGGGAGTAAGAAGTAAGGAGCAGCAGGAGGTGCTGACCCCAGTCTCTGCACAGCTTTCTGCATCACCAAGGGGCCTGACTGTGACCTGTGGTTCAAACGATGGGAGTGGAGATGGGCAAGGCGGGGAGGAGAGGCACATGAATGGAAGCTAAGAGGATAAAACATGTTTTCCCTAGGTGTACATTTAATTTATTCTCTTTGTTTATCAGTACCCAAATCAGTAGTTAACCATTTTGGTAACTGGCAAATAACTAAATGACACAGAATTCCCTGAGTCCACTGTATTTTACCTGCATACTACTTTGATGTAAAAGAAAATTTAATGTACTTCTTTTTGTTACTGCATGATTTCAGAGGTAACTCCAGGGGTTAAAAGCAGTATTCTCGTGATGTACATAGACACCTTGAATTGAAATGACAGAAATCCATGAAAAAACAAGTCCAGTTATGAGATGTGATACCCCACTGACATTGAACTGTGAACTGGGAGACAGTGGACCTATTCTAATCTTTAATACCCTTTCAGTCTGAATTTGAGCAATTTAATTCACATCTCTGTACCTGTCCTCTTTTCCTCTGCTTCTTGGATTTTCTGCTTAAGAGTATAGTTCTTGGGTGGTTTAAACTACTCACTAAATGTGTATATTGTATTTCCTGTGTCAGAACTGTGATCTGACTCTGGCCTGCTCTAGATACTACTGTAATGTAAAAGGAAAAATAAAATAACTAAAGAAACTAATATTTATGTATGCTAATGGATAAAAAGAAACCATAAGCATGTGAGACTTTTCGGTCATCACAAAAGACAACAAATCTCTTGTCATAGCATGAACTTACAAGAGAAAAAAAGCACTTGAATATTGATTTTAGTTTATCTGTTTCTTCTTAAGAGATTGAGATACATTAATTCAAGATTAGTCTACAATTTCCCATTCCGTCAGGCAGAGCAAAAATGGCAATTCCGTAGATGAAAATGTATTTTCTTTAGAATTCAAGTTGCATACATTGATTCCAGGTGCTTATTTCTCACATATATGTAAAGGTACTCAAATGTTAAGTCCATTTCAAAAAAAATCCTCTAGGAGAATAAAGTAAGATCCAAGAAAACAGTAGTTCCTTAGCCCTAATTATGATCTTGAAAACTCTAGGGCCTAGTCCTAAATCCAGCTAAACTCTCTCTGTTTTTAGAGTTGCAGTATTTCATCTTGACAGGACAGATCCCTTCTTCCAGGAGACCATTAGCTGTAAGTGTAACACATTCTTTATTTTGACTTGGATGGCCTTAGCTTTAACTGTTTTTTAGGAGAAAAAAAAGGGTAAAAGTTTTCTTCCATTTGCTTTGATGATATGTAGAAAAATTCATCCCTCTCTGGAAATGTGAATGTTACTAGTTTCAGTTTAGTATCTGCTAATTTTGCTTCAGATGAATGAGGATTCAGATGAAATGTTTTCCATCTTAATCTTTGGTTCTGATGGAAATATATTTTTTTAATGGAATCTAAGTTAGTTGACTACTTAAATGGTGTCTTTATATTAAAACTATGACTTTTCAGAAAACCCTTGCCTGTAGTAAAATACACAAAACTGATCAATTACAGAATACCTTAAAGGCAAGAGTCTGAGCTGCTAAGGAAGAATTCTAGATAATGGAATGTCAGACCCAAGTCAATAATTTAAAGCAAATTTATCTTTCTGTCTAAAAACATTACTCTGTTTCTAAAGTTATGATATAAAAAGACAGTTTCTTAATTTATGCACAGAAATGGTGATTAGCATCCTTCAAGCAAATAGCAAGAAAAAAACCCAGGTTTTTGCTAGTGGTATCATTTAACCACTTTCTCAAGAATTAGGTGTGCTAATTTTGTGTGCTGGTTGTTTTCTGAGTGGATTTCCTGATGCATAATAACATGAAAGAAATTATTTTTTTAATTATAATAAAACAAATTTAGGAAAGGGACTGCTTAAATGATTCATCCATAAACATATAGAGGTTGTTGTGAAAATGTGTGTGGAGGCATTCAGTCCACTGACACATTTTTCATATCGCCTATTTTTTGTCTTCGATATCAAAGACTTGGAAATACTGTTCTTTCAGAGTAATTACTGCTTCACTGGGAGGCTTTTCCTACTGATGCACTAGTCAGCAACCTATAGATGCAGTCTCTGCTCTTCTGGAACACTTAGCTCACGTGTTGCTGTCACTCACCTTGAGCTGTAAAAGCAAAGTAATTCTGAAGGGACCAAATAGATAATGTGCAGCTTCTCTGGTCATCCAGTGTGCACAAGGAATCAAGTATGTTTTATTCAGACAACACATAATGCAAAGCCATCAAACAATCTCAACTTAGATTCAAAACTTTTTAGAAGAAAGAGGTATGACTGAGAGGCAGTGCTGTAAAACCCCATTTTCAGAAGCTTAGTACTATCAGGTGAAAAATATCATTTGGATAAAGTTTCCAATGTGTATTGTCAGTCCAAAGATTTGGAGCGTGTGCTTGTGAGAATAGTTGGTAAAAGTCTATTCGTTTACCCTAAGACAAAGTGGTTTTCAGCTGTTTTTTGTTCTTCTGTCTTTTGTATTCCTCCCCCCAATGAAATGAAGTGCTGTCATCTGTCAAAAAAATGCCAAATACATTGTGATAAATGAAGAAGTGATAAATGAAGAAATATGAGGAGGAGTTCACACAACATGAGAAAGCGGCTGAAAGTATGAGAGAATTGCTTATCCAAACTGAGGAGAGAGAGTGAAAGAAATTATTTTGGTGTGTTTAAAGAAGAAATGGTTACAAAACAAAGCAATAAGTCTGTGAAATTTAATCCATATGCACAGTATTATTTTCCCTGAGCAGTGTTGTAGTAGCATATACATTTCTGCCAATTCTTCTGAAAGATATGTGGGATATATGTCATATTATGAAATATGAGTTTATAGTTATACAAAAGAATTCTCAGTTTGCTTCTTGTTGCTGTTGTTGTTATTGTTTTATACCAACTGAAACAGTAGCAGATCAAAACCAAGAAAAAAAAATAAATTCTTTTTAACACAAGTTCATGATTTCTAGATCCCGAATTATACCTCTGGAAATCCTGGATGTTGAAGGAACCACATAGTACATGTCTTTGTCAATACTAACAAAACCGGTGCTTTTTTTATGGCAAGTCCATAAAGAAAAAGCAATAAATGTCCTGTTCTTAGAGGAAGGTAGATATGAGATTGCTGACTCCAGACTGCATGTAGGAGCTGTGACATTTGGCATGCCAGACATTATTAAATTGGCCATTATCTAGATTGCACCACTACGCCAGTGAAAAGGAGATGGCAGAGAAGGTAATGTTAGCACTCAAACCATTGCAAAGTCAGTTATCTTGTCTAAGTAGGTCCAGCTTTTCCTATTGTCAGAGAAATACAGAGAGATGAGAAGAGCATCCCTGTAAGGTGAGTCATCTAATAATAGCAACAGTATCTGAGATAGATACTTGCAGAGAAATTTCACTTGGATAAGTAGCTTCAACTAGATCCCTAATTTTCACCTGTTGAAAATAAGACAAGGTGACAGCCACTCTACCTGTGCAAGCTTTCAGTGCGATTTATTTTAGCTATGGTGTGCTGAAGTCTGTAATCCATCACATCAATTTTATTTGCAATTGTTAAAGTCAGACATGTAATTGCAGCATCATTCCAACTGATACAGACTCAGGTGAAATAAATTTCAACAGCTTTCCAGTAACCTGATTGGGACTGATGCTCTGTTTAAAGGGAAAATAATACTTTAGAAATGGGAACAGCACCTGGTGTTTCTGAGACATTTTCAGAAATGGTTATCCTAGATAAACAGAGTCTGAAGCAATTTGAGTAGGCTGAGATTTCAGCTGTTTCTACAAACCCAAATAACACTAACCCAAGTTTCTTGGAGGTACTGAAAACAGACTTCTAAGCTGCAAGGAAGATATAATTAATCATTAAAACATCATTTATACCAGAAACTTGGAAGGTGGTCAATAAGTCCTTGCTCTTCCTGTGAGGTATTAATAATTGATATTAATAATTAGTTTTAGATTTGCAAGGAGAATACCTAAGTTAGGGCAAAACAGTTTGGGAAAAAATAAGGAAGGTTAGTGACTTTCATACAGCATCCAAATGTCTGTAAGAATCCATGGTTGAATAAGTGAAGTTTCTCTCTTGTGCAGCTGGAAAGTGCTGCATCTACCATGCTGCACCTCTGTTGCTGGCTAATGAACTTCACCAGTGCAGGGAACACACCTGGGCTTGGTGATTACAGACTTGCAGAGACCACTACAACCACCACAAAGCCAGAATCCTCGATAGTTGTCCAGAAGTCCTCAAATTCTGTCTCACTAAAATCTCTAGCTGGAAATGAATGTTTATTTCATTGATACAGAGATATAGGAGCCCTCTCTGAACTTTTGTCAGTGAAGTGCTGTGATAGGATTCTACAGTGTGCGTGTTCATGTTAACAGCAAGAAATTGTTAATAAATGTTAATAAGTCATGTTAATAGTAATTAAATATTCTGTATGAAAAATACTTGCAACTATAAAATAGTTCCAATTGTGACTTATTTTTAAAACTGTAGTATTGGGTAAAGTTGGATAGATGAACTGCGAGTAGAAAACTTTTTATTGTTATTGACAGCTGAATTTTTCTGCAACTTTATGGAACACTAATGAGCTATGACAGTTCTGTTGTTTCTTGCCCCTTTCCTAGTGCAAGTTGAGTATTTTAATGTTCAGCCTCTTTTTGTAATTTAAACTGATACCATTACATTAAGTGCGTGACAGGGTCAGTACAGCACATCAAGCTAATTTATAGCCTTTGGCAATTACCAACTCCCAAAGTTTTATAGCAATGCCAGATTTCAGTAACACTTTCTTTTTCAAGCAACCTTCAATAATAAGGCATTTATAATATATTGCAGAAGGCCATTAATTTTAAGTGTGGTGTCTATTCAGCCAGTGTACTTATTGGTTGCAGCAATTCTAAACTGATATTTTACCAGGAGAAATAAATCCTGATCTCCCCACTCTTATGGCATTATGACCCAAGAGCAGGGGCAGAACACTAAATTCTCACATGACTGAAATGCTGCTCTCCTCATAGACATGTCCTAGAACTCAGTGACAGAAAGAATCCAATTTGTGGGGTGACATCTCAACCCCGCAAAAGTCAGTGACAGAATTCCCACTGACTTCAACAGGGATTTTACTGATGCATTTCCTTGTCAATGCAGTAGTTCTTACTACTCTGTATGCTGTGAGGCAACATCCTTTGTGCAGTCCCAAACCACACACCATTTTTAGGATTAAAGACTGCCTTTCCTGGCTTTAAAAACCCTGCTCATTAGTTCCTTCTA
>VXBT01003142.1:1180900-1320190 GCA_013400235.1 Oriolus oriolus
CTGGTAACCCCGATATATCCATACTCAGGAGGTATAAATAAAGGGCAGGAAAAGACAGAGGCTGTCAGCAGGATAGGGAAGCACAGCTAATCCATGGCACACCTGGCTGATCTATGCATTCCTACCACCTATCATACCCTAATCAAATGCACATTGTGGTGACCTTGGCCGAAGGGCACTGTCCTTTCCCCTTCAGCAAAACACAAGCCTAAATCCTTGTAGTGCTGTTTCAGCTCCTATCTGTTGTTCACGATTTGAGTTTCGTTTTGTCACAAATCGTAAGTGCTTGAAGAACGCATTATCATGAGAATGAGATAAACAGGTGCCTATATTTGTGCACATTTATAAGGACTTATTTGGAGAGACAAAAAGAACACACACAGATGCACCTATATACACAGATGGAAGTATTCAGCTACTCATTGTCACATAGGGGTATTCTCTAGGTTTGCATTAATACCTGGTGGTAAGATTGCAGCATTTCATAGAATCTGAAAGTATGTAGTTCAAAATATTTACAGAACATACATTTTAAACTGCCAGGAGCAGGAAGGCTAGGTCTCAATATTTTGTTTGCAGGGGCTTTTTTGTAATTGTGACCTTTTAAAGCAATGTATAAATTCTAGATGAACTGATGTCATAAAGTTGGCCAAGTAAGGAACTAATTTATATAAACTCACGTACGAGATATCGAGCATCTGGCACTCGCTGTAAAATGCATAAAAAGCACCTAAACCCAGTATTTATGTTGGACACTAGAGATCCAGTTATCAGGCTTTACAGTGATTGCTGTCACTTTACTTTTTAGCTGTTCTTTATTATATATCCTCTACTGAGTCCTGGTTTTCCCCAGGTAGCTGGAATTCCAAGATTTTTGATCATCAGTCAAGTCCTGTAGAATGATAGAAAATAAAATAGAACCCTTTTTGAGGCAGCTGATATATATCTGATTTCCTGCAGTTCCCACATAAACAAAATTTCTTTAAACAGCTAAACTGACTTAAGCAAGAGAAGTGGAAGAGTTGCAGCTGTGGTCCTACAGCAGGATCTCTCTGCGTGAGACCATGGCAAGAGTGGAGCTCCGCTCATAAAAATCTTTGGAGCTAAAGGATACAATAGAATTGTCAGTAAAGATGCAACACTGAGCTAATCTCTGTAATGGTGAGGCTGGAATTCATTTCATAATGCTCGCATTTTTAAGAGTGCACTCTGTGAATATTCTTTAGAGATTTAAATAATTGCCAAGATGTCCATCATGATAAAATATCTTTTTTTCCCCCCCCATGGCTGTGAAATAGAGGAATTAGTTAATTTATACCAATTTATCTAATAACCATAAATGTGAGCAAAATATAATTAGCTATAAATCCTTGATATAAATCTTTTTGGTAATTATACAAAGTAGTCGAATTATTGTAATTTTGTCTTTTTGTATTATTTTATATATGCTGCACCTGTGGGATCACCTTCAATGAGATGTAGCCCAGGATAATTTTCATTCTTCATAGCTCTGTGTGGCTGAGTTGCCAGCTAGGGTTAAATCATTACAATATTCCACTGGAAAGAAGGAAGATTTGAGTTTCAGTCGCTTCTCTAGTAGGTAAATGATTGTGTGTCTTAATTAAAATAGATAATACATAAAAGGAAAACATTATACAATTCAATTAGAACACGGACAATTGTCCTTACAACAAAGATAACTTGACCATTTTGCTGACTGTTTTGAAAATCATTTCCAGGCATGTTCTGCTGTAAGCTAAGGAGACTTATTCACCATTCCTACTTACCTGTAGTCCAGAATAATGATTTATTATTTGAGGATTGTCCAGTCACCCCAACTGAAACTTCTCTTTTAGCCAGAAAATGACACGTTGCAAATAGAAATCTTTTCCATTAAACACTCTTCTGCATTGCAAATGAAAATTAATTCCATTGAAAATATGGAAAGATTTGAGATCAATTTTCCTCTACTGGTAGAACACCCAAGAGAGACAAACAGATAAATCATATGGTGAAATTTATCCTTCCACAACACCATCATTTATCTGGGGCAAAACCATGCAGGAAGAAAGTAAGTACGACCTTGGTGCTGACTGACCTTAGTTCTGACTGGCCATAATCTGTTGGGTTTTGCACAAAGGAGGCACAGTCTGGTATGAAAGAGCACATCGCCTCAAGTGACCATTTGTCTCAAATACATGTCTCAGTCCATCTCATCTGCTTTAATCTACAACCATTGCAACCATTTATAATCCATTCACAGGCAGTGAATGGATCACAGGGGATCTTCAGAAGATCAGTAAGCCAAAGACAGGCCAGAAATTTTTGAGACCATGCATTTACATTTCTCAGTCCACTTTATCTCACCTAGATTTTTTCTTGATGCAGTTTTACTATTTCTAACCACCACCATTTTCATTCATTAAAATGGGATCCCTAAGGTAGGAATAACTGAGGACACCCTTGTTGTCTGAAAGCAGCCAAAAGAAGTGTCCAAGGTTATGCACTGGAATTCATTCTTCATTACTGGCCAACACTAAGCATTTTAAATGACAGGCACATTATCTTGTGTCTAGGCAGGTTTGGTAGGGCCACAGCTGCATGGTGATCCAGTGGGCCGTTGTCCTTGGAAGACTAGCACAACAAGTCCTCAAAAGCATTTGTCAGCTTCTGACTGTAAGGTATTCTGATCTGCTGAATACAACTGCTGCCATGTATTTTCTTAAAGTTTATTCCATTCTCACACAAAAAAGGCTGGATTTTTCCCTCAGAAATTCAGAAGCTGCTTCTTCCTCCCACGTATGTGCTGCTTGTACATACGCAGTTCCACAACGATGGTTGCCGTCCTCGCTGGCCAACCTGTCTCAGCCTACCAGTACATGTCCTTGGGTGAGCTCACCTCCATGTTTCAGTGACAGTGTGAAGAAAGGCTTGCAGAAGAGTTCTATCTCTACATGGACTTTCTACTAAGAAAGTGTTTTTCTTCCCTTTTGAGTATATATTTTTTGTCCTGTGCTCCATCGTGGATAACATATGGGCAATAATAATCATTTAAATATATATGGGGGAGAGGGAGGAAACTGCCAAGACACTACTTAGGAAAGAATATGCAGATTTTAGTGGTTCACAAGCTGACATGTGTTTGCAATGTTATGCCGCTGATGCTGCAAAAAAAAGAAATTGAATCCAAAGATCGCACTGGGATGTATAAAAAGGAGGGTAGCTTGCAAAATGCATTAGGGCTCATAAAGACAGTGCACCTCAAAAAAAACTTCATTTATTGAGGAGCAACCTTAAGGAAAAGTGCTAGTCCATATGCCTGCTCTCAGAACAGAAGCTCCAATTGGCGCACTGCTGCTTTGCTGGGAGCAGTCTTGGGAGACATCAAGCTAAGAGTGACTGCAATTTCAGCAGATCTTGTTTTATTCATTTTATAAGTTTACCTAATTCTTTATTCTTGAAATGCAGTTCTTACTTTTGCTGGTTTCTCTGAATCACAAATTCTTATCATAGTCATTGTCACTGTTGTCCAAAGTGCTCTTTGTTTTGGATTCTCAAGCACTTCTTTCCAACTCTGCTCCTCAACAGCTGTAGGTCTCTCAATATTGTGTACTTGAGATGAAGTGTTTGAACCCTTAATGTTTCCTTCTCTCTCCCCCATCATTCTGAACAAGTTACACTTTTTCTAGGAAACTCTCAGTCATCAGAATTACCCCACCACCTTTCGGTGATGCCACTTCAATCATAGTTTTGATTGTGCATGAAGCATTCCAGCGACTCTTGCTTATTTCCCACACTTTTTGCCTTACTATCAAGTCATGTAAATTTGATGTATAAACTTAATAATGATAGAACAGGGGGAGAAACCATAAAAAATAGGACAGTGGATCAATCTCCTCTCATTTTAGACATTCAAGCTGCTACTTTCTTCTCCTAGATTAGAGCGTTAGTCACTAGATTAGTAGACAGGCACAAAGTTGCTTTTCCCCTTTCCTGTGAGGCAGAATATACCCTAGGTCAACACCATATTTCTACATGTGCAGGAAGCCAAAAGTTTATTGGTGACGTCATCTCACTGCATTCATTTTCTCACCTGTGAGGACATCTCCTGAGCTCTCTGTTCTCACCTCTCTTCCTAGAGTCAGGTAGAAAAATTCAGGTGACTCCTGAAAATGTTATTGACAATACATATCTGAAAAAAATACAGCATACATATTTATAATGCATGTTTCATTAAATAAGTGCTTACAATGTTTATTCAATAATTGGACTACTCATTTCACATGCAGCATTCATCATGGTGTATATACACAATTTGTTCTGGCACTTCCCACCTTTGAAAATGTGATATGCAAAAGTAATGAAGTTGTTTAATGTGGTACTGTGTAATAGTAAACTTCATTGTAAAGGAAGATTTTCAAAGGCAATTTCAGACTTGGTCACAAAAACAACCCAAAAATAAATGTGCAGTATTAGTTGACTTAGTCAAACAACTTCTTGACATGGGAGTATTCTTATTCTGAACTGGAGCCATACTGGTGTGACCAGAAGGACACCATAAAATTTGACTATATATTTAAGCATAGATAATATCAGCAATAATTGCCAAATTTCAGGGCTGAAAATTCTGGTTTAGTTGTGCATTTTTTTAAAACTCTAATCATAGGGATCAATAATTGAGGCAAAGGAGAAAATCGAGTATAATTTTCATTCAATATTAACAAATCAAAATTGGTATGTATTAATAGTGGTCCCTGTAGGCAAAGTTCACTGCAAAGTACAGTACAGAGGATGAGGAGCCAGTTGAATAAAGTTACCTGCTGGGCTAACAGAATTGCAAGAATTTATCCGCCCTGGCACTTAACCGTGCAGTTTCCCAGCCTTCACTTCTGATGACTCGCTCACTTTAGCAGTGCATGCCTCTAACCCATTAGATTTGACAGTCACAGATGGTTTCACAGAAGTTTTTCTGGTATATTGGCTACAAAAGCTGGTTTGGATTGGAATCAAGCTGTTTATTGCTGAGTATGATGTAACACATTGATGGTGGTGAATCAATTATGTGTTTCTGCAATAGCCTGCACGCAAAAATAGCATTTACTGCCAAGCAGTAAAATTATTAAGTAGGAAATCTGGAATCTATTTTTTTCAGGTGACTAGAGAGAGCATTACCTTTTAAAATCATCTGGAGTTTCCCATAAGCCATCCAAATTTACAGCAATGTAGGCAGCATGCTCATCAGCTGATGGATATAATGATGAATTATGTGCTAGTTGCAGTAAATCTGGGTGTACTGTCATACTCTGCACTCCAGTGACCAGATTGTCACAGACTGTTTGCATACCTTTCCTCTTCCTCAGGCCCAAACATACTTTGTCTTGAGCACAAAGCTGATGGAACAGCAGTATGTGCTTGTCCCTGAGTTAGGCTGCTACTCTCTTTTTCTGTGGAGGATAATTGAAAACCCAGGGAAGACAGAGAAATTTCCATGTGCCTTAGAGCATGCTTTGGATGTGGGCTTTTTTTCCCCCTACCTTTTGCACTCAGAAACTTTTGTCTGCACAATTTAATGCTTCTGCCACAGAAAAACCTTCATTTGTTCTGTTCATTGCTTTTCATTACATCCGGACAGAATGAATTTAGTCCAGATTCTATCAAGGCAATATTCCCCATACTGGTAAAATCTACGATAGCAAACTGTTCATTTAGTTAGACATGACTACCAGAAAAGCAAGCAAACAATCAAACAAACAAATCAACATCTTAATTTGACAGGGAAAAAAAATATAAGCATAAAAGAAAAGGAAATAAGGTAAGAGCATCACATCATCATGCTTTATTTTTGTTTTTTCAGAATTCCCTTACTTATGCCATTGGAATATCTGGTGTACAGAGTCTGTTGGTTGGGTACAAAATTCAAGCCTTAAAAAGTATTCAGATATTGTCTTACACTTTTATAATAATTATATGTGAGATGTGATATGTTCTAAGTCATTGTTAAAAATTGTCACCTTCTTACTTCTGGGGAAAAACAAAGATTTACTCTTGTTATTTAGAAAGTGATTTTAAAAAAGGTTCAGTCAAAACTGATTTCTTAAACATATCCACCATGAAAGTTTTTTTAAGAACCTTTCATGGTTAGTAAAGTGAGAGTGCATGCAGAGAGTTCCTTAACATACCCTTCCTCATCCAAACAGTTCTGTTTAAAGGGCATAGACAATTTTCTCAATGAAGATAAGATGTGGAGATGGGATTTCTTTTTTCTTTTTAATTTGCTCAAAATTATGGAAGAGCTAAAAAGACATTCCATAATGTTTTCTGAATGTATATTCTCCCCAAACACATCTATTACATCTCCCTCTGTCTCTGTAAGCCACCAGGTACAGGTAGCTCTATTCCATGTACTCCATTGTTACAGTACATTGGCTGCTTGATAGAAAAATTCCCCTGGCACAAAGTCTTATTGCAGCAGCCAGACATATTAGTGAGTACTAATCTGCATCTAACATTACTTAGATTCAAATAAAATTTGACTAAACAAGCTCAAGTTCAAAATTCTCTTCCTCCTAGTCATTAGTGGCCTGATTCCAAATATGTTGATGGAAAAACTCTCAAGAGCTTTAGTAGTCTTTGGACTGAGCTGTCAAATAACCACATTATAAATCCTATTCTTTTTTACAGTCTCTTTCCTTTTGACCCAACAGTAGAAAATCAGGCTATTCAAAATGCTTACCACACACAGCACTTATTCTGCAGTGGGAATGAATCTCCATTTCAGATGCAAAACCCTTGGGTAAAAGGAAGGGATACAGTTCACTAGCTTTTATGTATTCGTCGGAGAGATGAGGGAGGTTTCGATTATACCTTTCATTCATCAGAGAAGATGCAATCTAGGGTGAATTTTCTTAGACAAAGCATTTAAGAAAGACAAAAATCTGTGAAATATGATCCAGGCCACTTAATGTAGGTATCCAGATACTTTACTGGCAGTATATAAGTTCTACAGGAAAGACTAAAGTGGCTGTAGTTGCATGAGACTCAGGCTATCTAGTGGTATAGATACATTCCAAAACAATATCTATGGTTTAACTCATAACATGGTTAATTCTCTTAGCAATAGAAGGTCGTGATGCACCTTATGACTTTCTCAATAGCTTTGCACTTAGAGGACTTACTTCAGAAGTGTAGACCTCAGTTGCAGGATCTCCACCTGTGGGTAATGAGGTAAAACCAATGTCCCCTAAATCCCAGTGTCTGTGGCATTCTGCTAGGAGCAACCCCTGTGCTCTAGATGGTTCTGGTTTTGATCCTTAACTGTTTTGGCCGCCACCTCTTGAAGCTGATCCCTGCATTTGGTATAAAAGTATTATAGAGCTTCATTTACTTGACATTTGCGGCTTTTATTGGAAAGTGCATTCACCTAAATGCTCATAAAATAAAATCCGAAAAATTCACTAGGACTGGGACTATGGCAAATTGTAGCTCTCTCCTACCTTGTCTAAGAACCCTAAAGAAAAGGCAGGGATTAGGTGTCCCTTTTCCCACGTTCCTGCGCCATGATCCTTTTCTACCTGTTGACACAGTGACTGAACCTGAACATCAGCACTAGGCACTCCACATATCTGCACAGTGATCACCTGCAGAATTCCCTGGTAGTGTGGGCACATACCTATTGAGCTTGAGATATGCCCAGAACCCAGGACAGATGGGCAAGTGTTTATTAAAGCTATTATACAAAGGCTTTAGCTCAGCTCAGCTCCCATCACTGTGAGCTGAGGCGCTTACACACTAAAGCATCACCGGAAAATAGGTGAAAAGTATCCTGTCTGCATCCGGCCTGTTAAAGAGAGATTCAGCTCTGTGCTGACTGGAGAGCCTGCCCACCTTTAAAGCAGTCTGCACAATGTCTTCCACTAAACCTGGTCCCCTCCTTCTCCATTTTGCAGAAGACTAAACAAAAGGATCACGTTGATCCTTCGCGTCATCCACATAAGAAATGTGTATGTGAGTATGTTTTACTCTTGTCATTTACTCTTGTCATCTGTTCTTGTATTCAAATATTTCTTGGACCACGTGAAAACACAAAACTTTAAGTTACACTACAAATCAAATTAATGTCACACATTGTCACACATTTTCTAAATTAATAGTATAGTACATGTGGTGTTGTTCAAAAATCAGGCCTTTTTATTTGGAAAATTTTTTAGGACAATTTTTTTTGAAATCACAGTTTTCAGTAATTATTTTATTATTCTGCATGTCTAGCTTTATTTGCTCAAACACATTAAATGCTTCTTCTGAAGCATGTACAATGCCCTGGCTGCAATTAATTGATTGCAGTTTCTGCTACCAGAATTATTCTAAGATTTGCAACAGAATTTAGAATACGTCAATTAAAGTCTTCATCAAGTTGCAATTTTTGAAATGGTGGGTCTGTAATAGAATCTCCTTACTTATTTTTGTAACTGTGTTTGGTGGTTCATAAGTCACTGGACTACTGCAACTCTTAATCATGAGAAGATCACAAGGTTCAGTTTAATTAGTTAGTGTCACTGGATATATTAATTTACAGCAGTAAGTTACAGCCAGGCTGCATTAGTCCCCATATAAACACATTCTAGTATTCACTAAGAAAACTTGGCAACTCTGGAAAATGCTTTCTGATGTCTGTTGTGTAACAATTGATGTCACCGTTTTTCTTTATCTCTTTGGTCTTCCCTGACAGAGAATATATTGTTTTATAAAAGTCCTGACTATGACACTTCATTCAAACAAAACACAGCAGGGGCCATTACATGCAGTTTGAACTAAGCAAGGCAGTAAAAGTTGGAGCTTTGATTATCTAAAATTAAGGCACAAAACAGTGTGTTCCATTATCTCTAGATAATAAAAGACATCAGGTCATACTTCAGCTCATTCAATGACCACCTTGTTTATTCATAACACTGAAGAAATTATTACATTTTTACAGAGGATAAGTACCACAGCTTTCAAAATATCATCCTGCTCTGAGACATTGATGAAGTCAGGACACTAGATTAAATTAGCTAATACTGATACTGAAACATACATGTAAGGGTCATGTTCAATGAATGAAATTCAGAACACTACTAAAATGTAGACTACTGAAGATGAAACCAGTCTTGAAAACTCTCCTTCATCAATGCTTTTGAAATTGGCCGCTTGAACTTCTAAAACCTCTTGCTTTGTGACTCTGAATATACTTAGAAATTACACAGTTTAGACACATCAAAGAACTCATGGTTAAGCTCAGCCATGGCTCAAGTTCCAAAAAGCTAGATAATCCTCTGACTAAGTTTATGGAGACATCTTATATTGAAATTATTTATTGAAGATGGATGTTTATTGCACTCACAGACTCAAGATCCTCAGAAAATGTGTCAATAACATTTTTATTTTCCTTTAAATCAGAAGCAGAACTAAAACCACACACTTTGGAAATCACATAATGCAGAAGACATTTCTGCAGCGACTAAAGTTCATTGCTGCTGTGTCTATGAGAGCACTCAAACCATTTTGCTACTGAGTGCTTTGGCATAAGAGGGATAGGAGACAGAGAAACAGAGGAAAGTTTCACCATTAACTAAATCGTGGGGTGAGAAGACGAACTCCCCTGGACTTGAAGGAGAGCATAAGAGCAAGTTGAACTCTGTAAATTGCCTGTGTTTGAAGGGATACTTACATTAGAGACTGTCCTCAACAGCAAAAGAAACCAAAAAATCTCTAGAACACACACTAGATTCTCCTGAGGGCAGGATGTCTTTGGGCTGATGGAGTAATTAGGTCAGTAGCTCTTTTTCCACTGGACCAGGTTAGACCAGTCATAGGACAATTCCTCCAATATGAAGCAACCCTCACTGTAGTGTTGGTGTCCTGTTCAGTCACACTCATACCAGTTCCCAAAGGAACTTGTGTCCATCTCTAAAGGAAAATGACCAAGGGTTGTTTGTAACCTAGCAGTCCTTAATTTGTTATATTCTTTCTTGACACTAAGAGGTCAGTCAATTATTAGACTTCATGCTTCACAATAAAAAAGTACTTTAGTTTGTTCTAATGAGAACAATAAGAATAATAATTTACTTTGGAAATTTAAAAAATGTCTTTGTGTTAAAGCAGAACAGCTACACCTCACTTAATTGCAGTAACTGGAGCATTTAATTTTAGAACAAAGCCCTCCACTTTAGTTCTAATTATTTTGCAAGTAAAATATGTATAATTGGTAAAATCATGGATTGTTTTAGAGGTGAAGAACAGTCTCCTTAAGCTTGTTGCAAATAGCATATTTTGCACAGTGAGTTCTTTCTCCTTGTTCTCGGTAGTGGCCCTGCTCCGCTCTGTGCCAGTAAGGGGACAGCACACCTTGGGCAATTCACTGAACAGCAAGAGACAGAAAATATGGCCAACAAGGTTCAGTGAAAGAACTACATTTGTTCGACCAGCAAAAGAGACTATTCTTGACACAGGTCTTTAGACACATAGAAAGTTTCTCAGCAGATTTAGTTTGCCCAGGAGGCAGGTATTACTGTGTAAAGTAAAACACACAGCTGCAAAAGGTAGAGGTTACAGAAACAATTTGCTTGCTTTTCAGTAAGTTTTTACATCTATGTACAGACGTTCTATGTACCTTTAAGCCTTATCAGACATATATCCTTCAGGATTTGCTGTATTTTTCTAAAGCAGTTGCATGGTTCAATTACCATATTTCATGTCCATATTTGCTCCTCTTATTTTATTCTACTCCAATGTAATGTAATACAGTAGAAATTACAAGAATATATGTGTTTTTTCTGAAGAACTAAAATTAATCATTAGTAATACCAATGTTTTACCCAAGTAGCCATTTAAATCTAAGCTACAAATATAATTGAAACAAACTCGAGTTACTGTAATTCTTACTTTATATTTTAACATTAAATAATTTTAAAACGTTATGCTTTATCAGAGGTGTTATAAAGAATCATGAATGTTAAAATTTCTTTAAACTTTCTAAGGAGAGTCTGAAAAGCTGCGAGAACTATTTATTCTGAGTTTTTCAGTTACAGTGCAATTTCCTCAAAATACTTCTAATTTCCAAAGATTTATATTTTAAGTAGTCCAAAGAAAAAAGAATTGCTCCTGAACTGAAATAAATTGCTTTCTTCTAAAAGTGCTATGAATTATCATTACCAGATTTATATATAATCTGAATTTCTTATCAAGGAAGTTAATATCCATCAGCAAAGTTAAATGACTGCAGAGCTATCCAAGCATGTACTGCTTGTTAGAAATTGTTTCACTGTTCTTAAAATAATTTTTTACCCTGGATTTGAAGAAATCCACTGTACTCAAAAGAAATACCTTCCAGTTTGCCGCAGACAAAAATCTAAAAACTTATTAACTGCTAAGACTTACAAATCACACATTTAGATGAACTTTAAAATGCAATTATGATTGTGATTGCATTTTATCTTTGATGGCAGTTGCCAGCAACTATAAATACTGAACTTTTCTAATAAAGTACTGTTCTTGTTCTCATTATTCAGGAGATGCTTTCAATATTTTTCCTTAGGATTGAAGAGCCCATTGTTAAGTGCTTCATAGTAAATGCTGGTGCCTAATGGGTTTTGCCTTATTTTTTTCTAAATCTAACAAGTAAGGTCATACGAGTGCTTTCATGCTACCGTTCATTATAGGCAAACACAATTCTCTTCTGTTGGAGGCTGATTTTGTGTAGGACTGTTAGCTTGGTATTTCAAAGAAAAACAATGTTCTAGAAGGAAAAAACTTTGGGAGAAGCAATATCCCTACATTTTCAGTGTGGAAAAAATTATGTCACAAAGTGCCTAGCTAGTTCAAACTCTATCCATATCTGTGTATATATAATTTTATACAACTTTTACTTTTCCAACTGCAGTATAAGGCAGTAAAGCACACTTCCTTGAGGCCTCAAACCTTCTGAGTGACACATTATCACCTCATTTTGAGTTATCCTTTTTTCCTTGTTCTGCTGGCATTCCTGGGCAATCCCACTTCTATTCCTTTGCTGGAGCAGTGCTGGCTGTCACAAACCAAAGCTGGAGAGTGGTAACAGGCCTCGGTCATGCAAGCACCTCTGCCAACAGAAGTAGAAATGTGTGGACCCCTCTTCAAGGTGGAAAATTTCCCACACGTTACATCTCACAACATCAAAAATATAATTAAGACAGAAAAATGTGGAGAGGAAGAAAGAGATTTATAAAACTAAGTGCAGGACAATTAGAAGGATACATTTGCACAGTAGGAACTGAAGCTTAATAACACAGCTCTAATGATACCAAGTGCACACAGTAGCAGGACCTAGATGTAAACTGGAATTTATTGTTTCAGCCACACAAAAGCAGCTGAAAAAGATTGAATTGGCATAGCTCTCTAGCATCTCTACTGGTTCAAATTGAAAGCTTCCCTTTTTTAAAATTTGTAGCCTGTTCCTAGTTCTGCTCTCACAGTGCTTGTTGTATCAGCCACAGGAAAAAGAAGTTGCCTGCAGCATAGTCAGCACCTTGGTGTGACGGCAAAAAACAAAATATACTTCCTTTATAATGTGGCCAAAGGTTCAAACAACCTTTCCTTCAAACAACCTTTCCTTCAAACCAAGGGGTTTGAAGGAAAATACTTTTCTTGTTGTTTTATTAAAAAAGAACTGTCACTATAAAACTCTGCTTGACTTTGCTCATAGGCACAGAATAGTTGTCAAAATGGTTGCCACTGGCAAGTGTTGACTGAGCTGAGGGTCTGAAACCTGCTCCACAGGTATCTTGATGCTGCAAAGGATCAATTAAAATTAGAGGACAGATTGTGAATTTAGTGATAAAGAATGTGCTCAGACACTGGCACTCTCCCTTGAACCTTCTCACCAGTAGGACAATACTGTGATGGCTGCAGAAGGGGCCTCATTAGGCTTGTGAGCAGGTAGAATATGCTTGTACAATATTGTTTTGGGTGTGCTCACCTGAAGATGGCACCTTGCTGCCACAGCCTACAGCCAGCTGGCCAGACAGAGGCTGTGCCCTGAAGGCCAGACTGCATGAGCAGGCAGATGGATGGTTAAATCAAGTGGGTTGTGGCTCTAGGGAGTTCTCTTAAACTCTATAGACCTATTTGCCGTGAAAATTTTTTATTTTCCAGGTATGTTCTGATTTGCCTAACATGAAGCAGTAGCTTGCAGCAAATTTAAATAAAAATCAACCTCAAAGGGGAAAAAAAATTATAAATAAATAAAGAACTTTTGAGAAGGAACTTTCATGAAGCTGCCAGATAGAGACATAATGAAGAAAACTTACAACTCAAAAAACCCCAAAAAGTGGCAAAGGAGAGACGTTTCTTGGGCAGAGCCCTAGACTGCTTGGCTCTGAAGTTAGATTATATATGACTGCTGCTGTGCAGGAAAATATGCAAATAAATGCCGATGATATTTCTTTGACTTCATGTCAGCAAGGCAAATAGCCTCATCAAGTCTCAAATCATGACTTTCCATGCACATTCTTGCAAGGTTTTGGCTATAATATCATAAATCATATAAGAAAAGTCAACTTGAAGGGGAAAAACCAAACAAACCGGATAATGAATATCTGAATGACCTTTTATATTTCTCTCAAAATATTAAGCGTGGCATAAAAGCATTCCTCTTAATGTCTCTGAAGCCTTTTCTGTGAGAAAAGATCACTAGAAACAGGTTTCTTTTTACATAATGTGCCATTGTTCCTAGCCAATGGTAATACGGAAAATACAGATTCAAGCAATAAACAGTTGCCTTGCTGTGAAAACATAAGCTCAAGAAATGTACAAATGAGGCAATAAATTTTTAAGTTCCAATTAATTAGTAATAACAAAAAATCTCAAGTAAGAGGACAGAGCAATTTATTAACATTTGGTACCGTGATTTCAAAAAATATTTCTCATTGCATGTGATTCTGGCACACACTTCAGAACTAATGATAGCTCCTTGCAATTAGACATTTGAAAGATACAAAGAGCTTGGGGAGGAAACCTGATAGCATCTTACATTAGATATCTGAAAGATATAAAGAACTTGGGGAATAAACCTGAGATTTATTATGTAATGCTGAGATTATATTGCTTTGTAACTCTCAGGCACATTGGAGAAGCAGAAGTATCTAAAGGAATCACAGAAGAATTCAGATTTTAAAAAGTGCAATCTGTCCTTTCTCTAGAGTTGGCAACTCATTTCTTTATTCCCTTTAAATCAAATCTACCCGGAACACTGCTATCTGGGTGGGGCAAACTATTAACAAGTATTTTATTTTATTACCTTTTTTCCCAGACTCAAGATTCAAACTCATTGCTACCCCTTGCTCTCTGACCAAGAGCAGGAAATGCCTGGACCCTGCACACTGCCTTGGCTTGACAGAAATAGGTGTGAAGCATATTTACTTTGTGACATTGGTGGTTATAATGTTTGCTTACAAAAATGCTGACGTACCAGGCAATTTGGCTCAGGCATTGATTCTTCTCAGGTACCCAGGCGGAAAGGATGCTCTCCTGCTCTCTCCTCCTCAAACAGAATGGCTTCTTTATAAAACTGAGCAAGATTTAAGCCGTGGCTGGGTAGATCTCCTTTAGACTCCTTCACTCTCACAGGGATTAAAAGGACTTGGAAAACGGTGTTTAGCAGCACCACCTGGTGGTAATGACTTCTTGTAGTTATTTGGTGTAGCCTTGTAGCTGTTCTGGTGAAGCATCTTGCCTGCGTGGCAGAGGGAAGAAAATTGTGTCAGGGCAGCAGATGGAAACAGGGTGGTGATGTATTACTACTCTTAGCAGTCCGTTTTCCTGGGGAAATGGGAAAGCAGGCTGTAGGCATTTAAAGCGTTGTACTGAATGTCCCATGAAACAACAGAGCTTCCTTCTGCACAGAAATGTGGCTGCAAGGGAACAGGGTGTCAAACATGTCATTCCTTAGGAAAAAACAGATGTTTCAGCCCTCTTCTCCAACCTGATAAATAAATCCTGGTCAAGAAGGGGACATTATTTTCAGAGACGTAAAATTTGGTTCTTTCAGCACTTAGGAGAAAAAAAAAGCAACCTTATCAGCTCTGAGTTACACTTGATATTTGCTATTGATTTCTAAACTGTCAATGAGTGAGAATTAGCGGCTAGAACAAAAACCCTAAATTATCCACTTTTCTTTAAAGAAATTTTGTTTTAAGAAAAACTACCATGAGGAAAGAAAAATGATTATAACAAGAGGCACAAATTACTATGTGATAGATAACCTGATAGATAACCTTAGAAAAAGAAGAAACATGAAGCTGAACTTCAGCCACCGGGAGAATTCTCAGTGAAACTGGGGTTTTTTATCTCTTTTCTTTTTTTCAATTTCCTTTCTTCTTAGTCATTTCTCCAGCTAATATACTCAGAAAAATGAATTATTCACAAAAAGTCACAACCTCCCTCAAATCCTATTGTACAAGATTTACATGCAACACATGAGGAAAGCTCTGTGCCAAACTCCAGAAAATGCAAAAGCCAAAAATGCTAAAGAGAAGGGTTTATCATCTACTTTTCCAAGGAAATGAGGATTGCAGTACCTGTGGGAGGGAGGCAACACTCTTCCACCAGGAAGCACATATCTAGTGCCACTTGCTCCTCTCCCTCCACCCCCGCTCTGCAATAATTTTTGGCTTAATTGCCTTTCTTAGAAGGCAAAGATGATGATCACAAAATCACTCCTATGATCCCAGAGATGCTGGATAACTCTTCTGGATTTAGTAGATTCGGAATAAATAATTTGTGCTGCCCAAAGGAGCTTGTGATAAATGTGGTCTAACCATGAGGGCACTCTGAGGTAGGAACTCTACCATCTCCTCCTTGTGCTCATCCATTTCTCATGAAATAATTAAAATTCACTGTTCCAAAAGAAGAGATAAAGAAAGAATGAGTACACAGAGAGTCCAGAGTACTAGTCTCTGTTCCAATTAAATCTTAATTCACAACACTTACACCTCCTGTTGCTGTGGTGCTCCAGGTAAGCATCCCTCAAGTCATCTGAAAGCCATTCTGTCTTTCACTGCCTGTCCCAAACCTGCCATCAGACACATTTTGTTTGCAACTCAGATCAGTGAAGGGTTTGGTAACTTACACAGTGCCAGCAACTATGACTCAAAACTGTCACAGATCAATAACATCTGGCAATTTTCTCTATTAATATTAAAAATAGAAAGAAATGAAGTAATGTATGAGCACATAACGATTAAAAAAAACAAATGAAACCTTTCACAGCCAAACATAACTGCGAGATTTTGAGCTTTATCAAGGTAAATAATGAACAATGTGATTACTGCCTTTACAGACTGGCAGATATTAATTTTACCTTGGAGCAGTTTGGTAGAGATTTAAGTTTTTTCCTTTTGAAAGACAAAACTCTTTTAGAATTGCTCTAGTAATACCATGTCTGGAGAATAGTAAAGCAGTGATAGCTTTCAGTAAGACGTAGAAATTTCCTGGTAGCCTGGCCTCAATTCACCTCTCAGTAGGTACTTTAATATTTTGCTGCCTTACTTGCTTTAAGGTACTTGGCATCACAAATTATCAAATAATGGAAAGGATTTCCATTCTGATACTGTCAGCAAAGTCAAAACCTGAGAATCTGTATCCAAAGCTCCATCCAAAGGGATGAGTACCACACTTCCTAACTGCTGCATTGCCTTTCTCATGGATTAGAAACCCAGTGCGGAAACCATGAGCAGTTGTCTGCCATCCTGAAAAATATTGCAAAATATGCAATTTGCAATTAATACCCATTTGAGCAAGAATATATATTACAGAAAAAATACCAGAATTGCTCTAAGAATCATTTCAGTGTTGCAGAACCAGCCTTTCAACCTGGTGGGCTGTTTCAGTGACTACTAACCACCAAGCTCTTAGCTACAAATTGATGTTTTATTTACGCTGTGGTTTTTCCCTAATTCACTGTTCAGATTTTCACTTTAATTATATTGTTGTGTCACGATTTAAGCCCAGCTGACAACACAGCCGCTCACTGAACCCTATCCTCTGCCCCCTCACTCCACTGAAATGGGGAGGAGAATCAAAATTAAAATTTGTAGGTTGATTTTAATAATTGGGGAGAAAACATAAAAAAAAAAATAATAATAATAGCAATGGGAAAGACAGACACCTCCTGTCTCTAAGTACAAACTAAAGTCCTTTGGCTGACTGACTACATTTGCTCAGTTTATTTGGACTTCTCTTCACAGATGACTCTAACTTTTTTCCCTCCAGTGTTCATGGAGGGAAAATACTATGATCATTTCTGCTGGAGCATTACCATTCTCACTGCCCATCAGCCTCCCAACACCTGTTATGTGTTTAATTACTTCTGTCAGCTTCTTCTGTTGGAGTGACGGGCATTCATTTAAATTCTTCTATTGGCAAATTTTTGTAACCCTGCTGTTTTGCAAGAAGCAGGTAAGGGAGGAATGAAACCTGCAGTTACGTTGGCACATCTGAGGAGACATGAATCTCTAGCAGGAATATCAGGGACAGTGAAGGTAACTGGGCTGGTCCAACCACAAGCAAGGGAAGGCAGCTGGCAGCAGGCTGAGAAATATTCTATTCCAGAGCACAGGGCTGGGAAGGGGTCTATCACTGAGAAATAAACCACTGAGGCTTTCTCTTTCTTTTGGACACAGAATGCCTTTCACAAGTTATGTTTTTCCTAGCAGCCTTTCTCATATGTCCACTCTACTGAAACTGTTCAGGTTTCTCGTATTCCTATGTGTGCTGCAATTCTGTGAGAGGGTATAGGGGGAGTGTTTCAGTTTTAGAAACATTTCAGAATTTTGGGATAATATCTTTTTCCTACGGGAGCTGAAATGATAATGTTGACTCCAAATTTATTCAGTCGAGTTGCTTCCTTGAAATGACAGCAATGGGAAATATTTCAAATCAAAAATAAATTTCCATCAAATCTGAAATATTTTTGCCAAAAATTCAGTGTGAAAGGTAGGTCTGACAATAATCCTCTGTTAGCGCTACAATACTGTTTTTTCTTGGCTTTAAAAGTCTTCAATTCAGGCATTTATTTATGAAAATTTGCTACCAAAAAAATGGACTAACCATACAGTTAAAAGAAAGCATGCGTTCCTGCGGTTACATGAGAGGAGGAATTGAAAATAATATTGAAGCAACAACCTTTGCATATCAGAACCAGAAGCAGATGTCGTAATTTGAAAAGCCTGAATTGGAGGTGTCCAGTCATGTCTGCTTCAATACAGTTCAGCAACTGCCAGGGTTCTTTGACAATTACTGTGATGTTATGCAGATAATTGCCATTTCCCTCTGTTCTTTCCTATTTTGTAAGAAGGATTCCCTGAAATGTCAGGAGGTGGTGTCAAATGGCGAAGATGTAAGTGCTGTAGAACTCAGAGTAGGCAGTAAAACGCGTATCATAATTTTCTATGATTTTTAATCTTTTTACATGGAGTGGGATTTTGTCTGCCTGTCTGTCTGTTTGTTTGTTTTTCTCCAGGGTAAGTGCGGTACTGGGGCTTACATTGACTTTGGTGTGTTCAGGGATGGGCACAGCAGCAGGTTGTGCGCTGCGTGCGCCCCGCTGTTCCCTCCTGCTCCGGCAAAGGGCCGGCCGAGGCGGCAGGTCCGAGCTCGGAGGGGACTGGGAGCGGAGCACAGGGGCAGCTGAGCTCTCACAGCGGAGCCGGGGCAGCCTTCGGGCGGGGAAAGCAGCCGGGAGCCGCGGGCAGGGCGGCGGGATGCAGGGAGCTGCCGGGGCCGAGCGGAGCGCAGCGCCGGCAGGTGGATCCCAAGGCGGAACACTGACTGAGGATGCTGCAGTTTTCTGGATTTTCGAGCTCTGTGTGCGATCAGCCGTGAGGGGTTTTTTTCCCTTTGGTTTTTGTTCGTTTGGGTTTGCCTGTTGTTTTGTTTGTTTTGCTTTGCTTTAATGATGAAAAGAAAACAGACTACCTTTGGATTAATGTTTGCCTTTAGTGCAAAGGTGTGCCCGCGGCTTCGGTCAATGCTGAAGAAGCTTAGTTGCCTGGGGGAACGGTGAGAATCTCTCTCTCCAACCGTGTCTTGGAGAGCAAGATGTTGTGGCATTATTTAAGTCTTTGGATAGTGACTATAGAAAGAAGCAAATAAAAAGAGTAAGGAAATGTTTGTGTGATAGGATACTATGTTTCAAGTCAGTAATTCAAATTTTTGAAAACATGATAATTTTCCTATGTTTTCTACTCATTGGAAGGAGACAGAATGATTGGGTTTTTTCTGGTCATTCATTGCTTCACATTTACTGAAGAAGACAGAAATATCTTTAACTTGTGGCAGAAACTGAGTAAAAAATTAAATATAGAGAGGATTTTTTAATGACCGCTGTGCAGCATAACTATCAAGCATTAACATAAGGGGTAAAAATTAGGCAAGGATATTGTGTTTGAATACTCTGACACTTTACCTTATTTTCCTGCACTTTAATATTAGACTCATGTGAAGTCAAGCCATACCATATGAAGAAAAATATCTTCAATTAGTAGTTTAACTCAGATTCAATAAATATCTGCTTTATAGTACCAGCTAAGGAGTAGCTAGAGCTTTTACAGAAAATAAGTGTGTGAAAGTGTTTCTTTTATTGAATTTACATTTGTCTTACATAGAAATCTCCAAGCAAATCTTCTGCTACAATGTCATCAAAATTCAGTGATCTACTGAAAATGTCATATACTGAGCAAAATTTTCAGTGTTTTCTAGGTTTCTGTCATTATAATCCATCTCTACCGCAGCCCCTCCCCACCCCCCAGCCCAATTTCCCAAAGAAAGATATCTATCAAAAGGATAGATGTTTTTCTATACCACTGTGGTTTGTTAATTCAGGGTTACTATTTTGGATAGGAAGTCTTATTAAGAACATGAAAATTTAAATAGTTTGGAAAGTTACAGTTGTTCTCTTGGATGAGTACTAGCGAAAAGTGTAAACCCAGATTACCTGCAGTTGTCTCTAATACAACCCAGTAGACCATAAACTACATGGGAAGTCAAGGAAAGAAAAAAGGATCTGTTGTGAGTAAAGCAGGAACAGCTAGAAGCTTTCATACCTCTCCTGGTTGGTAGGCAGTGCATCACACAGAAAGAGCAACGAAGATTATGCTTTAAAAGGAAATGTGATATCACTTGGCTATTGCCTGGTCTTGAAGTTTTGTCCATGAGGTTGGTTATGTGGGGGCACAGACACAGAGGTACAGGAATTGCAGTGAAAAAGGAAAACGTAGAAGTGTGGAGGGTTGATGCTGGCTGAACACCCAATGCCCACAAAAGCCACCCTATCACTTCCTTCCACAGCTGGACAGAAGGGAGAGAATATAGCAATGAAAGGCTTGTGGGTAGAGATAGGACAGGGAGGGACACCCATCAATTACCATAATGGGCAAAACAGACTCAGCTTGGGGAACATTAGTTGAATTCATTGCTAGTCAAATCAGCGGGATAATGAGAAGTAAAACAAATATTAAAAACACCTTCTCCCCACCCCTCCTCATTCCTGGACTCGACTTTATTCTGGACCCTCAAACCCCTCCCTGCAGCATCTCAGGGGGAGAGGGAATAGGGGTTTCAGTCAGTTCATCACGTTGCCTCTGCTGCGCCTTCCTCCTCAGGGGAAGACTCCTCACACTCTTCTGTGGTGGAAATCTGCTCCTCCCACAGGCCAGCATGGGCTGCAGGGGGACACCTGCCTCACCCTGGTCTGCACCATGTTCTGCAGGGGAATCTTTCCTCTGCACCTCCTCCTCTTTCTCCACTGACCTTGGTGTCTGCAGAGCTTTCTGACACATACTCCTGCTTCTTTATGGCTGCTATCACTCTTCCACAGTAACTTTTCTCCCTCTTCTTAAAACTGGTATCCCAGAGGTGCTACCACTGTCATTGACTGGCTTGGACTTGGCCATCAGTGGTTCCATCTTGAAGCAAGCTGGTATTGGCTCTGCTGGACATGGGGGAAGCTTCTGGCAGCTTCTCACCCCTATAGTCACCCTGCTACCAAAGCCTTGTCACAGTAAACTCATTACAAGTAGCATAAACAGCAATTCTCCAGGTTCTGTGATAAAACCCCAGTGGGTTAAAATACCAGGACAGACCCTAAACAAGCCAAATATTAATGTTTCTGTGTTCTCATTTATCTTGGTGTCCAGTTCAATGGTCATTCCAAAATTTAGTTCTATGTCCAAGTAATGGGAAGTGTCCTGTATCTACCCTTATAAAATTCATGTCAACTGTTTACATTTATGTGCTGCTTCAAGGTCTTCAGTGTCAGTGGATGTAAGAGGATGACCCAAGCCATTATATTTACCTTACATTTCCAGCACTGATCTTGTCATCATGGTATGGATGGCCTTGTTCCTTGATGGTGGAAGGATTTGTGTCAGTGATGCTTTACAGAGCTGAGCCAGGTATTCTGCAGTCCAAATTTGTTCTTCAGTTCTTCGGCCAAGTAGGTAGACCTCTGCTTAATTATTTTCCTTCTCCTCTTAACTTTAACACAACTACCCTCACTCATTTTTTTAATACACCCCAGCCCTGTTTATGAACAATCTCATACATTTATTTTATTTCATTTTATTTTATTAATTTCATTTAATTTCTTCCTAGAAATAAGAAACAAAATTTCATCACTTGCAAGGAGAGCACAGCTGATACACGGGTAAATTGCTATTTCTCTCACACTTGTGTCAGCAAATTAAATTGACCTGTTCCACAGCTGCTATTTATTTTGATTGCTTAAACAATAACCCAAGGGGTTATGTATGGCAGGCTGCTCATAGAAAACAAACATCACAAATTCTCCAAGGGAAACGTAGAAACACAGTCAGGACCCTCTTGCTAGAAGCACCTCAGCATCCCCAAAGTCCTAGCATACCCATTCAAACTGATTTATAATACAAGAGAACAGTTTTGTTTGTTTGGAAGATGACTAGGTTAGACAGTCCTCAGAGCACCCTTATTTTGCTAAACTTGCAGGCAGATTTTTTAAAGAGCTTTAACAGTGAAATCTTTTGCATTGTCTCAATAACCTTAGACAAATAACCAGTTAATGCTTTTTCACCTTTATTGCCGCACCAACAAAAAGGGAAAGATAATTCTTAGCCTTTGCAAAGTTAGAGTTTAGTGATGAGCCTCATCAAGTTCAACAAGGCCAAGTGCAAGGTCCTGCACCTGGGTCTAGGCAATCCTAAGCACGAGTACAGGCTGGGCAGAGAAGCAATAGAGAGCTGCCTTGGGGAGAAGGACTTTGGGGTGTTTGTGGACAAAAAGCTCAACACGACCCAGCAATTCGTACATTCGCAGCCCAGAAAGCCAATTGCACCTTGGGCTCCACCCAAAGGAGCATGGCCAGCAGGTTGGGGGAGGTGAATCTGCTGCTCTACTCTGCTCTTGTGAGACCCCACCTGAAGTACTGTGTCCAGTTCTGGGGCTTCAAACACAAGAAAGACATTCACCTGTTGGAAACAGACCAGAGGGGAGCCACTAAGTTGAAAATAGCTGTAGCATCTCTCCTATGGAGACAGGATGAGACAGCTGGGGCTGTTCAGCCTGGAGAAGAGAAAGGTCTGGGGAGAACTTACACCCTTCTACTACATAAGGGGGGTTTACAAGGAGGCTGGAGAGGGATTTTTCACAAGGATGTGTAGTGACAGGACAAGAAGGAGTGATCTTTAGCTGAAGGAGGGTTTGGTTAGAGAGTTTGATTGGAGGATTGATTTGGATCACTCCAGCCAAGAGAAGAGGTTGACAGTGCATTTTATTAGAATAAACACTGAAAGGTGTATCTTGGCTGATTACAAATTTGTTTAAACTGTAATGGAGTTATTACATCACAGATTTCATTTTGAAAATAACTTCATCCTGTTCTTTCAAGCACAATCCTGGATGTACAAAGTCTTTCGGTGAAAATTTTTACAAAATCTAGATGATCATTAAAGAGTAGTATACACTTAGATACGAGATTTAGATATTGATATTCAAATTATTAGCCACAAATAATTAATTGCTTTTGCTACTACAGAAGCAAGTCCTAAAATTACTGAAGAATGAGTGAATTTCAGCCTTTCTGTCAGAATGGCACACCAGGCTTGACTAAGCAGTCTTGAAGGGGATGGCACCATTTCTGATTTCCTTCTCTGACTGGGATTATCTGTTCAACAGGCTTACCTGGAAATATCCTCATTGTGTTCACAAGAATAAGGTATGAAGTGAAATATATTTTTAATAAGATTTATTGCTGAAAAAATAAAGGATGTCTGCATTAAAGAAGTGCATTGCCCAGCAAAGACAAGGATGGCAAGTATTTCATGTTCCGTTTAGTCACTGATGTTTAATTATCATTAAAAAAAATAGCTAAATCACAACTATACATAGCGGTAATTTATGCCTGCTTACCCTTTTCTGCTATAAGAAAGCACTGAAGTGCATGACTGACTTCAAACATATTCAAGGAAATCAAAATTCATGCCTTCTTCCTGTGTTTCCATTAGAATTGGGAGCAATCTTCCCTCTAGCACACATAAAAGCTAGACTCATCTTTAAACTTTAGTTGTGGTAATAGCAAGGGATTATAATGTTTTACAGAATTCTTTTAAGATCAGTTGAAATACAGTTTTTCCTGCTTTGAAAACTGTATTTCTGCCCCAGACTATTTTAATAATAGAGCTTTATCTAACTTTTACCAATTTACAGCAGCTTCCTAGAACTCATCGCTGTTTTCCAGCATCATCTTACTTTCGGAAACAGGGCCTTAGTGCCAGCTGAGGATTCTCACATGGCAGGAATTAATACCTCAAGATATTTTTGTTGTATGCTGAGAAAGTAAAATTGCTGAAGTTGCTAATTTTTGTGGGGGTCATAAAATGTGACTCAACCATCCTTCATGCAAGAAAATACCTTCTAATATCTTAATTTTAACAGAGGAGTTTTTTCCTATGTAGGGAAAAAAATCCCAAAATGCTGATGCCTAAGTCCAACAAACTCTAAATCCATAAGCAAGCATCTTGAAAAGTGGCTTTTATCTGTGGTGCAGATTTTACATTAAAAAATATGGTGCATAAGACAAATAATCATCACACTCTGCACGGACTAATAGAGGGACTCCACCCCTACAGGCTGTGCTTTCAGAGGAAAGATTTCCAAAGGCCTACCGAGGACTAAGTGTCCGTCAGCCCCTAAGTTTTAGTAAACTTCCCTTAAAACCAACAGAAATTTGGTGCCTGCTACACTTGAGAACTCTGTAGCTTATAACTGAAATGTGGAAGGGGACAAATGTGAAAACAGTACATCTAAAGTGAACATAATAGCAATATGACTTTTTAATGTATGAATAGAGAGGGGGAAAAAGAATTAGTTATAGTGTCTCTAAAATAATAGAATAGAAGGAAACTAACAAGGAACAAAGAAACAAAGATTATTATTTTCCCCTGGTGAAAAGTCTTTGTATAACTTAAATAAAAATATGAGAGGCAGAGGGAAAGGACACGGACAATGACTTGAAATAAAAAGAATACAATTTAAACCATATTTGCTGGAGAAAATTACAAGCACTCAAATTTATGGGCATGAACATTTATACTCAGGAAAAGAATTTGGAAATAGTGTGTTAAAAAGTTAATGTGGTAGTTACCAACACTACAAAAGACAGACACAAACCTCAGATTTAAATTTTAGCAACATATTGAAAAACAATCATGTCAAATTCCCACCTTCCACTAGCTGATCTGACTGTACTCAATGGCTCTGTTTCTGAGTTGTGTCTTCTCTCTTTTCTGAACACATTTTCTCATGCCTACATTTTACTTTTTTAGCTTTACAGAGACAATTCTTTTAAGGGACAGAGAAGCTAGATTATCTCTCTAATAAAGTAGAAAGTTATTTGTAGTAGCAAATGCTTTACTGATAGTAAAAAATAATAAAGAAAGGACCTTGGAATTTTAGCTCCCCAATTTCATTTGCATGTCTGCCAGCTAGGGACAGACATTTTTAAGTGTAAATTAAAATTATATTACCTGCAATTTATCAGAAGAAAATATTAGAAAGTCCTCGTGAACCTTGCATGTAATATATGCCTATGCAGTGAGATTTAATTAAAAAATTTCTAAATCGACAACTTTTGACTCACCCTCCTTGTGCAGATGACTTTCATCCCTAGGGAATAATAGAGGGAATTGAGATATGTTATTATTTAATTAGAAAGAAAAATGGTGAAGAACATCCTGTAAGGGTTCAATGTCAGCCTGAAGTACCAAATAATCTTCATCCCAACAACCTAGAAAACTGGTCCTTAGACCCATAGTTCTGGAGACAAGTATGCAAAGCCGCTGAGTTGGGTGGAGTAGCTGCTAGGATAACAACTATGGCTTTGTATGTAGGAGGAAAACGTGATCCAGACAACCCCATTAGTCTGACTTCATAATTTTGAAAACAAGCAGGTTACTGAAAAATGAAGAAAATCACATACAATTTCAGTTACCTGTAGGTACTTCTTTTCAAATTAACTTGATTTTAATAAGGTAACTTAGTACCTTAATATAGTTGCCAGTGGTAAAAAAACGTTTCTTAGAATAGATGGCAAGTGTCACAGCACTCTTCAGCTAGAGAAGGTATACTTGCAACTAAATGTAGAAACTGGCAGAAAATTTTTGAAACCTCTAGGCAGAGCTAGATTTTATCTTAGAATATAAGTTATCATGATGGAAGTTATTAAGTCTGTAAAAGAACAATTTAATGAGTAGAAGAATTACAACATGATAAAAAAATAACTAAAGCATGGAGGGTACTAGGAAATGTTGCTAAAAAAACAATTTTCCTGAAAAGATTTTCAGCAGAAAATCAGTTAATGTGGCATTTTCAGGGACTGATTGTGGGGCTAGGCAGATATCATATTTTCCCTCAGAGACCTGGGGCAAAGTGTAGGACTGTGTCAATTGTATCCCCAGTGACACCCACTGGGGAGATGTGGCTGATGTGAAGCAGTATAAGGCTGTCAAAGAGAAAGAGCCAGATGAAGTATAGAGGAGGGATGAGAGCCATAGGGATGTGTTAACACTGAATTGCACAAACCCATGGAATTTTTTTCTTACCACTATTCTTTTATAAATAGGAAGCACTGCTCTCAGAAAACAGCAGAAGAAAAGCTCCTGGGATTACTGCGGGCTGTTACTAGGCTAAAGCTGCGTGAGAAGCACACACAGCTGTAATATATGTAGGGCTTTGCCTTTCCAGGGGAAAGAGGGAAATGCTAATGCACTTCTCCAGGCCCATAACAAGGCCTGAAATACAACTCTCACCAGCTGTTTCCAGGAAAGATAAGATACTCAGACTGGAACAAGAACAGGAGAAAAAAAACCCAACAGAAAATAAATTACTAGAATCAGAAGAAGGGAGAACTATCCAAATTCACCTAATTTTTTTTTTTCAAGAAAGGCTCAGAGGTATATGCTTGCTTCCTATACTTCAGGATCAGAAACAGCAGAATGGGTAAAGGATTGTTTGAACTAAAGGCCAAAACTGGTACGAGAGCAATTGGGTAGAACACAGGAGGTACTAAATGTTGATAACTGATAACTGGAAAGTGACTTTTATCTTCCAGAATAGTGATGTCTAGTATAGCCTTTGGTAAGAGTGGTGAAAGTAAAAACATTATTTCCAAGATGAAATTTCTTTGTTATGAGGATGTCTCTGATCTTCTTGCCTATGACAGCTGATAAGTCGACACTGTGACAAGGGTTATTTCTTTCAATCTGAAGTTTCTGGCTTTCCTGTATCTAGCAAAGAAACCACAACACATTAAACAATGTACCCAGTGCCCTACAACATATCTCAGCTGTTCTGTTCTTCATTCCTTGCAGAGATGGAAAACTAAGTGTCTTTACAGTGAGACAGCATGCTGTCAATTTTCTCTGATTTCTAAGATTCTTTTTTAGATCTGTTTCAGATTTTTGTGTTAGAAGTATGGGACTGCCCATGATGATATTTGGCACAGCCGCTGATACACACCTCTAAGCGATGCTGTCTGGCTTGACTCTGAGACTTAGGTAAAGAGTAATGTATTTTTGGACCAGAATATCTTGGACAGATTTCTCTAGCTATTGCTAATATAATGCTAAATATCAAGTCATGTTGTTATCTAATAACCAATGAGATAATTGAGCTATTTGTAAGTATTCATTGCTAGATACTGTTAAATGAAGGAAGACACAGAGGCAAAGATATAGCCATTTCTTTGTGCAGTTTCTCATAACACGTACTAAGCAAAATTCAGTCTCACAAGATTTTATGGGGCTTGTCCAATTTGAAAAGAATTCAAGCAAATTTTATCAGCCTAATTTGGATTGCCCAAGACAATCATCTTGGTCTCTCCATGCAGAGACACTACTGGGAGTAGTACGATTCATCTTTGTCATACACCTGTCTAAGAGAACATAAATTGCCCCTGGACTTCTGTTTCCCTGCAGTGCTTATAGGAGCCAAGATGATTCAAAGACATTAGGTGTCTAAATTTCCAACTGAGAAAACCAGCTTAGAAGAATCTCAGACTCAGCTGAAATGAGAAAAGTCTTTCCTTCATTAATATAAATAATAAATATTGATATGTTTCTTCGTCCACTAGCAGAAAGTGACACACAATGCATCTAGACCAGCACTAAAGGGCTGAAAGATAATGTGGAGTGTAGGACCACTGCTGTTGGAATTGCTCTTCTCAGGGACTGAAGATCTAGGTAAATTTCAAGGAAGTGCAGAAGGAAAGAGGACTGTGATTAATATCAGAGCTGGAAATTTAAAATTGTTTTCTCCAACTCAAGCTGGTCTGCTGAGAACAGTTAGAGTTTGTAGAGGAGAATGGGCCTAGGTGGGAGGATGACTTTAAAGATGTTTTACTGGCTATTGCAGACATAGCCCATAAGAGGTGCCATTTTCACCTTTCCTGTGTGAAGGAAGGGTATATGCCTGGGCTTTTAAACGTGCGATACCTATAAATCATCTTGTCTTTGACCTGAAAGATCGCTTCCAAATTAATACTTCAGCTTCAAGGTAATGAAGACTTTCTGTCCAGGAGGGTCTATATAAATTCTGATGGCAGCACATAATGCAGTCAGAGAGGCTAAATAATGACTGATGACAACACATTATGCACTTGTCATGTTCCTTGAAGCTGTCACTGGAGAGGCAGTCAGTATATGGATTATTACATTGTCATGTCTGCTAAACACTTATTTTTATAAAGGACTGGGAACATTCAGATCCATTCTTAATGAGTTTAATCCACTGAAAGAGAGTTGAAGAGAAGGTAGGACAGATTTGACATAGTCCCATATTTTACAGCACAGCAATTGTGCTTTTGTACATTTTTCATGGGGTGGTTCAGAGATGAAATTAACCTGGCATGGGTAGAAGGATGAGAAACTACTTGAAGCTTTGAAATTTGTGGCAAGACGGTAGAAAGCACTGAAAGGACAAAAAAAAATTAAAATTGAAGTTATCATTATTATTTTTAGGGGGTGAGGAGGAAAGGTGTGGAAAGAGAGGGTGCCTGGGAGTTATTTTTGTTTGGTTTAACACTGCTAAAGTGTTAGTTTTAGCAGAAGACAAGCACCTCTGTCTTAACAAAAGATGAAAATATTATAAATTATAAAATGCAGCAAACATTTTTTGAGATTATAAAGTTTACTGTGTAAATTACAATTTAAATATTGTGGCTCTGAGACACCACAGGCAACTATACAAAAACCTATGTGAAAATACATGCCCCAGCCTCTGGCCATGGATCTAAAATGACTTTGCTTTCTGAACCTCAGCATAAAGTATGAGACAGAGGATATTACAACATTTCCCTTTACGTCAGTTGTGGGAGCACAGCTATTCAATGTGTAATTTTTGTTGATTAAATTTAGCATTTAGTGCTGGTTTTGGCTGGGGTAGTGTTAATTTTCTTCATAGTAGCTATAACGAAGGAAAAAGAGTATGGGGAACCCAGGTGAGTTTGAAGACAGAGGCAGAAACGAAAATGAGCTGTGAGGTTGGCCAGTCACTCACACTGCAGTTTCTTGAAACATGGGTGAGCTGAACTTCTCTCCATCTTCTTCAATGATTTAACTTGCAAGCCCCAGTGCTTGTCTCCGAGCTGCATTAATTCACCAACGTGACAAAACAAAAACAAACAAACAAACAAAACCCACAAAAACAAAACCACCAAAAAAAATTAATAAACTTTACAAATAACTGGGGAGTGGTCTGGCCTTTTAATGCATTAAACCGTGGAAGGGTCTGATGAGGTTCAGAGCAAACAAGAGTGTTCTTCTAATGCTACATTTTGGGGCTGTGTTTTGGATTTGTGCTGGAAACAGTGTGGATAACTGTTCTGATCCAATTAGTGAGAGACACCTCTGCCCGAATTAAGGTGCAAATAAGACCATATGCTGAAACCAACAATACAGATTCTATTTAACAACAAGGTAGAGAGAGAGATCAAGCAGAAGACAGTCACCACCTGTTGATCTAGTGGTGTCCCATTGGTCCTTCACCCTGGGCTTCTTGGCAGTGGGAGTCCCAAGGTAATTCAAAACTTTTCACTATTTATACATGTTAGCAAACAAAGGAATTAATGCTAACTGGCTACACAGTTCTCTAATGCTAATTAGTCTGCATGCTCAGTCTCCCTTTTCTTTTGGGTTCCTTGGGCCAGTGGGCAGTAAGAGTTGCGATCTCCCCCTTCTGGAATTACCTTTTTCCCAGTCAGAGCTGATTTCAGCACAGTTGTTGAGTTGGCTTTCCTTCTGGCCCATAAATTCTGCATACTTTGTCTCCATTATTAGTAATAACTTTCTTCTCCCCCAGCAGTGTTGACCTCCCCCTAGATCTGAGTTAACACCAGGACAAAAGTAACACCATCTTATCTCAAGTTCCTGCTGTGGCGGCTTAACTTAGAGCCCAAGTTCCAGGTATCCATATCCATGGATGCATATCTGGGGGGCTTTGGTGGTGGTCACAGTTGCCATCTGTCCCATAACTTGGGGTGATCTTTTTTTCACTGGAGGTATGTGTACAAGCAGTTGCTTCTTTATGCAGTTTTCCACAGAGGGAATTTTTGTCTGGATGCATTACCCAGGATGTGTTGGCCCGATCTCACATCCACCAGGCCTGGAGTTAGCACCGTCCCATTGCTCCCTTCAGTGCTTATCTCATGGCAAAGACCTTCTGTGGCCTTAACAGTGTTTGAGACAGGCAATTGTGCTCTTTAATTCCTTACAGTAACACAGGGATATTTTCATTACTGCTGAGCAGCGCTTGCACAGCCTAAAGGCCTTTTCTGCCTCTCACCCCACCCCACCAGGGAGGAGGCTGAGGATGCACAAGGAGTCGAGAGGGGACACAGCTGGGACAGCTGACCCCAGCTGACCAAAGGGATAGTCCATACCACATGGCTGGGGGAAATGTTGTCTGGGAAGCCACTATTTGGGAACTGGCAGGACGTTGGTTGGTAGTCGCAAATGTTTTCATTTGCATCATTTGTCTTTCTTGGATTTATTTATGTTATTTTCATTTTCATTAAAACATTATTATCTTATTTTATTTCAATGACTGTTTGTGTTTATCTTGGCCCATGAGTTTTCTCACTTTTTTCTTTCCAATTCTCTTCCTCTCCTCGCTGTGGTGAGAAGTGAGTGAGTGGCTGTGTGGTGCTTAGTTGCTGGCTGGGTTAAACCATGACAAGCATAAGGTGTGCAAGTTTACAATTTGAGAGTCCCATTCTGAGTCCAAAAGTAATTCCCAATTTAGCATGATTTTATCCTGCTAGTATGAAAGAAATAAAGGAGAAAAAAGGTTTCAACTTTCTCCTAAAAATTCATGGACAGGCCATTTTCAGATGCTTTGAGCATAATGGTCATTTGACGTCTTGTAGGAAACACAGTCTGAGGCTTTTCTTTTCCTCTAGATTTTGCATCCTTCAACATTCACAAGGCTAAAGGCACTGGAGGGAAAATATCACATATGCGTCATTCTCTCCATGAGCTCCAGTCATTAGTGCCAGCAGATACACTTTATAGCAGTCTGGCTTTGGTTTCAGTATCATAACCAGATGACAGTGAATCATACTTTGTAATTTAGTTAAAATATTTGAAAACTAGCCCTTTTGTCTGGCTCATTCCCTCTAGCTTAAATTTTTTCTTTGAAAACATAGCTATTTTATAACTTGTAGCATGCAGTGGAGGCAGCATGAAAAGTGTGGAATTAGGAACTCTTCTCATACAGGTTCTTTTGGGAAATGATGGTCATAGAGTTGGAGTTCTGAATGTGCTTTGTGGGTGGCCAGGTGGATTTCTCCCAGCTGCAGGTTCTTCTGCATCTTCCAGTGAGATTGGCAAATAAATGGGTGCTTTGCAGCAAACGGGGGGAAAATAAATTAATTAGAGATACTGAGAGGCAGCGGAGAAAAAGAACTTAGACCAGACACCTAATTTGTAAGTGAATTTAAGTACGCTGGTTTCTATATGGTGACTATGGATAAGGACCTTTTTAGTAAAGTCCTGTAACTACAATATATGTTATAAATATCGAGTGTTTTAAAAGATATTTCACATAAATAAGTACTGTCAGAAACATTATTTTACAGTCAGGAAAGTTTGTCAGCCAAAAGGTACTTCAAACTAAACATTTTATTCTCAACAAAAATACATTGTTCACAATTTTGCTTTCTAGTGAAGTTGAATGGGCTATCAATTTATTAACATCAGCAAAATTATTCATGTTGAAAACTACATCATCATCCTTGAAAACTACAATGTTCAAAATTAACATAGGTCTGGTGGACATCTAGAAATATCAGCCTAGCATAACTAGAAGATACTGGAGTTTTTCTGCAATGCAATTGATCCAGGGCTGAATTCTGCTTACAAATGCAGACAGAAGATTCTGGACTCTCAATGTAAAAATAGGAACTGCTGAAAGAGGAATGATTTTCTGGAGGAAAAAAAATAGCATGCAGTCAAATATTTAAAGAGAATGCCATCAGTTATGGTTACTGATTTTTTGAAAACTGTAGGAGTTATTTCTGATATTTATGGACGTGGCAGAAATATTTTAAGTCTCAATATACCATCATGCTTTGTACAAGGCCTTAAGGGATCCTAATTCAGTGTTGCTGTTCTGGGGTTTATCTTTAGAGGTGCAGCTTCTAGTAAAGGCTTAATGTCACTAACACAAGATTTGTTTTAACCATTCTTGTTTGAAATAAAAGATTGGCTTCCAGGCAGAATGCAGAAACCTTTAATATCTGGGTTTTTTTGAGACCTTTATTAACATGTCACAAGAGTACAACAAGGATTTTATTCTGTATCATTAACCAGAGAGTTCAGAAACAGCTTCTATATATTATTGATCTTAAGGAAGAAAGTAACTGAATTCAGGAAAGAAAAGTCTACTTTGGACCAAAAACATCTCCTATTACATGTCAGAGTGAACATGAAAGAAAACAAAACCACAAACTTTCCTGCATAGTGCAAGGCATTGGTCAGTCATTAAGAAGACATGGAATTAAACAAAAAGACTCAGTGGGAAGGACAGCTGATATTGAACTTGTAACAAAAAGGACAGCATGCTTCCGTGGTAGTGGAACGTAGTTGCTAAATAGAGAGAGAGAAAAATAATCAGAAAACAGAAAGAAGTAAGTTATAAATAATTCAGTTAGAAAAGTCAAAGTTAAAAATAATTTTGAAATGGGTAAAGTATGGCTATTACAAAGAGGCTACACTCAGGCATGATAATAGAAATCTAACGTGATTGACATGCAGTTTAAAAAGAGTCAAGAAATTATCAGTTCCTTCAAAATTCAGTTTTGAAAGCTGATTCTTATATTTGAGTAATGTGATGAATTACAGTTTTTTCCCATCTTCCTAAAGAATTTTCATATAGCAGTTTCTTTATTCTCGTTCTTTAGAGAAAAAACATATGCAAAAGACAGTAAGTGTTAAGGCAGGAATAAGACATGACATCCTAAATGAGGAAAGACAGAATATCAAAAACCTTATATGAGAAATAATTCATGTCCCAAGTAAAGCCATGTCTTAAAATAGATACTGGTTATTTCCAGAAAGAAAGCTTGTGCTTTCTTTTTTATTTTGAGGCCAAGTTTTTCCATCTCAAATACACTTGCCTAGGGAAAACTGTTCAAACTTCTTCTCTCCCAGTTTTATCACTGCTGATACCAATTATGACGCTATAGCCAAGAAACAAAGGTTCTTCTGATAACAATCATCCAAACTGTTCTGTGCTTGCTAGTTTCAGTAAAGCACTTCTGAATCCCTAGGAGCTTTTATTAAGTGAAAATACCAATCCAGCAGTTTTGCCAAAAACCCGCCGGTTTATCAGACTGACTTTAAAATCACCACACATTCACAATAAAAGAAACATAATTTACATAATTTATCATAGTAAATTGTATGACTGATGCAGCATTGGACATCTTCATGTTCTCTTTCACATTTCTCGAAAATAAAAGCCCTTAGAATTGAAGACAGGAGCAGGTCAGACCTGAGAAGGCACTTCCAGAAGAAGCCTGAGCTGAATAAAATGAGCACCACATGCAAACTAATATCTGTCATATAGCTGGATAATGCTCTTATTCCCATAAATCCTCTGCTTCATAATGGGAGTGAACTATGTCACACAATGGTCCAACAGAGATTTTAGTATTTCAGCATTTCTTTTTGCATAAAATGTCTTTATAAGGTCTTAAGAAGTGGCAAAAGCAGCTGTTCTTGTATGGAGCTTTAGGGGTCAATTTATGAGGGGTACAATGTAAAAAAATTTGGTTTTCATGACTCACTTTAATATGAAATAAAAAGCATTAAGAAAAGTTGTAAAACTATGCAAGTCAAGTATGCATGTTAAAATTTATGAGACAGTTTTCTAAACTGACATCAGACACATTTGTTTAATACAGATTTATATTTATGCCACAGGCAGACATAACACAAATTAAACCTGGATGTGACTTTGGTAGCACAACTTTTGCCTATGGGTTAAAAGAAAATTTTGTAAGAAGCAACCCGCAACATCTGTTCTCTGGACAAGGATGAACACAGTTACACACAGACAACAATCCTAATGTAAGTCTACTCCCATGTACATGAAGAGTAAATCTGACCATCCATGAAAAATATCGCTATGCAAATCTGGCCTAAGTGAAATAGAACTGTGTGCTGCAGACAGCATCTCCTTCAGCTCATGTATTGACGTACTTTTATGTTTTTGTCTCTGGTGAAACAGGAGAAGAGACGAGATGAGTGAAAAGGGTCTTCATTATGAAGTCCTACTCATCACTTGGAACGTTCCTGTGTGCCACTTGACTTTAACTGAAGATGAACATTGCAGTTATCAATGTTAGTGGTTACAATGGCAAAGGAATGATTTGGCCAATGACATTTTAAAAAAAGAGGCAAGACTTACACATTCAAAGTGATTGATGCTTGTTCTTTCACAGCACAGAAGGTGCAGCAGGTAAAGCCTATGCCAGACTTTCTTTCTGTGACAGGAGGCTGTGAGGCACATCCCATTCTCTGTAACATGAATCCACTGGAGCATGTTAAGGGAAAATACCACCATTTGGGTCCTTCTTACAGAGATCACCTGCTTCTGACTAATTTTTCTACGAACTTGGGTTATAAGAAAACGTGTAATCCCCTTGATAGGTGTTCATTTGCCTGTGATTTAAGGTGTACTTTTGGTATGGCACAGCTATAAAATCTTGTCTCAGAATCCTGAGAAAGTTGCTAAACTCTAAGCTGTGTGAAAGTACCTAGAGCAGAACCATGTGTGCTAAGAAAAGTATGATGGATTGAAACCCAAGACAAGATTGTTGATGTGGAGACAGGCCTTCAGGGGTTCAAGAAGAGAAACACCGGTGTGAGGAAATTTAAAATACTAATGAAAATCAGGGGATCTGAAGGTGCCCCTTCATTCCCATTGATACCTGTCCAGCAAAGACTCAGGGGTGTTATACAGGGGTGGTAAGAGTACTAACACTTAGCCTAGTAGCTTGCTAGTCCTAGCCGTCTGTTGCCTACTGTACTAGACAATAAATAGTTCCTTTTTGTGAGTATCCTGTTTGCAAAACATCTCCATGCAGTGGAAAAGTTTCCTGAGCAAGTTCTTGAAATCTAAGCGTTATGTAGGTACCAGTCAATTTTGAGGGCTACATAAACATTTATTTAGCCTATACCCTTACAGCTGCAAGCACATAAACAGAGAAGTAAGGTTGAGAATATAAATCTGGAGTAAGTAGTTCTGTGACAGCTGAGAAGAAACAGACAGGTGTTCCAAGCATTTGGAGCAGCCAAGACTGACAAGCATGAGAAATGTGTTCCTGGTTTGCCCATGGTTGTAATGTTGCTCTAAGAAATATTTACCAAGGCAGTATCACTGAAAGGGTGGAGCCACAACTCTATAAAAGTCATGGGCTTTTAGCTATTTAGAACCAGAACCACTTGATTTCGCATGGACTAATTCATTTACTCATTCCTCACACTCCTTTTTCAGTTGCTCCTTAGTTCACTTCACATGGAGTTGCAAATCCCCCTGCCACAGGAAAAGGTAAAAGCCTTTTAAAAGTTCAATCCCTCAAGCAGTCCATTTGCCTTTGGGTGTAATACACCCTGCTGCCTCTTGGGCAAGCCGAACAGCGGTACATTTTAAGCCAATTCAGACAATATATTAATAATGAACATTAATAAGAATATTTATAGCAATTTGTGATTATGACAATAATAATAATAATAGTGTCAGTATACTATATTGTGACAATATACAATACACAGGAATAATGTTAGGCTAGGACAGACCATAGGATACATTAAGACATGTCCAGCAGCAGGAAGAAAAAAGTGAGTAAAAATCAAGCTCTAAGACATACTTCACCTCTACTTTTCCTATATTCATAACAGAAATAAGACAACATGCTTTCGCCTTCACTAGAAATAAGACAAGATGATGTCTAGTTAGCTACATTAACTAGGAGCACGTGCTCTCATGAAATATTTTCTCTATCCAAGCGTCACCTTGGCTTTCACGATCATATCACATACTTTGTTGGTGGCTGGTCTCAGAGGTGGCTGGTCTCAGGCAGCATTGTAACAGCAGGTTTGGCAGAAAGGCCAGAGGGAATTCAGCAACAGGCACAGCTGACAAGTACCACATACCTTGTGCCTTGTACTTTTTGAGAGCTCGACAAGTTCCATCACTGCCTCCTTCTCCCATTCTCTGTGTCAGAGACCCATCTCTGTGTCAGACACTCTGCTTGTTGTTTGTCTCAGGTAAGTCTTACTCAGACTTTCCCCAAAAAAATACTTTTATTACTGATAATTACTTTGTGAGATGAGGACACATGTCTGTCTTTAAGTTCTACTCTCTGTTTGAAGAGGAAATTAGCCCTTACTTGTAAAATATATTTTCCCAAATGCACCACTCAAGCTTCATTTCGCAAATTTATCATCAGACAACACAGAAGATGGAAAATTACATCCAAACTGAAGGAACCAATAGAAACCCACTGCTACAAAAGAATGGAGACAAAAGCTGCTTGATAAGTGTTTAGGGTGAGATTAATTTCTTATTGTCTAAAGAAGGCTAAGTTGGAACAACAAGCTGGAATAAGTTTGAGTTCTATCAAGAAAAAGAATAATTTACTTTTACATTGAATTGAGTTTGTGGTGGTGTTTTCATTCCACCCAGCCTAATGATTTCCTTTTCATCTTAAGTTCATTAAATCACTTTTTTTTTCTTTGGTTAGATGAATATTAAAAGTGAGAATTAGAAACCCAGATAAATTATCCTTTATAGACACATATGAACATGTCCTACAAAATAATTGATCTAGGAGGCACAAAAAGTCATCTTATAATACCTAGGGAAATACACATATATGAAGACCAGATTTGAAGGCATCGTGGCGACCCACCCTTTACTTTTGTAGGAACCCTGTGAAAATTCAGCTGTGCATCCAAGAAAATAGTGTCCACACAGCAAAAGCCAGGATCACCCAACAGACAGGTAGAGATGGACATTTCTGGAGCTGGAAGATGTGGATTCAGTAGCATCCCAGGCTAGAGGGTTCCTATGCACATGCCATGCCTTCCCTTTCTGATCTCCAGTGCCCGCTTACACACTTCATTTCATTACAAATTGTGTTATTCTGACAACCTCTGCAGCTGCTACTGAAATGAGTTACATTTGCTGTTGTTCGGTTTTGAGCTGCGCTGGTCTCTGGTCCTTGGAGCAAACGCAACACCATCCGCTAAGCCACACGTCACACGGTGCCTTAAGGGCCTCAGCGTTTTGCACTGCTAGCAGCCCTCTCTCTGAAGCTGCATAGCTGGCTTTCAGCTCTGTGCCTGGTCACCCAAGCCGTGGCAGCCTTTCCCAGAGCTTCTGGGGCAGCACTTTCTCTGTGTTCCCACGCTACAGATCTTGCACTGTTATCCTCCCTGCCCCGCACCTGCAGACCCAACAGCACTGTTACAGGGGGTTCTCATGGGAAGTGACTGCCACCAGCGTGAGAATCACCCCTGCTTCCCCTCCCTCCTCCTACCCTGTGGTCAAAGCTTCTGGTCGACATTAGTTGACCCAAAAACATGCATGTCCCGAACTTAATAGCCAGTCAGTGTGCAGCCCCATCAAAACATGTTTTCAGCAACACCAGCAGCCTCATGGGCAGGAGCAACTGGTAAAAAGAGAGTCCTGATGAAAACTATGTTGATACTGTAGAAAAACAATTACAGGCGGAACCATGAACCACTGCACCAGAGCAGAGCCATGGAGAATGATGCTTGCCTGGAACACCCCTCAATTCTCCTCTTCCATCTTGCACATTTCCTTTAATTCACAGTTTATTTACCGGTTTGTTGGTTTTGGTTTTTTGTAACCTCCATTGCTACTTTTTCCTGCATTCATTCTTTGGAAGCAGTTCCGTTGACAATTTAAAAAATAGTGGTAGTATCATCCCCTTTCTTTGCAGAGAGATGTTGTTGCTTGCACCACTTAAAAAAATGAAAGCTAGCTCAAAGCTTTCTTACACTGTGCTTACATGGAGACTAAGAGGTCAAATTTTGTGTAAAGGAGGAACAATCACAATTTAAGAACCTGAGAAGCTTGTAAATTACTCTCAATTACACAGATCCTGTAAGTAGTATCGGTGTCAGAAGCTATTTCCATGAGGCAGCCAGTGAAACAAGAGAGCTCGCTGTACCAAGAATGGCACAAAGCAGTTCTACCATGACAAATGTAGAGGATTTCTATTCTTTCTGTCACCGTCATGAGGACTGAGAATAACTGCGTGAAATCAGACATAGCTTTTTAAGGTATCATATGCCAGAAGAGCCTTTTGCTGATTCTAGAATTGATGGCCATTACTTTGACCTCATTTAGTGAAAGAACTTGATTGTTGCAAGGCTTGAATGACGAAAAAAATCTGTTCCATACTCATATTCAGGCAAGACTGAAAATAATTTATTATCACATGAAATACCAATCTTTCTTCATCTTATGCAATGACTCCTGATCGTCATGGGCCCAAGGGCAATGATAACAAGCAACTGAGATTCTGCAGGTACCCTGTTCTGATAGGCTGCTGAACCTGATCTGTGAAAAGCAAGGACAGGACACTGAGCAGCATCCCAAGGTCTTGCTGGCAACATGTTGCCCACACCCACAGACAAGGATCATCTGATTTGTATCAGGTATTAACATTGTAGAAAATGTACAAGCATGGTTATGTGTTTGTACCGATACAGCAACACAGGAAAGGAATGACAGATTTTGAAAGTTCAGTGATAATTTTCACCAGTATTTAAATATTTCTCAGTTTTATCCTTTCAACTTTTGCGGGTCTCAAGTACTCTTAATACTTAAACACAATGAAGCCTACAGAATAGAATTCGGTAGAGAAGCTGCGAATAGTCAATCATCAAGAATATTATTTCTAAATATTGTTTAAATTCCTAGTAATTTTTTATTTCCCATAGCAGCTAGTAAATCACTCATTTTCTGTTAATTTCAGAAAATTACAGTTTCAAAATATTTCTGTGACTAAGACTTCATGTTTTCAGTCCTTTGAAAGGAACTGAGTCGATCTACCTCCCACAAGAGAGCTGTGTTTCTCTGCTATTGCCTAAACATCTTCCAGAATTTTTGCACATAAAAAGACCTGTATAACATAATTGAAGAAAGCAGAATGAATTTTTTTATATATTTTTTAAAAATCAGCCTTAGAATAGACATTTTCTACCCCTAAAAATGCCCCAGGTATTCCTCCCTCCTTTTTTTGTGTGAACGTTGGCACTCAAAACTGAGTTTTCTCCTTGAGTTACATCTGCCCCATTTCTTTTCAGTGTTACCATTCCTCACACACCTATGAGCTCCTGCTGCCAGAGGCTGCGTTCTTCCACCTGTCCTTTCCACAGGGAGCGAGTTGGTGGGAGCGGGGCCAAGGCAGAACCATAAGCTGGTGGCAATTGGTACAGATGCCACTAACAGGGCTAGAACTTCAGCAACAGACCTCATATCACATATTGAGAGGGAACCAGTAACTGGTCACATCCTTAAGCTGGCAGCAGAGTGATGAGAATCACCCTTCTGCCAGGGTATCCTGCTGACGAGAGCTGTGTCTGAGGCAGCCGCCTGTGCAGCACCAACGTGAGGTCAGCTGGTGATGGTTTCTGTTTGCCTCGTGTGGTTATATCACCTCAAAGCCATCACAGGGCAGTGCTGCAGCTCCTTTCAGCCACTTTGCAGAGCTCAGTGAGTATGGCAGCCACAAAGCAGTACCAAGACCCAGGACAATAGACACTTTCAGCTTCTGTCACAGCCTTCTGGAGAGGGCTATGGCTGGTCCAAGCATGCCACATTCTACACGTGCAAAAGATGGACAGAAAAAGGAAGGAATTAATTGCTGGGTTTCTTTAATTTATTCTAAGATGATTCAATACTACTCTTCCCAAAAAATGTTTTTAAAGTGTGAATTAGTGATCATGTTAATAGGTAGTCTGATCTCATCTGGAAATGAAGGTTCACCAAATGCAGGGGACTTTCTATGTACCCTATCATTCCTGAAAAAAATAGAGGGAAAGAATATCCCCTTTTAACATCTCTTTTTTACAATATGTGAATTGTTGCATTTAATATTCTCTTTCAGCTCAAAGATCTGAGGGTGGTAAGAGAAACTGTGTGTCTATTTTTTCAGGAACAACTTATAACAAATCAATCTAATGTCCTTCTTTGATGGAAGTCACTTGATAAAGAATAAATAGAAATAAAATAATTTGAATGATACAAAATGCCAGCAAACCAACTAGGAAAGATGGTGTCAATTAAACTACACTCACAGTGAAAGAATGGTTGAAAATCTGTGCTGAGAAGGTGATTATCACTGATCTACTATCAGACTAGAAAAATATCAGGGGACTAAGCAGAGTGTCCTGCATAAATGCTTGCAAGAATCTTCACTAATTGTACAAGTGCTGGAAAAAGCACACACATACAGAATTTGGAGAACTGAGAGGTATAATTTGTGGCTATCTTCTTGTAGTCAACCACATTCCTAGAAGTGCTGAATGTAGATGGTAATTCTTAGAAGTACTTGAAGTTCTAGGTACCTGTTGTTACCATGTATCTCTAATCAAGGATCCCTAATCAGAGACCGCTTTAGGAAAAACGTCATTCATATATTCCTACCTTTATGAGATAGTCTTTGTACAATGAACTTGTTTGTTCTTTTGTTTTACAGGTATACACTTTATCTTACCGTAACAACTTTTTTTTCCTTTACCACTGATATTTATTCACTATATTTTGATTTTATGTTCCATGTGGGAGATGTATCAGCAAAACCAGAAAGCAGGAAGGTAAAGTATTATTCGTGCTTCTCTCACACTCTGCACAGACTGTAAAGGTTTTATATATAATAGGCCAAAAGCAACAGTCCTAGAACAATATTTAGGCACTGCATTATGTAACTTTCAGTCCTCCAGACACTGCATTAGGCTCCAAGGAAACAGGCTACGGATAGGATTCAAGGGAGGGAGCCAAGAGAAACCCTTCAGAGGGAAACACTCAGGAGAAAGTTATTCCTGGAGTACACCATTCAGGACAACAAAAAGGTACAACTCAACCCTGCCCTTCTGGCTGCAGGAGGGCACCTGTCCATCTTACGGCTCCAAACTCTCAGTTCAGGGATTAGGAAATCCTGGGAGAATGTGGCTGCTGGGTCTAGTATCAGCTGTGGTGCCCCAGAGAGCTGCAGATCAGGGGCCTCCAATTTGCATTTCCCTTCTTGTGAGAAGGAGACTCCGAGCCTGACATGAATCTCTAGCCACCATTCACAGTCTGAGAAAGTCTAGGAAATAATAGATTGGCACTTGAAACAGGCAAAACACAATTTCCCAGCTTCAGTGAGAGCAGCTTCTGGCCAGCCTGTTTTAGTTCTAGGATGACATGCTTTGGATTTTGTCTCATTGCAATTTTCTATGAAAAGGAAGTTGATTTCCATTTGAGCGTGGTTTTAATTCCTCAGGCAGGAGGATCATTTGCTTCTTTGCTCTAAGTCTCCTTTAAGCTCATGTCTTAATTGGATATGTCTATACCAGTTGATAGCAAAAAAAATGTAGTCATAGGTGAAAAGGGATGCAAAGCAATATAGCTCTCATCTTGAAAAAGAGTAAGCATTTTTTATGAAAATAATTTCCAATACTTCATCGAATAGATGTAAACAATTCCCAGCAGCTCCTTAGTGTGTGGCATAAGATCATAGCAGAAGAAATAATAAAGTGCAAACAACAGAAAAGTGAAGCTCGTGAGGGCTGGCCTTTGCTTGCACTGCTTGGTCTCAAATAATTGCTGTTCATGACTGTACTCAGTCCATGCCATCTTCTTCTCACTTTGATTTTCCACACTAAGGGTTCTTCTTTGTTTTGCAGTTTCACCATCTGTGTCCCCAGGCAAAGAGTCATCAGGCTTACTAGGATGGCGCTTGCTCTGATCAGTGTGTTTGTGCTATGCACTGCCGCCTTCCATGTGATCCAGCTCATGAATCTTCAAGCTTCTCAGCCAGCCCTGACCTTCTACATGAGCTATTACCTCTCCACCTGCCTCAGCTACGCCAGCAGCAGCGTTAATCCCTTTCTGTATGTCCTGCTTAGTGGGAACTTCCAGAAGGATCTCTGGCAGTGCACAAACGTGGAAGACGAGACGGTAGAACAGAATGTCAACATCATTAAATACAACCTCTAGTCAAGTTTTTGAAAGGAGATTCTTCTTCCAACAAAAAAATGCACTATCTATGTGTAGATTTTTTGGTTGCAATTGGTGAGCCTGATTTCACTTCCTCTGTGAAACTCAGAAGTTTATTGCTGGCTTTTTTGCTGGAATCACAGCAGTGTCAAGCTGATGAAAGAGGAGGATCTGCACCGCTGTTTCCAAGGTTAGAGCTCCTAGAATAGGGATTCTCTGCAAAAGAACTCTTTGCTACTGTGGCATTGTCTCTTTTGTGATGATTTGTACATAGGTTGTCTCCAAAAAGATGGAGACAAAAGTCAGTTTTGAAAGACGGTAGTCCTCTGATAGTAAGAAGATAAAATGATTGTGGAGGGCATTTGGGATCTGACACTGTGTGTGAAGTCATGGAAACTGTAAGTTAATGACAAGAAAAGAGGCTTAGTTACTGATGACTCAGAAAAGGGTACTATTGATTTTCATCCTAACTACAGCTGTCTCATCTGGCACTCACTTCTGAGCAATTAAAGTCAAGGGAGAGACACGAAAAGCCCTTGTGGAAGAAAATTACTTTTGAATAAACCTTTGTACATAATCTTGCAAACAAAGAAGCGAATTCACAGTGTGCGTCATTGGAAATTATTAAACCTAAGTTTTGAAAAGAACTGTATGTGTCAGGGATACTCTTTGCTTCTCTTTTCTCAAACTCCCTCTTTCTGAAACAGCTCCAAGAAGGGTGTGCCATCCTGAAAAAAGCTCGTTGTTGGTCTCACTACAAGTGCCAAGAGGAACTTGGTGCTTGCCCAGGATGCACTCTCCCTCATTTCAAGAGGGGTAGAAGAATGCCTGCTTGTTGTCAACACTTTATCTGCAAGGTTTCTAATAGTAGGATGTAATCAAGCGACACTATTAGGATCTTGTCAGCTAATACAGAAAACTGGTGAAAGAATATTCTGTTGAAGAATCTAATGTTCTTGGGAGTTGTTCACATTTTTGGTCTTCATCACACTGCACGTCTATCCACATCATGTTCTCTTCTCAGACCACTTTCTCTTATCTCAGGACTTCACTTTTCATTTTTGGGGGTGAAGATATTATTTCACTATGACCAGAGATTTTATGGCTGCAATTTTCTTGTTATTCAGAGACCTGATGAATCTGAAATGATCTGATACATCTCCTCACATTTGCACTTAGCTTCCCTCTTGTTCGTGCACCCCAAATGGGCCTTTTATTTACTTATTTGCGGCACTGTGGAGGTCATACTTAGTGATCACACTCTGTGATATGCCAGCCTACTGCAGGATTCATGACACAGGCAAGAGGAAAATGTCTTTCACTGGAAGAAGTCTGTGCCACACATTCCCAAACTGAGAACTGAGGCATTGCTGTCTTATTCTGCCATCACACGAAATCTGCTTGTCCTAGAGGGTCTGTCACACACAGAAAAAGAAAGGAGATCAAGGAGTTTGAAATCACTATTCATAGTTCAAAGCCAAATTTCCCTTCGGAGGATACATCACAAAACATTTGTGATGGTGTTATTGTAACCATAGGAGCCATGGGGAATACTCAAGATGAACTTTATGAGTGAAAGAAATATGTTAATTAAACTCTGGAGGATAGCTGCAAAAATGGTAAAGATTTCAGTCTGTAAGGGTTTGTTCAGATCTGAAAAGTTTTTCTACTTTTCCCAGCTGTGCAAATTTGTCTATTAGAAGTCTGATCTCGACCTACAGGCCTTGTCATTTAAAATAAATTATTTAATTAACAGTTTGCACACAAGGTGGCTTATCAAGTATTACCAAAATAGGGCTGTGCTAAGTGCATGTTTGTCAGCTCACTGTTCCTGTTTGTGGGATGTGTCACATTTGTTTCCGAATTACAACTGTGACTTTACAGATTTCTCTTTCTTTTCTTTTTTTTTTCCCTTGCCTGGCCTTTTGTATCGGAGCAGATCACTAATGATATGATATTTAGCACTTACAGCAATAATAAAATAGTCTTTTATAACAGTCTTGGTGTTTTTCTCTCTTGCCTGTCATGCCACCATTCTAAAGTCTCTCTGCTTCTGAGATCATAGCAGTGAAATGGAACCACAGAAGCACAACTTCATGAAATTATCCTAACTGCAAGGCCAACAGAACACTGAATTTCCTCTTGTGTGGGACACTAATAAAATAGTTTATAGTTCAGCATTTTTTTCATCTTCTCTGTATTGTTTTAATTCTCTTTATTGGAAAATAAAATGGATGTATTTCAGGGAAATTTATGTAAATATTAAAAGTTTTTATTTATCAGTTACTAAATTTTCTCTGTTAATGACAGTCCATAAAGGAATATGATGGAAATAATTCTTTTCTATTTTGGAGCATCTGATCTGGATTTTGTTGTTTCACAGACAACTAGAACAAGCAGTTCATTGGAAAATAAAAATGGCGGGGAAAGGAAGATTTTGCAATCCAGTTGGATTTTAAATAGCTCTAAAAGCTGAAAAGTAGGTGAAATAGTATGTCTCTCAGTTGAAATAGCATTGATGAAGAAAATCTGGATTTGAAGGAAGAATGCTATAGTGGGCATAGAGAAAAACTGCAGAAGGCTATGAAAAAGCAAAACAGTGCTGAAATCAAACTGGAACAGTTAGTCCATCCTCTGATGATGATATGTATTTTCTGAGCTCTTTTGCCATTATGTCATCATATATAAGCTGCCCAAAAACTATAATTTCAAGAAGTTTCTTTCAAGATGCCTGCTTGCACTCTGGTGCATAGTAGCTACATACAGATAAGGCATTTGCCCATACCTTCAGATAATTTTTTTATTATTCATTTTGCATGAAACGCTTGTTTAAAATGCAACATTTCTGATCAGGATTGTTAGCATTGTGCTGCAACTACCATCCAGTTCAGCATTTCAAGCTTTTATTGTATTTGAACCTACAGCAATATGTTGAGGGTGCAAATATTCAGCCATTAAATCAGAATATTCTAGCCGAAAGCTTCCAAACCATCAGGAAGTCAGCCCTGACTGCACTCCAGGGCACTGTGGACCAGAAATATCTTCCAGAAAATTTAATGTCAAAACTTTGGGATTTAATATTGTATCACCTGCTGCATACATTGTGATGACTATTTAATCCCACCATCCAGTCTGAAACACTGCATGCATGAGCAAACTGGATGCCAGAGTGAAACTGGATAGCTTAAGAGTTGGTAATGGTATGATATATGCAGCATTCCCTATCCAGAAAAAGCACTTAACAGACTTCTTGCATTTTAAGCATGTAGATAGTCTCACAGAAATCAGTGTAGCATGCAACTACGTGATTTGCTGTACTGGGGCCCAAACCTTCTGTCCAAATGCCAGTACCATCTGGAGGTGAATTCACAGGGTATAGTCAACTTAAATGTATGTACAAAGGTAGAAAAGAGAGAGGAGATATCTGTGCACAGTTTGTAGAAGGTAAGTGTTTGGAAATAGCTGCAGACATAATTAGCACTCCAGAGGTGATCTTGCTGAGAAATACAATAGGAAGACTATCCTTGCCTTCAGAAATATTTCCTGGGGCTGGATTTCAAAGGGTCCAGTTTATACCCACATTTGTATTTGGCCAGGATCGCCTATTGTGGCCATGATGCTGTAGAGCAGTGGTGCCTCCTGTTCCTTGTGCTCTCTGTCAGCTTCCTCTTGAAGCTGAAATTTCTTGAAAGAAATTCATCACCTGAGTGGCTCTTTAAAGGAGAATAGCACCATCCAAATCAACACAAACTTCAGTAATGTGGTGATTTCCTGGTTTTTTGCACATACAACACATCTGCACGTAGATATTTGTGGGGAACTTTCCACAGTTTCCACAGCTAAGTGTATTATGTAGAGCTAGAAGTGTGTTTACTGTCCAGTAATTCAGCTAAACTATGTGCAATGTAGTGTTGATCTAATAGAAATGACAAATCATATAACCATATAACCATTAAGTTATTGGAGTTAATCACCAAGACCTGTAGGAAACACTAGAGAAGATCCCTGATACTGAAAGAAGCTCCAGTTTTGTCCTTATGCAGAATGACTTCTTGCTGCTAAACCTTTACCATGTTGCTAACAATGACCTAGGCCTGTTCCCGGTGCTCAATAAAAAATAATAACTTTTTATCTCTAACTGGTTCGATGTGAGGTAATAAAACATATTTCTTAATTGGGTGACTTACCATAAAATTTGAAAAGAAACACCTCTGAAAGTGACAAGAGAAGCATACGAACTGTTAGGGCCAATAGGGTCAGTCTCAGCTTAGACTTCAAACTTCATCAATGTGCCTTTTTTGTACAGTGTTCTATGTAACGAGAGATGTAAAAGCTAACATGTTTGTTCAGGTCATTTGGACTGAAAAGTAAAATATAGTAAAAGCCTTAGTAAAAGAATTTTTGATATGTTCTTGTCTTGGTTTGAGACAAATTAGGAGGAAACGTCCTGAAATGAATGTGTCCTCTAATGGAAGGCAGGTTTCAGCAGCCCCTCCCCCACAGGTTCAAGAGGAATTTTCTTGGAGGAAAATGAAAAAAAAGCTGTTTATTTACAAACAAGGTGCACGCAGGCAAAGAAAAAAAAAATGATTACTAATGTTAGATAATAAACCTTCTCGGTGCTGAGAAAGATGGTGGATTTTTTAGAGTCCTGCTCGGCTTCTCCCCAGGTCCTCCGGAGCCGGGGTGCAGAGCCCCAGGGCCTCCCCTCTGGGCCGTGGTGTGGGGCTCCTGGCGATGCTCTGGTGCTTTGCACCACAGCAAAGCCGAACAGTTCCAGAAGAAGAAGAAGCCACAGTCCTGGGAAAAATTCCTTGCCTCAGCGACAGGCTGGCTAAAAGCAGGAAGGTGCTCCCTCGGCTCTGCACCCGTGAGAACGCAGGGGAGTGTGTGTGAGTCCTTGAACACAAACCGTGCCGAAGAGTTTGGCTGGCTTCTCTCCCACCTCTCTTGGACCCAGCTTAAAGCTATGGGACCCATTTCTGGGCAATAAGCAGACGAAAGGGGAATACAATATCATACAGTCCCCCCAGGACAGTTCTTTAAGACAAAAGTTAGAATTTCTTCCTTTTTATCTATTCTAAATATATTGTACTTGCAGCTTTGATTCTGTAAGACAGTTATGTACCTGCTTCTGCCTATTCAGTTGGTCTGGATTTAGGAATATGTTTGAATATTTTGGCAGGATTATCTTCTTTTGATCTCTTGTAGAGAAAAGAGAATACCAGAGTTGTTTCTCTCACTATTTTGCAAATCACTCCTTGAAGGCAATGAAACTTTATCTTGGCTCTGTGATATGATGCACTCCTTTGTCTCTTGCATTGTTTGAGATGTGGAGGGACTTTGGCCAGCTTTGCAGCCTCGTGCTAAGAGAGAACAATCAGGACACAAAACTCCACCCATCAGTTCAGCAAATGAGTTGGATAAGGACGAAATTTGAGCAAAGATGCACCTCACAAGATTTTAAGCCATTTGTGCGACTTAAGATGTAGGATCAAAATAGAAGCCATGCCTGTGAGCCTGGATTTCCCAATTCCTTCATGTACAAACACCTCAGAAAAAGATAATATTGAAATAGAGCTCACTGGCAAGAAATTAAAAGCAATGCACATGTGTTGTAGAAAAAGGAGCACAAGACCAGCAATATTAAATGTTCCAGGCAGACAATCCTTCCCAGTGCTTCCTCCAGCCATGGGGGGATGGCAAAGTGTTTTTGGGCTGGGAATATGGCAGTGGGCAGCAGTGCCAGCTCTTGGCAAGGAAGGACCTGAGGACTGGCATCTTTCCCTGGGCTCTGGGAAGAGAGAAGCAAGAAATACCATGCCGTTCTGCTTATTCATCTTTCTAGCTTCAGCTCCCAAAATTTATCTTCCTCTCCATTTCTGTGATTCAGAAATCAAAGCAAAGGACAGGAGGGAGTATATAAGACAAAGTGGAAAAATGCATTTCTTCAGTATTAGAAGAATCAGAGCATGGCGTTCTTGAAAGCACTTTCACTAAGGAAGAGGGAAAATACAGAGAGAAAATAATATTCTAAATTATTAAATTTAAAATAAATTAATAACAAATGTGTTCATTTAAACTTGAGGATGGGGTTTTTTTGGTTTTTTTATTAATGGTGTTTTTAACTGCTGCCATCCATTAAGCCAGAAGCAAAAGAGAACAAAAGTTGCTTGAATAGTCTCATGATCTGCTCTATTTAAATTAATTGGGGTAAAATCACACACACACACAAAAAAAATTAATCCACTTAACTTCCTGCTTTTTAGCTGGAGAGAGCACTAACAGTTGCATTCATGGGACATAAGCCATCTTCTCTGAAGCTTATATATATATAATCTAAAAATTCAGTAAATATTAGTGGCATAAAGAAAATTGGCTTTTGTCAGCACTGTGCTCTACACCTAATTTGTGTGGATGTAAAATAGCAATTTAACTACAGAAATAGAGGTATAGTAGAGCTGTGCAAGCAGAAAGGGAAATTAATTTTCTTTTTTCCAATGATATCTTGTACAAGAAACCTGCAAGGTTTTCAACTTCAAGGCCTAACGCTAATAAATTGACAACTACATCAGTGAAACATTTAATCTTGCAGTTTTTCCATTCATTTTTGGGAAGAAAAAGAAATTAATTGCTGAGTTGTAATCAGATATTTTTAGAAATGTACACACTGCTTGACGTTCTCTTGCATTTCCTTGCAACCACCATATTCACCAGAGTTTGCCTTTATTTTGACTTGTACTACAAGCAGAGAGAACTGGGTGCCAAGCTGTAGCATTGACTCTTCACACATATTTACTATGTCTTTTGGCCCTCTGGATCACTTTAACAAGGTCTCTGATAGAACATATTGGGGAAAATTCACATGACTTTTCTATTCCAGCAGGAGCTCCTCCTTTTCACTGTATTTTTACAGCATAGAGTAGCTTTCCACATTTGCTCAATTACCTTCAGCACAAAGCACAAATAAAAATGTCCTACTAACCCTTTTTCTAAATTCCAGTATTTCAAAAGTGAATTCTGAAATACAAGCTTTTTAAATAAATGATTGTGGAAGCACATTTAATTCACCTTCAGTAAGATAACTAGCCACTTTTCAGAGCTTCATCTACATAAAAAGAAAAGCAGCACAATATATTTTTAGAAATCCTTTAAAGATTCAGATGTCATGAGTTTAGTCCCCAATTAATGCATCATAATGGAGATTGCTATTACAAGTTTCTGAGCATTCATGTTTCGCAGTGGAGGATCCTCCATGTGGGCAAAGCTCACTGTGAGCACACACATACCACCCCCCCCTCCACGTTATCACCCTCTTTTCTCCCAAAAAAATTAACATGAATGAAAACATCTCAAAAAGTTGAGCATTTTCAATGAGTCAGCTCAAAACTACAATAAAGTGAAAAGCTCCTGTAGCTTGAGGAACTGCTCTGTTTTACCAGAACAGGTTCCAAAATTTTAGTAATTATTTTGTGTTGAAAAATACCATCTGTTTCTTGGAAAAGAAACAAATTGTAATGGAATTCACTGTGAATGCAAGCTGCAAGCCACAGTAATGAGCAGTCTGGTGATGAGCACCCAGTAAGTCAGTGAAAAACCGCTGTACAATTCCAGTCTTCAAGATCTTTTGGAATAGGCTGAAGTGATTGAGAAAGGCAGTCTGCCTTTTCTATTTCATGTTTAAATACTATTTAAACACTTAATCTCCTCCAAGGAGACCTGAATTTGTGTTTCAATACCTAAGATTCCCCTGGGTGTATGGGAAAGCTTGTGGCCACCACTACACAGAAGACTTAAACCAGGATGCCATCCCCAATGAAAAGGGTGAGTAAACCAACAACAATAAGTGCAATTATGTAGCTCGTTCTCAACTGCAGCTCAACAATATTTTGTGAGTAAGCTGATATACCTGGCCATAAGTCAATTCATGCTATATTGCATGAATGATCCTATTTACATTAAAAGGCCTATTCAAACTACTACTCAAAGTCAGTAACACTGGGAAATAATTGTTTGATCCTAGGAAAGCTGCACTGTATTTTGAATCAAACCACCATTTGTTATTTCACACCTCACCAGTATGACATTTAACATCCTATAATAGATTTGTGGTGAAATGGGCAAGAAGGTTTTGTCATCCTTCTGTTAACCTTTGAAAGCTAAGGAGGGGAAAATCAATGTCTGGCACAATTCAAATGGTTTACTGTAGACATCTGTATAAGAATGAGATGGATCATACCCATTTACTGTTCTTCCACTGAGCATAGTCTAAGGGGTCCATTCAGATTAGATACATCCATCAAAAATTCAGCATTTCATTAGATGAATCACACCTAATAAGTCACTTTATGAGTAGAACATATGTAGACTACCCGTATATACTAAATATTATGCCATTTATTGTGCCATTAGCATTCAGGAGCTCTCTTAATGACATTAAAATCAAAATATAATAGAATACATTTGATGATTTATACCAATTACGCAGTTGTGATCACAGTGGTTATGGTGATCCAACTGAAGCAAATTGTGGGTCCTGAAAAAATACAATTAACCAAAAAAAATTGACTTCTTATGTTTTGAGTTATTTGATCCTTGAAGGCTGGGGTTGGAATATAGCCTGAGAAAGCAGATCTCATAGCATCTCATGTCACTTTGTGAAATTTATTTCTCCATGCATGTAAAAAAGACCAAAAAGTTTTGAAGAATTTACACAATACAAGGCTTCTGTACTGAATAGCATAAAAAAATTATTTTTAATGTAATTTTAATGCAAATTAAGGAAGTATATTTAAAATCTTTTGCATGTTATTGCAACTTTGGATGAAGTTAGGTGCATGTAAGGGTGACAGAAGAGAGGGTATATGTCTGCCTTTTTCAACTGTACACCTAGAAATACACATGCACATTTTAACTGGTTACCTAATTTAGAAATAACTTGGTTTTAAGAGCTGATATTTTACACTACTATGTATTGTTATTTATTTAGATCTCTAAGACACTCTGCTGTGGTTCAGGACCTACCCCCAAAATAAGAGCTAGCTGTGCATAGACTCAGGATACACAATTAATGAGAAAATACTAAATCACATGCTAAGCAGTAGTTTCAATACCACAGCTCACCTGAAAATCAGTCCACATGTTCTGGAGGCCTGATGTTAAGCACACTGAGCCTGTGAAAGACATTTCTTGTTTTTGCCTCCTCCTCACTCCATGATCACAGTATTGCATATGCTTATTGCTGCACCTATGGTTTCAGTGCCGCTGCTCTGCTTGCTTCAGGGCCCACGGGTGCTGCAGGGCTCTCTCCTTCCACAGGAGGTGCTGGTCAGGGAACCACACCCAGACTTCTGTGGAGGGAGCTGAGCTGCTTGTACCACGGGGCAAATGAGGTGCAGCATTACAGATTTATGAGATAAGGCAAGTTACCCAAAGAAAGAGACTTCAGAAATATAATTTGTGCTAATACAGGCAACCAGTTGAAAAGTGTGAGATGGTGAAGTGAAAAGAAATCCTACTGCTAATTCAGACCTTATGAAAAGCAAACTGTGTTCAGTGACAGATGGAACAAATGTCAGAATAAGAGCCAATGTGCACTGTGGATGATCATAAGGCTTACCTCAGTGTTCCAAAATAAAATATGGGAAAATAAATATTGGAAAAGGCTTGTAAAATTATTTCAATGACTGTTTGAAATGAACATTGAGATTTGAGCTGATTGTTGGGACAAACCTGTAAGATATTTAACAGTAAAAAAGTATTTCTTGACAGTGGGATATACAGTATATACAATAATCTCATTCAGACTGCCCTGTGCATCTTAAGATTCAAGGGACACCTGTCTTGCAGCTGCACCTGGATCGTACATTGTTACATTTCATCCCACCTAATGACCAGTCACTAAACCACTGGTCAGGTTTGGGGCTTCCTTCTGCTGTCAGCATGCCCTGGCAAAGGCCACCATCTGGAAGTGTAGGTTTTCAAGCTCTTTTTCCTTTTAACTGTCCCATTCTGCCATGTCCATTTTCTGCCATATCCATTTTTTGTGTTGTCCACTTGCTGTCAAGCTTTGTGAGCTTCCTGAAATTTACAGCCAAATACAGGGTTGTCATAAGTCAGTTAGACGTGAGTATTTCAACTTGACATTTGATGATAAATGGCCAGGGCATTCTCTCTCTGTAAAACTGCAGGTCTGAAACAAAGATAATTTGTCCAATTTGAACCCAGGAAAACTGGTCCTGTGTCCTGACTATTCAACACAGACAAATGTTTTATTTATGTTATTTATTCAGAAAAGTTCGATGAGAGGCTATAAAAAGGAGGTAAAAACATTTAAAGCATGCCCAGGTTTGCAAGGGCAGATTAACCTCATCCTTTTAAGAGCAAAGAATTATGACACCCTCAACCAGGGCTTGTACATGACTGCCCAGGACACCACTGCACAGACTGACTAGCTGGCCTACTGATACCACTAAGCTGACAAAACCCCAATTTTTTACATGATTTGCAGCAGTAAAAAGGTCTTTCTACCTTCCTGGGTTATGGTGTTTGGAATGACTTTTAGCTGTGCTGGACAATGAGTCAGTTTTTCTGTATAAGCCACAGGCCTATTAAGGAGCTTTGCTATCAAGACCACACTGTGACAGACACATCAATGGTGTGCAGACTGACCCTGGAGCTCACATGGGAAAGACAGGTCTTAATTTGTTCAAGCAATTCATCTGTAGTCCAGAACAACCAAAAATGTCAAGATGTGACCATTAGAGTGAAAAAGAGAGGGTGGATTTATAGATGAGTTTTCAAGATATCTGACAGTCTTCTTTTCAGAAGTCTTGGGTTGTTCAAGCAAGCAAAATGGGCTCTCAGATCAGGGGATGCAGAAGTGCGGGCAGGGATGGAGGCTGGCCAAACACTGGCTCTCAGAGTTTAGAGCTGGACTTCCAACAGATGAGGAGAAGGGAAAGGAGCCACCTGCCCCCTGTGGACAGCCAAGGCCATGGAACATGTGGAGCAGTTTTCCAGAGGTTGTTTTCTCAGCCGATATCTCGGTAACCAATGCTCTCTTAATAGCCCAGACCACCTTCATCAATGACCTGAGTAAGGGTCGCAGGATTTAGATATCCAAGTCCAGACTGACTACTGAGAAAAGGTATTCTGCTTCCAAAGGTTTATTGCAACTACCACTTCTTTAACTAAATTTGTTCTACTGAACTGTGATGGCTCAATTTAAATTTATCATTGTTCAGCATGGAAAACCTGAATTCGACATCTGCACTGCGGTGTCATCTTCACAACTGTACAATCTGTATATATAAGTAGTATACAAAATATTACTGTGAATCTGAGAAAAATGCTTTTATTTTCCCAGTGCTCTGAGCCATGTCAAGGGTAACTCTAAATTCCCAGTGCCCGGAGTCACACTCAATGAGACATCAGTGTTACACCAGGCACAGCATACCACCTCACTAAATATTATGCTGTCAGAGTGGAAAGAGATTTGCTTCAGAACAATTTTATGAGTGTACAAAGCTATTGTGTATGACTTTTCAATGAGTTTATACTATTATTAATCATCTGTATTGCATGATTTTAGTGTTTCTTCAGTACAGAAACTGTGCTGAAACTATATTCCTGTGAGGAGAACACAGAGAAGATGCTGGATTCTAAAATTTAAAACAAGAATGGACTGCTAGACTGGGAGAAGTGAGGTTAAATTACTTCTGTTTACACCTGTAGCTTCTGCTTGACAAAATGTAAGCTATACTCAGCTAAAGCATTTTTCCAAAAGGTAAATAGCATTAATACACAGATATCAGACAGAAAATATGCTGCCTCTCTAGACTATCCAATCAGTAGTCACCTTCAGTACAAAAAGTGTGTATCAAGTCAATAATTTGGATGTATCTGATCCCAGATTTTGGCAGTTGGTCTTAATCCTTAGATCCTAGCATCTGTTTCTGGGACTGTTGGTGTATTTTGTATTAAGCAGATTCAGAAATACATCAGCCCTAAGCTGTTCTGAATCCACCATATTTCGTGTTTGTGCTCCTTTTCTCTTTACCTTTGACTTTACATATTTCTGGAGCTTCGTTTTAGCTCCTCACAGCCAGTTGTACCCAAAGTCTGTAACATGATGATAGGGCATTCCCTTTCAGGGAATTTTGACTAATCTCAAGTAAATAAACTTCAATTCCTGTCTTCTGTGTTCGACGTGAGTAGGGAGGCACAGAAGTAGGTATCTTTGGGGAAGAAATAGCTTTAGTAAGAATGTCTTTTAGAGTAGAAATGGCATTAGTTGGGACTTCCACTTTTTTTAAGGATGCTCATAATGAAATCTCACCTTGTCTGGTATCGCTGTGTGATGGGGAGTTTCCATGGTGACCAAATAAAGTTTAATTAAGATGCAGAAATCTTGACACTGTGTTGCCTGGTAGTTTTATGACATTCATAATGCCCCTTAGCTTCAACAAAATAGTGCTGCAAGTAATTTGTGACAAGTGGTAGATCTCAACACTACTTAATCATGATCAGTTCTCCTGGAATAACTAATTTTCTGAAAAATTATTCTGCAGAACACACCAGCATTTCTAAAGGAAAAATGGAAGGAAGAGTTTGAAGTATTGTAAATATATTAAAAGGAAGAGGTTTGATGTCAAGACCTCAGCACTGAAGAGCTGACTGAATAGCATTTGCCAATTTTTTTTTAAGCCTCGTAATTGTTACTTTAAGAAAAAAAACAAAAACCAAAAAAAAACGAACCAAAAAAAAAAGGGAGGAAATATTTACTTTTTATGTGGCATATACTTAAGTTGTTTGCTTTCAGCTTAGATTGGCAAAGTTACAGAGGCGTATTTTCAGAACCTGAGTCCTGCCCCTGGGACCAATAGAGTCAACTCCTGACCCTGCAGAGAGCCACCCCCAAGAGTCACACCATGTGCCTGAGAGCATTGTCCAAACACTTCTTGAACCCAGTCAGGCTGGTGCTGTGACCACGTCCCTGGGGAGCCTGTTCAGTGCTGAACCACCCTCTGGATGGAGAACCTTTTCCTAATGTCCAACCTAAACCTCCCGTGGCACAGCTTCAGGCCGTTCCCACAGGTTCTATCACTGTCATCTGAGAAGATATGAGAGCCTGTCCCTCCACTTCCCCTCCTGAGGAAGCTGAGGCTGCTGTGACATCTCCTGTCAGTCTCCTCTTCTTTAGGCTGAACGGCCCAAGTGACCTCAGCTGCTCCTCGTAACTGACTGTTCATTTACTGTGATTTCTAGACATTTTGTTTTGCAGCTAAAGCCGCTCAAACCTGTCAAATGCCACATGATGAGACAGGGCAATTAAATAAGATACTCCAGAGTGGTATCTACTACTCCTCTGCCAGAGATTTTTTTCCCCTCAGCCCCCTCAGAATCAGCAAAAACAGACCTGTGTTCACTTGTCTGTTGCCACATATCCCAGTGTTCATCAACCTCACCTCACTGTCAGACTGAGTCCCATGGAGCATCAGACATGGGCACATGCCTGCTTCTACTTGCCAGAGCAAAGGGAGGTAAACTGAGGATCATATACCCTTAAATTATCCTGCCACAAATTGTGATGTTTTTTCAGAAAGTTTTCTTGTTCACCCAGTTAAAACAGTGCATCATACAGAGATACAGCAGCATCCTTTTACTATTCAAATGCATTTGGGCTGTGGGCTAAATTAAAACAATGCCAAATCAAAGTTAGTGTTGAGGGAAAAAAGTTCCCTTGATGGAATTTCAGGATCTGCTAGAACTTCTCCTCCATTGTGCTTAAAAATTGATGGCATGCCTTTGGATAGGTCTGTATTGCAATAAAGCATAAATCTAGTAACAGTGCATCCTGCCTTCTCTAAAACAGATATCTTTATATGAACAATTCTTTTGAACCCTTGCATCGGAGACAACTTCAGCTTCAAAGAGCAAACCACTGACCTGGGTCGGTGCAGAAAATTTGAAGCATTTATTATACAAGCCTGCATAGCAGCCTTAACAAAGTACATTTGAAAACTCTTTTTTTCTGGAAGACAAAACAATTAAATACTCTATGACTAAAATCTCTGTGACTGAAAATTACAGGTGTGGAACATCCCTTGTATTCTTTGTTATACAGCTGATAAAAAGCTTGCCAATTTTATGGTAGTGGTTCCTTCCTACAGTTCTGCTGCTGACTAAAATCAAAGATGTAAGGAATTTCTCTTCCAGCAGGAAACAAGTATAAGATTTTAGAGCCATCTGTGTCCCCTACACACCTATACTTTTAGGTTTTGCCTTGGTTTAGTCTTATACCTGAAAATTATTTCTATTTTTATTCTCATAATACAGAAGTGGTTGAAACATTTCTGTTATGGCAACTTCCACTGTAAAATTATTTTATTCTAAATGTCTGTGGGAAATCTTCGTAACTTTTTAGGCAAATCAAACCTCTAATACTATCACTTTCTGATGAAGAGAGGAAGGATGAAGAGAGGAAGACTTTTCAACAAAAACATCTGAATTTTCAACAGAATAGACAAAATATTCTGCTGATTTCATATACAGAAAAAAAAAAAACCCACAAAAAAAAAAAAAAAGCCAGGGGAAAAATGGAAAATATTGACTGAAAGGGTAGCAGTGTTTCACTTGAAACCAAAAAAAGTTTGGACCATCTATTTTCATATCATCCCCAGTGGTATCCGAAATGCAAACATCTGTTGCAAACATCCCTCTTTAATTATGTCTTTGGTTATTTTTAACTAGACAAACTTATCTCAGACATTCAGATCCATGCTAAAAACTTTTCATCTTAGATCTTTGCTCATATCCATACTTTAAGCGCACTGCAATGTCTTCCCCACTTTTAATGTACCTACAGTTACAATGATGCTTTCGGGTAGGGAAATTTGCCCACGTCATTCAGCAACTGGTTTCTAGTCAAGATTTTAAAAGAAAAGGCAGATGTTAAGAGAAATAAGGTAAAGGAATGTGGCATAAGTACAAGGATGCAAAAATGAGCATGCTCTTGTCTTACAATACTCCAAAGTTAGTTATGAGATAAGGTAATCCCTCTGGTTTTTAAACTGTTGCTCTTGGTAGCTGAGATGCACTTTATGTAATTGTAATTGCTTGGCTCCAAAAAACATAGGAGGCCAATATATGCAGCTCCTTTCATATTGTCTTTACAAAAATATCTGAAGAGGAGTAAAGTAAATTCAGTGTAATTTGTGTCATCCCCTTAAAATGATGAGTTACCAATGAGTCTCTTTTACTACACTTGCCATTTTTATTACATGATGATGATTTCAATCCATCTATCATTGTGCCTGTAAATTCATGGAAGGCATAAAATTACACTTCCCAGAATTAATAGTTTAAGCTTTTTGACATGAGATGTTTTCTTCATGTAGTATGATCTCAAATATTTTCAGTTCCCCTGGGAACTTCTTTCAAGCCTGTATAAAACTTTTGGATCAATGCTGCCTTTCATACCTGCATATCTGAGTTGTGTCAGAGTCCTGTGACTCCCCTCTGGAGCAATGGACAGAAGGCTAAATCAAATTAAAGACTTTCATGCTTAAAACTGATACCAAATATGAGAAACTGCATTGCAATGACAATGGCAAATCTAGACAGACTTCTGTTTTCTAAAAAGTTAAAGATGAATCTGCAGCAAGTGAAATCTCTGCTCTTAAGCACTCTCTGCAGGAGTTTTTCTTCCTCTAGTCAGTGTCCCTTATCTGTGCTAATAAACTGCTGCACTCTGTTCCAACTTTTATGACTGTTTCATCCCCACCCTCTCACTCCTGGAAACCCTGCCAACCTGAGCTCTACAGCTTCCCTTATCAATTTTCCGTATTTCCTAACTTAAAGCTTTTGATTATTTCCACTTTTCTTTTCTTCTCATTATCTGGGAGAGGTTTAAAAAAGAAATTATACGTATATATGTATGTATGTATGTATGTATGTATTTATGGCTATAAATCACTGTGAAATGACTCAGAGCAAATGTGCTCTTAAAAGACTGGAAGTGCATGTTATCTGGGAAAGGAGTTTCTGATGATTCAAAAACTGCAAGGAGCTATCCTAACATGAATGGCTGAGAAATTTTTGTCCAACTCATTTAAGATTACCTTGTAATCTAGTAAAGTTTACAAAAATTGTAGGTATTTAACATTGAGTGCACATTGATGTGCATAAACGAAGCAAGCTAGTTGCTCCATTTCACAGGCAATCTGCATAGCTGTAAATACATATGCAAAAATATGAATGTTATATTGGAAGTTTTCTGTTGAAAATTGGAGAATGTTCCCTACTGTGTTCTGTAACTTGAGGATATGAAAATTTTAAATGAATTTGTATGCCACAAGTATGTATCCAGACCAGTCGTTTTTGATCAAGAAACTCAAATAAATTAAATTCACTTCAAAAAGGCCATTTGATTTTCATCATATTCACAGAACCCAATGACTTGCAAAAGTTTTGAAGACTTGGAAAAATAGGTAAGTTTGGTAAAAAAAACCCACTAGGTACAAGAATCCAAAGTCCAGCTTCAATAATGATGAATAGTAGCCTGTACGAATTTCAGAAGACACAGCTGGTAATTATTTCAGACTTTATGGAAGCAATTTTTCATGTACAGACAAGCTTTTGGCAAGGCTTGCTTCTCAGTAAAGTGAGTTGGACTGCAGATGCAACTTTGGGAAAACCCAAAGTTAGATGAACATTTTGCATAGCATGCACAAGATGCAGCAAAAATTGCTATGGAATGTCAATAATGCTCTCCCAATATGTTATCAATGATGGAGCTTTATGAAAGATGAGAATTTAATAGCAGCAAGTAGTTATTCCTGAGTTGTGAACCAGGTATAAGGCAGTTTAGCAAAGCATTTAAAGACTTATTCAAAAACAAATTAAATGCTCACCCTGAATTTTAGCGAGCTCTCTGTCAGACTCCTCACCAGTTCTTCACTTAAAAAACACTATTAATTCCACTAATCTCAGCTAGACAACTCTCACTATTGTGAGACACTGTTGTTTAAGTAGAGTCTCAGTCTCATTGTGTGCCTATTGATTGCTGAAACCCTACAAAATGTCTTGCTCCATGAAAGACCAGTTACTATGCTTCAACGTAAATCTGTCATTTTAACTAAATTATCACCATTTAAAGCCTAATTCCATAAAGGAAGTATCTGAAACTTCTGTAAAATTCAGACACTATGGAAGAGAACAAATTATTTTTGTCTTCCATGCAATTCTAGGTGAGGGATAACTGGAAAGCTTAACCCATTCTGTTGTGCATCTTCCTCCAACTGCCTAAAATACTGATCCTCTTTCGAAGCAAGTCCTGAACTTCAGGAGTTTACTGCCTGACAGGATAAGCCAAATAGATCAGAGGCCATTTTACTAGCAGATATCCATGCAGAGGTGTTAGAGTTCAGATGAAGGTGGTAATTTTGCCCAGCAGCTCCACGTGAATCATCTTGACCACAGCTTCATATAGTCACTTTTTTATCATTATGTGAACAGCAGTGAAGATATCTATTTTCTTCTGCAGGCAGCTACATGGGGAATCAAAACAATCACAACTACGATTTGAGTGGTAGTAACTTTTGTAAGCATGCATATGTGCTCTGCCATTACAAAGGACAATTACTTATTATTTTGTCAGAAAAAGATATCATGTTGAATCCACGTCCAGAGGATCCTTCCAGGAATGGAGAAAAGATTGCACAGCACATGAGACCAAAATATTGTAGTTCTTAGATAAAACTGAGTCCAGGAGTCAAGCTAATCTCTATGTTGCTGAGAACTTCAGGGGGTTTAAGCTGTTTGTCATAGAAGAAACAAAAGTCTATGGTTTTACTGTGAAAGAGGAGACTGGATGAAAACAGAGAAAAGCTAAATTGAAGTCTATTGAAAAGTTTAAAATATTCAACAAGTTTATTCTTACAAAATTAATTTATTATTTACAAAATATTCAAGTTTTTGTCCAACTTCTGTTATTGTTCAGGTGCTCACAGTAATTTTATCATTCGTCCCAGAGAAATTCCTTACCTGATCCCACCAGCAATCAGGCCAATTCTCTACTAGAGAAAAAGTCCAAATATATAGCCACCAGAGAAACCCCTCAGAATTGTGGTTTATGTACATCAACTTACAGAATCACAGAACATGGTGAGTTGGAAGGGACACACAAGGATCACTGAGTCTGATTCCTGGCCCTGCACAGGACCATCCCCAAGAGTCACACCACATGCCTGAGAGCATTGTCCAAACACTTCTTGAGCTCTGCCAGGCTTGATGCTGTGACCAATTCCCCAGGGAGCCCATTCCAGTGCCCAACCACCCTCTGGGTGAAGAAACTTCTTCTAATATCCAACCTAAACATCCCCTGACACAGCTTCACGCCATTCCCACAGGTTATTGGCATACAGCTAGGTTCAAGTCCAGAACTAGCAATTGGGTTCTCTAGTCTAAATTCTTTTCTATCACAGACTATAAAAATCTAGCCAGATGCCCTTGAATAGAGACCCACAGCTTGGATTGACTGATTCTCTCTGTCCACATAAGCTATTCAAACTTTCAGACATGTCATTCGCCAAGTAAACCTGCCTCCTCTGTCAGTGCTAATTTGCCAAAATATATCAAATACCGGTTTTGTTGGTATTTCTATGAGATGCAAAGATTTGTGGTGAGCTGCTCAACCTTTCTAACCTATGCAGAGAATATCTTGTGTAGGACTTCTGCTGCAGTGTGCCATGTGGCAACTCATCCTAATTTGATGTTCTATATTGCACACAGGTTTTCTTTCTCCCCTCTCCTTTTCTTGTCCCCTTATGCAAGTCAAACACATGCAGTGGCTTTGTCAGAAAGAGATCTAAATGTATTACAGGTATTACTGAGAACACTCAACAGGCACCCAAGGACAAATTATTAAAGACAAATGTGGCAGATATCAAATGCTTCCCTACTCTTGTAGGTACACAACACTTTTTGAGGCCTTTAGGAGGCCTACTGCAGAATGATGTAACCATACCATCTTGAGGAGAAGGGATGGCTTCCAGTGATGTCAGAACTATCATATGAAGGTCTGGAGATTTACAGAGCTATATAAAGTGTCTATCCTAGCTCCATGGTCCCACAGCAGAACTAAGGCCCAAGACCAAAAACAGAGATGTTTGCTCGTGTTCTCTGGCAAGACCTTCCTGGTGAACTGTGTATTTCTGTCTCTAACAATTACATTGATTTGACCAGCAATGGTAAGCTGCAGGCTGTTGGTGCCATTATCAAAGTTGTTTCTTTATGGGTTTTGAGAACAAAAAATATACCTCAAACAGTAACTGTCTTTCAGAAAATTAGATTCTTAGTGGTAGGCCCACATTTTCCTAAGGCCACCATATTTATTGTGCATTCTGAGGAAAAAATGCATTGTGATTGCTCAGTGGACCCAGTGGTTTCCAAAAACAATAGATCAGTGCAGAAGTATGACACAACAATTCTGTACATACACAGCACATGTTGCATTTCCCGCTCATGATGGATTAATTATACTCTCACAGAAAAGCAGTATTAATACTTGTGCATCACAGGCAGTCTGTGTGCACATGGTCAGTCTGGTGCTTGAAAATGTACTCTGCCTTCATAAAATGTCTTCTACATATGTACATCAGTAATATGGTGGGAGAGGTATAATGGGTAGCAAGGAAGCTAAATATAATTGATTAAATGACACCACAGGAACAAATAACATAACTTTTTACCAGGTCCCCAAAATTATATCCAAGAAGTGAATTTTTTTGACTGAATAAAGTGTGTTTATAGTCTTCATGTGGTCTGCTTTTCGTAGGCTGCCTTTAGTTATCGCTTAAAGTGGCCAAGAACAAGCAGCTTGGTACAGAGAGTAAAGTGCAGGGCAGATTTATGACATTGTAATTTCTACTCTTAAACAAACCAAAACCCTCTTTCCTTAGAGTTACATTGGTAGGGATGGGAAGATATGATCATCTTTATTTTGGGGAACTCCCCTTTTTTTGCCATGGTTTCTGAAACCAAACATAAATAACATGGGACAGTCCAGAAAATTCACATACTCGCAGTGACAATAGAAAGTCAGCCTGGAAAAGCTGAAGTCAAGAGAGACCTCTCTCCACATCACTGAATTCAAACAAAAAAACCACTGTCCTCCTCCTCCTAGCACAATGTTTCCAAACCAAGGGACTTTCTCTCTATGCATTTCTGAGGCATTGTCATCTGAAATGAACCTGGACATTCAGGCTTCTTTACCCAACATGCTCAACTAGAGACTGCTTCCCTCTTCAGTACAGGGTCCCAGTGTCAAGAGGAAAAGGAATGGCATTTGTCATTCACATATGCCTTATGAATTCACAGAGGCTCAAATATCTTACTGATTTGACATGCATATGGATTGCACATTACCCCAGACATATTTTTCTTTTACAGATATGATTTTTTCAAACTCCTGTATTATTTGTAAGCTGATTTTTAATAGGTTTCAGATACATGATATTAGCTGACTATAAGTGTATAACTGATTCTTTACCCATGTGTCATTTAACAGATCAATGTGTTAGGTGAGTTCAGGGGGAAATGTCCATTGAAGTATTACAAATATCAGATAGAATTTTGTTATGAGTTCACCATGGCTGGAAGCACAGTTGTTGCAGTCATATTTTGACACACAATACTCCCTGCAACACTCTGTAAAAAGCTCCCTTTAGAAAACAAAATGCTTTTCTTTATGCAATCTCAATGCTCAGCACCTTGCTGGTAACTAACTTAGAGACCTCTGCCTAGCAGGGCATGCTCGTCACCAGCATCCTCTGTGTTACAGCCAGGCTCCGTGAACTCTTTAGCACACTCCCAGAACTATCTGCCAGGAAAGGTGCCTGTGCATGGCTTATCATGACAGTAACTTATTTCTGCTATTGCCAGCCTTGTGACTGGATCATCAAAAGCCTTTGCATGCTTCCTGTCCCCACTTCAACACAGCAGAAACATCTAAAATTGGCAGAAAGATAAGGATTTAAATACTGTGGGGTGAAGGGCAATATCTGCTTCCAAAAAGTAATGGCTTTGGGACAGAGGAGCTGGAAATGACAGTCATTATACCAGACTCTGTTTATTCTAATACCAGGGATATCAGACAGTGCTTATTCTAATAAATACCAGCAGAAATAGAAATAACAGAGTGTTCTGCTCAAAAGAATGAGCCCAAAAATTACACGTACACAGAAAAAATTATTTGAACATTTGAAAAGGGACACAGTTTTTGTGGCGGACTTTGCCGTGCAGGTTAACATTGAACTTGATGATATTAGATGTCTTTTCCAACCTAAGCAACTCTAAAATTCTAAGAAGGTCTTCACATTGCTTCTCTTGGTAAATTGTTCAAATAGTGATCAAGTTTGCTATGATGTTCTCAACAGTTCTTAAGGAGAACAATGCTAGAAAGATCTTTATCATCCTCTTTTTTATGAGTTTATCAAACTCCTCTCTAAATACAGAACTCTTCTCTCTAAATAAGAATAGTGATTGCCACTTCTGCCCTTCGAATCTTACCATTCCCTACAATTCCCTTTATTATTTTAGGGGTTTTTTCATCCCTGTAGCCGAAGCCATAACTGTATACTGTGAAAAGAATTTGTAGAGTTGTTCTGGTTTTTATGGTATGTCTTTAACCACCACTCTTGCTCAGTGGAAGAGCACTGGACTATGTGAGTCCTCACCTGAATCAAAACAGTCATTTTTATTGCCTGTTGAATTCTGAACCATTTTGTGCATACCAAACCTACTAAATTCCAATGTCTTCTTTTGATTTCTGGTTGTGGATTTATACTCAAATTTCTGTCCAACTGATTTTATTAACAGTCTTATTGTCATAGCTGCCCTCTTTCCTACGGGAGCTACAAGACAATGCAGAAAGTTTGTTGCTTTCTACAAATGTTTCCCATTTCATGTGGTTCAAAGTTTTCAGTGGTATCAATCTGCAAATTTTCTTATGCAAACAAAAATCAGTTAAATGAACTGTGAATGGGAGGGACTACGTAAATCTGAATCTTCTCAGAACCTTTTAGGCATCCTACACTTCACTTAGGGGTGGGGAAGTTCACGCCTTCACCAAAGGCATAATCCTTTCCTCATCTAATATCCACCCTCTTGAAAGGGAATTGGTCTAGTTTTGTGTTCTAATTTCTCCTTGGCAAAACATTTTAAGAGCTCTCAGAATGCCTCTGAATAGACTTAACTTATTTACTTCTGACACAAGAACTCAAAAACGTACCATTTTCAACACACCTGCAGAACCTTTTTCTGCAAATCCCATTGTTAAAAGCAGATCTGACAGTGGTCAGCCTTGTGATGCTTTATGAAGGGCCTGAATTTGCAACCTAAACAAGACAAGTCTCCGTCAGAATGAGATAGGTGTTTTGGATCTTCCCATTTCTATGTCTGTGCCATTTTACTTTGGGTTCCAAGTGGGATATTTAAACACTACTAAATAAAAACAGCAGGCTGGTTTGGGTGTACATACAGTTTTGCTGGCTGACTGCTTTTATTTCACCTCTTTTCCCTTCAGTTTCTGGGTGAACCAACATTTATGCTCTAAGTATGTCACCTTTGCTAGAGATGCCTTTTACAGCCATTACGGGTATGAAAGGTAAAGGAAGGAGCAGCGTTCTAAAAGTTTTTCCAATATTGTTTCAATTTCCCAGTCCGGAACTCAAACACTTGCCAAGGAACCTAGACCTGAAATCAATTCTTCCTGCAACCTGTGGAGACAGAAGGCATCTGCTAAGACTGCGCCCTAACAGCCAGGCTGTGCTCTTTGCATTGAAGATTCTCCATCCTTATTGAAGCTGCGTCACTGCACAAAAAAAATAATGATTCGTTGGGCCAGAGTGGTCTGACCCCTGTATGAATATAAGACACTATTTCTTTTTCCAAATGCCCTTTAGAAGAAATGGGCTGCAATCACACTGTGCAGGGGCATCTTGTCCTAGTGGCTGGCAAGCATGCAGTTTTTTCTGCAAACAAGACCAGCAGAGGACCAGAGCGAAGGAGAGTCTGGATTTAATTAATAACTTGATTAATAATTTCTGAATTATGATTAGCTGTAGATTTGAACAAGTTGCTGAGATATTTGGACTGGGGCAGGCAGAAGTGCAACTTCAATTTCAGCAACAAAGTGAAGGGTTTGTGTGTTTCAACACTCCAAGGATAACCAGCAGCTGAAAATGCAATGTGGATTTTCTTTCATTTCCCCAGTTTTGGACTCTGGTTGACCAAATTCCCACTTCAAGGACTAGGGGACAGGGTTTGAACAGCTTTTTTGGGGGAATAGGTTGAATTTAGGTGCCTAAATCCAGGAGAACAGCTCAGCAAGTTTCATGTCTCATATACCAGTGAAAGTTAATAGGACAAGGCTCAAGATTAGAGAATACTCGACTGCATGCAGTAATCATAGCTGATAGCACTTCAGGGAATTGCAAGAAGGAAGCAAGTGTGACTCACAGCACTGGGCCACTAGGCAGGTTGAAAGATGTGAGAGGAAAGGCATTTTGGAATCACAGTCTTGTCACTTTGAATTTTTTTCTTCCCCTTCACTAAATTAGTATGGATGTTACTGTCATGATTTTTCTGACTAATTTTTTCTTGTATGTTTTTATTTCAGATTTTATCTGTGTCATATTCCATCTTTCATCCTCCTTTTTTTGCTTTTCCAATTTGCATTAATTTGTCTAGCAATGTAACAACTGCCTTTTACAGTGCTGGCATATGGGATTTTTTCTTTCTTCGAAAGCTGTATAACAGGCTTCTGAATTTCCATTTTTAAAGCCTGCAGTATTTCTAACAGCACTAACTATGACTCACCAGCAAAATGTCTTAGCAGCTCTGGAACACTGACAAGGGATCCACTTCCAAAGACTGGATTATGGTTTAGTTCCACAAAATTTGCAGACTTTTAAAGCTCTGAATGTGTTCAACATTTCATTCTTTTAGGAGGAAAATAAACAGATTTAGACAGTTCCTTGAACAAATTACCGTAATATATTGCTGCAAAGTGCAAAAGCATCACAAGCTTTTACAAACACATTTGGTCTTGCCAACACCGTTAAAATAGTATCATCCAATTAGACTGCGAGCATACAGGGTCCGGTGACAAAAATGAAAACAAAGCCCATTAGGGGTATTACTGCACCAAGAGTCTAGCACCCAGTATAATTTACATCATCAGTGTTAGCCCAACACTCGTGCTGGCCCATTGGCATGTGTTACGTGGATGAAGTGCTCCATCTGCTGCGTGCCCAGGCAGGCAAGCCAGGCACTTTGGGATATGTGTTCACACACCCCTCAGGGCTCCAGCACTCTTTATTACTGCGTTTGCAAGCACAAAGCCTGTGAGTGCTCAGAGTCACCTGGTGTTCAGCCAAAAAAACCAAACAAACAAATAAACACAAAAAAAGAAAAAAAGGAAAAAAAGGAAGCACAGATGTTAGGGTTACTTGTCTTGTGTAGGCAGTTCCTACAATGCTTTGCAGTTAGCAAACAGGGCACTTGGGAGCATCACCTACCTGTATGACAGAGATATTTTAGCATTAACAATTGACACATGATGTCAATGTGAAGTGATTTGAATACGCTTAATTATTTTCCCACTAGATGCCATTGCATTACCCAGTACACCAGGCGTGCAGCAACTCAAACTTCAATTAGTACTTGAGCTCCACAGAAGTTCAGGAAGTTCTTTATTTACTTTTATAGCTCTTTGCATTTAGATCTAACATATATTTCAAGGTAGATTACTTGTCCTGGTTTATTCTGAGATTCTTTTCTACATTTGCAATTTCTGAACTAGCAGCTTTTTCCTTTGTCACAGAAGATTCTGCTACATTTTCCCCTTTGGACTAGCCTTGGTGAACATGCAAACACACTCATTTGGTCTAGATAGAAGGAGGAGATTCTTTCATCTTTGCAGTATAAATCTTTTTTCCCATTTGAAAAAAACCCCAAACTACTATCCCTCCAAATAAATATATAACTGCAGCACCAAACACTTAAGCAAATTGTTGTTTCCACTGAATTTAAAAACTGTGTTAAAATAACAGTATTTCATACTGGAAAAAAAAGATGTATTTTGTGTTATGTGGTCATATTGAGGCTTGGGAAATATGACCTACTTAATAAGGCTAGAACAGGCAAACACCAGCTGGTTATTCCAGATTTTTAAGGTTTTTCGTTTGTTAAATACTAGGTGGTTCCTAAAATGTGCTGAGCAAGTAGATGACACTGCTGAAAGCTCACTTTTCTAGCTTATGAGAAAGAATTGTAACTTTGAAAATAACTGTATTTTTTTCATGAGTCTAGGTAAAATAGAGTTTATGTTTGGAAATGTTGTGGTTATGCTTATGTTTGTTGCCTAGTTTTAAACTAAAGGGGGAGGGATTTAGATTAGACATTAGGAAGAAATTATTTACTCAGAGTGTGGTGAAGCTGGAACTGGAATAGGTTGCCCAAAGAGGCTGTGGATGCCCCATCCTTGGAAATGTTCAAGGACAGGTTGGATGGAACTGTGAGTAACTTGGTCTAGTGGGGGTGGCATCCCTGTCCTCCATGGGTGGGGGGAAAGGGCAGGGGGTGGAAGGAGGATGAGGGGCAGGGGGATGTAGCGGGGAGGAGAGTTTGGAATAGATGAACTTTAAGGGCCCCTTCTAACCCAAGCCTTTCCATGATTCCATGATTCTGTGATTTCTCTTTGGGTTTTTTGTTTTCCCTTTGATTTTCCTTTCCATCCAAAACAAATCTCTAATAAGCCTTCTGTCTTTTGAGAACTTAGAGGGATCAGAAATGCACAGGATGTCAGGTAATGTCCAAGCCAGAAGGCCTGCTTACAAGTCGGAGTTTGGTACAGCTCTCCAGTCACTTGAAAAAAATGGATTGAATAGAACTGACCTAGTTCCCCAAGGGTTCTCCCTGGGCCTGTCACAGTATTGACATGAGAGGTTCAAGGCTACCTGTGTAAAATAAACACCTCAGTCTGAGTGCTGACGATAGAGGAGCTAGCCAAGTTTGGGATGTGTCTTCAACAAGGAACATGGTTGCAGAGAGCAGTGATGGGTACTGCCTTTAGAGAACACTTAGATGTCTGTGGAATCAGGTGTTCTACTCATGTTTGATAAACAACAAATCAGATATAGGAAGAAGGAAATACAGAACAGCCTGGCTGGAAATCTAGGATTCTCACTCTTCTCCCACACCACAGATCGCACTTCATCCCCTCTCCCCCTCATCCAGACGTTACCAGCTTCCAGCAAGCTTGAACTCCTCTCTTGTGTGTCTGTACATCCCAAGAGCCTGCAAGCTGTCACTTCCAAATGGTTTAGCAGGATAACCAGCAGGCTTCTTCATCACCACCAGAGAGTTCATGTGGGTAGCCAGCTGGTCTGTCTTCCTAGCTAGGCTTCAGAAAAGGGTGGGAATTTCAGAAATGCTTAGCAACACAGGAAATATTTGTACATTATTTGTCCATCCTAAAAGTGGTTTTCCCTCTACATCCTTTTAGATTCAGTAGCAAGATCAAAATGGCTGTATTGATTCTTGATACTGGCAAATAAATTGTTCTGGGGTTAATAAGACCAGGAAGATATCACAATAAAGTGAATTCATCACAGTGAAACAACTTGTTGGATATTACCCAGAGCTTTTCTTGGAGAGCAGTAGTTCAAACCTGAAAGAAACATGGGCTACATCTTAGCAGAAACCCAGATTTTAATAAATTGACTAAAGGACTCCTGGATCACTGTGATCTACTCAGTAAATCTGTAACAGCCCAGGACTACCAGACATGATGAGTTTGCTGTTTCTTGAATTCCTAAATTATTTAGAGAACAAGAACTGAAGTCTAGATCTCAGACCACAGGTGTTATGAATCTCATATTTTTATAAACCACACAGTTTTCTTGAGGGTCCTTCTCCTAAATTAGCAGGACCCAGCAGGCATTCTTCTTGTCTCCCCATAAAGTTTTGGCTTGAATCAGATTCCTACTTGGAGGAAGATATTTTTAAAAAAAACAAACACTACAAATAAAATAGTGGTAACTAAGAGAAACTAAATAAATAACATGCAAGCTATCTGTATACTGCATACTGTCGTGCCTGTCCTGCAGGGAACACAGTTGCAAGCTGATTGTTGTGAAGACATAAATTTTTCATGAAACAAAGATTTGTAGGAAAAATAATTGTCCACTAATTCAGCTGGGGAGGGCAGGGGGGAGGGAAGGAGAGGAGGAACAAAATAAGGCAGAGAAGTATTTGGATATGCAAGATTTCCTTCAGATTTGAACATCTTTTCTCTGTTTCAGTAGAATTTTGTCATATCCAGTAAGAATCCCTAGAGAGAGCCTGGGGTAAAAATCTCCAATCCCACTTGTGGGTAAAAAACCCACAATCCCAACACTGCATTGCCTGAGGTTAACTGGGTTTGATCACAACACTCTTAAAGTCAAACCACCACACAACACATGAATGGAACTAATTCTCACCTTGTGAGATGGTGGTGCAGCTGTATCCTTCACTTTACAGTAGAGATTTCTGTCCTTTCTGGATCTTCAAGCTTCAGATAAAATTTTCAGGTGGCCAAGGCTCATGCAACACCACATGCTTCAGAGAGAGGGAGGTCTGGACACTGAAAACCATGGATCCACACTGGAGGGAAGGTGTCCCACCACACATCTGACACACTGTATTTTTAATCTTGATTTATTTTATGCTGAAGAAATTCAGAAGTCTTGCATAATCAGAGTGACTGGGAATGTGTATGCTGTAACTGAGACAGCACACAACTCGATGGAAGTTAGTATTGTTGGTGCTGTTTGTCTATTTCGGAAGAGGTGAAATGGAGAGAAAGTACAAGTGTGATATGAAAAAACTGCTTTACAGTCACAAGAAAGCTTCTGAAGAACACATTCAATTTAAGGTTAGAACACCTACAGTTATGTTTCCACATTTAGATATCCATGTGTGATTCAAGTGCCTAAATTCACATCATGATCTGCAGATAAAGACCAACAGCATTTCACAGTTATCAGGGAGAAATTTAGTTGACCAGCTAAAAAGAGTCTTATCCTGAGATTAGATCCTACACAATGAGCTCAGGGAAATTTGGGGTTTGCTGAGAGTAATAAAAAGCTGGTCCCTGCTTACATAATGCCTCCAGAAGCCAGGACCTCACAGCAGTACAAATGCAATAGCAATCACCATTCCTGAGAAAATACAAACTGCGCTCTTTGTCTCTTCCTTACAAAAGTGCCGTGACAGGAACAGAAAAAGATACACAATTTTTGCTACAGGCATCTGAAAAGTTGGCAATATTCCCAGAAAACAGAGGTACTCTGGGCAGAGACAGCATTGCATGGCCATGTGTGCCATGGACCAGAGGGTCCCAAGGGATGCTTTTGAGGCAAGAGGCTCTGCACTGCCTGGAAGGCCAGGCCCTATCTGAAGTAACATAAGGCATTGAACCTGCTACACATCCCACAGAAATCAATGATAATCCTTTCACTTTCATGGGTTTGATATGCCATTGCTGTCATTGCCCTGTTCCTACACACTTCATCCTGCCTTCTCCCTGCCTCAGCTGCACCCACCCACTGATGCCTCCCAGGAAAAACAAGGTTGCATGCATTTGCAGGCTCAAGCTTTGTGCGAGGAACGTACATATTTAATATGCAGCTTGCAGTCCTTGCTCCCAGCTTCAATAGCCATCTGGAGAAAAGTTTTGAAGCTCACTGACATGCTGGAGAAGTGGACCTGATTGAGAAATGATGTTCAACAGCTGCCAGAGGGGAGGGGGATTGGAGCTGAAAGTTTTCACCGATGGCTCCCGCATTGCCTCACAGTGCTACTAGCAAGTGAATATATGTCAGAACGTACTGATCGTGCCCAGTTTGCATTTCATAAATTAAAATGTATCAGCTGTTTCTTAACATTTTATTTTTGGTCTTCTTTTGGTCATAATTTGGCCTAAGGACTACATCTGTGATGAATTCCTTGTAACAGGACCTTGCCATTTGGACTACAGTTGTCATCAAAATATTCTAGCATGCTCACACAGGCTGAGAGAAATATATTTTTAAAAATATTCTATCACTCAAAAATTAGTTTAAAAAATCAGTATTGCTTATTGAGTTGAAAAATACTCTGTATTGAAATTCAGTTTCTGCCTTGCTCTGATTGGAAATGTCTATGTGTCTGAGTGTATATATATAAACATAAGCACAGCCACACAATAGCAGGGATATGTATAGACAATAAATAAACCCATGTAATGTAGTTTTCCAAAATGCAATTTCTCCTCAATTTTAATATTACATAGCAGCTTGAAGACAATACCAAGTGTTTGTTTTGAAGCATTATTTTCTCAAAACTGATTCTGATTTATATTTTGAGATCAAGGCTTGCTTTCATCAAGCTGTATGCTCGGTGCTACAAAAGGTGGTGATTCAGGTGCAAGGTTCTGGAGAAAGTTTTTCATTTCACATTGAAAGGTCCCACCTCCCCTCTGAAAACCCCTGTGCCTTTATCAGCCCTACACCAGGCCATGTGTATATCAGTCTGCCCAGGCTGCTGAGAATGGTGGCCCACCAAGGCCAGCACCTCAGGAAGAGCTCCACTTCCAGGAGCTGCAGCTGAGGTCTGCTTCAGATGAGGAGTTGCAGGAGGGACAGGGAAGCTGTTTGAAATGGAGGTAGCTCATCACTACTGAGCATCTAATGGATTTCAGGAGGGTTGTCCTTGTGGAAAATGAATAACCAAGGTTGTCAGGAGATCAAAGGAGAGCATTAAAGCCAAACAAGGATGGTTGTGACATTATTGTCTAACAGACCACAGGCCAAACCCACCCATTGTGCTGTCCCCATTGGCTGTGATCATACTGACAGAAACTTGGGATCTGTGGCCCATGTGGAATGCGGGGGTGAGGCCATTGCTTTGCCTCTGTATAGCTGGGCAAGCACACTGTTGTCCAGCTTTCTTATGATTCCTCAACAGATGTTTTTCCTGAGCATTTGTGCCACAAGAGATCCAAAAAGCCCATGAGATTTCTCTGTCTCCTTCTTCCTATCCCCTATGTCAGTCCCCCCAGGGAAAAATAGGGTGTGAGAGGCTGTGTGGAAGTTTGGCTGCCATCCAGGGCCGACCCACCGCACATCAGAGTGGAGGCTCCAGAAGTTTGATTGACTGCTCCCTAGACAACAATAGGATTTCAGGTGTCACCACTCCTGCTCCAAGTATAAACAAGCAAGTCAGCCAGCAAATATTAGCTTTTGCTTTTCTGAGTGCCTCTTCCGCTCAGTGTCATTTCTCTCCTATTCATCTGCAGAGGCCTATAATGAAGTGTCAAGGCAAACACAGCACGATGTGGAGAAGGGCTGAGAACCAACATCTGCCCAAGCCCTGTTCTTCAGCTGCTTACCACAACACCTGTGCAGAATAAGGAGAATGAGTTCAGACTGGCAGCAAATGAAAAGGAGGCAGGAATTTGTTTCTCTTCAGATAATAGATGCCCCTGCCAGTGAGAGCAGGGGAATGGGACAGAATCCTCCCATTGCTCCAGGGGTATGCTTACACTGCCAGGTAGCTCTGTGGTGTCTGTGCTAGCTCTTCGCAAACAAGTTCAGGTACTAGTTCAGAGCTCTTGAGCTGTGACTACAAGGCTAGCAGGATAGATTAGCCCCACAGAGCTCTTTGGTGTGCCTAGGCTAACTTGCAAATTACATCTTTGCCCCTGTCTTTATTGCATAATTTTTTAAAGGCTTCATGCTATCAGTGCTTTTTGCAGCAAAGTCAGGCCCCACAAAAGCACAAGTGAGAAGGAAAAGACAAGAAGATCTAGGCCCCAGGGCACTTTCCAGTAACAGATACCAGAAATAGTTTTCTGAGGAAACATATTTCTGTTTCAAAACTCCATGGCAGAAGAGATCTGTTTGTGTCTTCCAGTCCCCATTGACTCTACGAACCATTCCACAGCATTTTTCATACTTTGACATCTTTGCTGCTGTCATATCCCAGTATGCACAGTAGTCCATGGGGAATAATCTCCCCTTACCCGAGGAATCATGCCATTTCCAGGGACAGAGACAGGGAGTCTTTTCCAACAAGGGGTTCCTTCCAGTCAGGGTAGCATGGCCCTTGTTCAGAGCCAGCAGGGAGTGGTGGGTGTAGCACGGCAGAGGGAGGTGCAGGGTGTTACCTGTTGTCGGGGGTTTCCAGGGTGAGCAGTAATGTTCCTTTCCTTGTGCACTCTCTCATTCGTATTGTTGCTGCTACTGTTCCTTTTCTTATGTCATTGCTGTTTCCAGTAAATTGTTCTTATCTCAGCCCATGATCATCACCTTTTTTGTCTCCAGTTCTGCTCTCCATCCCACTGCAGGGGAGGGGAAGAGGAAAGCAGGGGGAGCAAGAGTGCAGCGTGTGTTTTGGAGAGTTTCAGTGGGAGCACTGAATTGGGAACCACCATTCTCAAACCACACAACCTTTCCAAATGCAAAATAAATAGACATAGAAAGAGATGACAGCCACCTCAGGAACACTCATCTGAGACATGGAAAGCCCAGTTACAGTTTTCCTCTTTTGCCATCTTCAGCTCCTCAGCTGTGTCAGCAGCTGACAGCTGCTGTCCCTTGGTTTACAAGTTGGGAAAAACATGCTTGGTCCTTTCCTGTCTTCGCTGAAACATTTTACTGCCTGCAAGCAGTCACTGCTCACAACATTCACACAAGTGATGGTTTTGGTTTCTCACTGGCCCAGTGAATATTTAACATTTTGATACAAGCTGTTTTTATTACAACTCCTGGAGGAGGAATTAGGTACGTACACCTTCAGGACTTCCATTTAGGTGTATCAGGCTCAAGCCTGAGTCACGTGGGAGTGAGACAGTCCAGGCATCCTGGTGCTGTTCTGTTAGGCATCTGTCCTAACACTGAAACTGCTTCACAGTGCATATCACCGCAACTTCAGGATTCCTTTAAAAATTTGAGTTTTTAAAAGAATAAAATCCAGATCAAGCGCTTCCCCTGTGCACTTCCACCTTTCTGGCCTTCAACAGTTCTTGGTAGCTGGGGATTGATTTGGAAAACCCGACAGCAGCTAAAATTGCTTTGTTGGATGAACGCTCAACTTCGGCTTCTATTTTTTGATCAAGCTCTCATTTATCCTCATAGTCTCTGAAGTTACTGATTCTTTGAACCTGACTGCTATTCCACATAAGCAGTGTTTTATGTGTAATCAACTTCTTTATTACATAACAACCAGTAACATCTGAAAGCTTTAAACATATTCTAACATTTTAATGATAGCAAGGAAAGATTTATGGGCAGAGTAAATATCTTTTATTGGCCCAATGATGTAGTTGGAAAAATGCAGACTTGCTTTTGGGCACCCAAACCTTTTCCTGAATTTGAAACAGAAGCTGCAAAATTGTGGCTTGATGTTTGCCGTTTCTCTTGGTTCTGAAGCAGATCATGGATGTCTGAAGTCTTTTCTGGTTTCCCAGCAGTGCAAGTAGACAAAGTATTAAGTCCCTGCAAACCTTAATTTGGTTATACCCTTAGATCATCATGGTTACATTACACAGCTATTTTAGAATATTATCAAATTCATTGTAAACTGAAAGAGCCATATACTTGGTGATCTTGCCTTTGAATTGTCCTATTACATTGTCTTGTTTTCGAGTAATACCTTACCTCAAAAGTCTTACAAACCAGCTTTTGCATATACATAATATTTGATGTTATTGTCTAAGTTGTATTTATTTTTTTAAATCCATAAAAAATGTTCACTTGCTTTTAGGCCCCCTCTGTGAAATTTTCTCCTTAAAGAGAAGGAAAACACACCATCTGTGGCATAATTTGTAGCTGCTTATTTGAGGCAGACTGTTCAGAAGGAAGTAAATCTTTCCACATTTTAGAAAGCTTGTGAGGGAAGGAATTTATCCACATTTAGCAGACACTGGGGTAAGTACATTCTTCTGGAAGCCGCAGGTTTGGGGGGCAATAAATCCTTCCATTGCTATTAGACAGGAGGCAATAAATCCTTTGATCTCTACCACACTCAATGATTTTACTCCACTTAGAATGTACATTTCATTGAGGTACTGTCTTCATTTTCCCATTTTTCTGGGATTAATTTATCCTCCTTTTCTAGGTTACTACCCCTTTTTTTAATTAATTGGTTGTACTTCTCAACTGTTCACTATAAGGGCATGGCATTCAGTTACAGTATCTGTTAAGAGAGAAAAAATTTTTTCTCTACTTTTCTTTCATCATCTGGGTAAGAGACTCTGAAGTTGTACCAGTGTATTCCCCCCCCTTAAGAGTACCAAAGTATTTTCTCTTTTAAATAAGCAGGCGTCCTTAGGCTTTTTGAAAGAAGTTTTTTCTTGAAGAGCTTTTTTGCACTTTTGGCCAATTTCCCATCAGACATTTTCACTTACATCTAGCTACAAGCATCAGAACGTTTAGTGTTGGCCTGAGAAACACTAGAAATCCAATACTTTAGGTTGAAAATCTCGGGGAATGGGTTTTCCATATTAATTCAGCACTATTTTTATCTGCAGCTTGGATTATGCTGCCGGTAAATAAATGTAATTGACGAATTTTAGCAGCACAGCATGCCTTAAATGCTCGGAAAAGGTAACTACCTCATTTTTCCCATTTTTCCCCTTCCTTTGGTATTTACATTAAAAATGAAAGCATTTTCCCAAATCCATTTAAAACAAAAGCATCCCGCTCCAAAATTTCCTTTAAAACTCCATCCACTGAGAGGCCAGACGGGGAAGATAATTTTAAAATGAAATCGGCATCTTCTAGCATACAAGTCGAGAAATTTATTTCTAAGTTTATTTCTGTCAAACAGTGACACCCGGTGGTCAGTCAGGCTAAGGCACTGAGCCTTACAGCCCCGGTTCCAGTGCCTGCCTCTGCCCTTGAGACGGGGGGCAGGAAGGAGGAGGGTTTCTGGCAGCCAGGTGCCTAATTAGCAATGATGGGGACTGAGCAGCAAAGGAAACAAGCACATGGTCCGATATATAAAAAGCATAAATACACTGAAAGATCCATCTTGCATCTTTTTTCTTCTGGTGTTTAATAGCATCATATTAGACTGGAGATGCTTATCTGTTCCCCTAAGGATAGGAAATAATTTAAATTTTGCTTATAAATATGTCAAGTATTCCCTTCTGTCACTGCGTTCTTGTGCAGCTGGTAAGCTGGGGACAGTTTCCAAAAACTGCACTACAGGGTGAAACAGTGTTGTCAGACTTTATAAACCATCTGGAACAGCAAGCTGCTTTTCATGCCCTGAAATTCCCAAGCCCTGCTTTTTTACACCATATGTAAAATTGATATCTTCCTATAAAAGTATAAGACTTAACCTATGAAATTATAATAAGAAGTTCCAGACTTTTAATTAAGTTTCTGATCTTGTTACCGAGGTGGAAGGCGTATTTCACACATGAATTATGGGACCAAATGTCTTGCAGCAGTCGCAGCAACCCCTCAGCAGTGCCAGTCTCCAGCTCCCCAGGGCTCTTGTCTGCCCATCAGTGCCCTGACACACGACACTAGCAAACAACAGTTCTACAAATTAAACTTGGGATCCAGTTTACCATCTTGTCTAGAAAAAAATTTGAGAGTGAGACAGACATTTCATGACCTTTGCCAGAAAATTTTCTCCAAACAGCTTGGAGTAGGTAAGACTCTTTCATCCAATACATCCGTCACTCCTTTATGGAGGGTGCTCCAGATTAGGAGTTGGGTTGTTGATGACCAAAGTGCCTTTCAAGTACAGCCAAAGGGGATCAGTGAGAGGTGGGAGCAGGACTGGTGGGGTTTTGCATGAGCTCTGCTCACACAGCCAGTGGATTGCTCCCTGAAAAATAGAGACTGTTCCCTGGTTCATTCATTCTTCTACCAAGCTCTGTTTTTATTCCACATGCTGAAAAAAAAGTTGGGAAGATCATGTTTTCTGGTTTCATAATGAGGAGAGCTAACATTCTGTTAACTCTGCTTTACCCTACTAACTCTGCCTTTTCCTTCTTTTATATCCCTAAATGAACAGCAAGACCAAGTGTGGTTATAAGACTTCTTTGCTATTGTGAGAGATCTACCATTTCCTTTTATTGATTCTTTTCTGATTATCTAAATCAAAGTTGTGAAATGGAATTAGAGATGAGGAGTTATCTGAAATACATACTTTTTTTATATATATACACATATATATATATTTCCTGTATCTAACAGGAAATTTCTAATTTTCCTCATAGTCAAGATTCTGAAACATACTGTCATGTTCAAAAGAAACTCAAATGTGCTATTATGATAAATGCATAGTAAGACACTCAGCTAGCCATAAATACTTCATAATGATGTCTGGCAATGTCATGTTACTGTAACAAAAATATGCTTGTAGTGTCTGAATGGATTTTACTGGTTTAGACAACTTTCACGCAATGAAAAATCAATATTAAGAGCATTTTCATTAAACTTCAGGAAAGGAGGAGAGCCATTTGACATTAGTACTGTTTGTAAATATTTTCTTTAAGTCTTTCTGGCCTGCATATGTTAAAATCATGTTATAGCAATAACAAAAGCCAGATACTCAAAACTGACTGTCAGTCCACACTTGAACTCCATTCCTGAGGAAACAATTTGCTGCATGACATCACCAGGGCAAACGAGGTAGCTTCTAAAAAGACTTTCAAATAAAATGCAGAAGCTGGCTGGACCAGTGCTCTGAGGTCCAAATTTCCATCCAAAGTAAGACATCAAGTCAGTAAGAGACTGGTTGTATCTGCAACCAGAAGAAAATGAATGCTGATGTATATTAGTTTGGCTGTGCTAAACTGTGGTCTTGATTTCATGATAGTAACCCTTCTGCATGGAAATGCATTGCTTTTAGGGAAAACTAGAATATATATTTGTTGTATTCATTCTTGGTTTACTCTTTTTTCTGTCCTTTGCTACTCTTCAGTATCCTTTCCTTCCTTGTTTCTCCCCTTTTTTTTCTGCTACCAGATTCCAAACCTGTTTGTCCCTTTTGTCTCTATACTGTAAATCTGCCTTCCCCCAGTTTCTGTCCCTCCTTTTTCTAGCCTCTCTTCAGTCCTTCTCTCTTGTATATCTTGTTATACCTCCCTTCCCAGCACTAATCAATGCTTCATCCTTCTTTCATTTTTTTTCTAAATCCTATCAGGCTACTAGCTCTTCAGTTATTTTGAATGTCCTTTATAGCCTGAGACTTTCTAAACTTTAGTTACTAGCTTTTTTAATGCCCCTAGTATAACATTTGTGTCTTCACGTCTTTCCCAGCAGCTGAAGAAGGAAAGGTTCTTGCATGTAGACTGAGCATCTATTCAGTCAGGTCTGAAAGAAGAGCATAAAAAAGATGGGAACATCTACAGCTACTAGAAATTTTTAGAGTCCTCGTATGTGAGTGTGCTTGCAAATATGGCTGTTCCAACCAGGTTCATTTTTATTTTTCTTCATTAATTTTCTGCCCTTTGTCTTCATTTCTATTGTCACTTGGTGTTAACTAGTTAGCTGAAATGTTTTGTGTAATTGGACTAAGCAGCCACGTTGATAATAAGACAGAGCCCTAAAGGTCCCAAATTCTGTAGCCTCAAAATACTTGCAAATTTTCCTTGTCGCCAAATGCTGCCCTTGGCAGACAAAATTCATTTTGTGCTCCATTAGGCTCTGCTGTCTTCAGTTTTCTCTATCATGCCTGCCCCTGTCTTCCCTCAGCTGCCTTCCACAGGAGCTTCTGTAGCGCTTAGCATCAAAAGTGCAGTTCTTCAGGAAAACCTGTCAGTGCAAGAATTTAAATCTGAAAAAATTACACAGTAGTACCAGCTTGGGGCAATGTACCCTGTACATAAAGAGACCTTTTTATCTTTGGATGTTGGTCCTTGTGACCAATTACCAAACCCATCTTTCCAACTTATTTTTATCATGACATGATAACATAGTGGCTGTCACAAAGACCTGTCACATTTCCAGCATTAATTCTGCTGATGCACAATTTTGCTTTAGCATGCAACCCGAAAATTCCTAAAAGATGCTAGCAAAATAACACATCTTTTGCTGTAATTCCAAAGGAACATGCCTCCCTTGGATCTTTTTTTTTTTAACCAAAAAAAAATTAAATAGAATGAAATATTTGTAAAGAAAGGCTAGGAATTTCACGTGCATGTTTCACTGTCTTAAAATGTCAAATAATTTAAATTGCATCATTGTGCAAACTAAGTGCTCTACTGAGCTGACTGTATGTTTATTTTTTTTCATGATGGTGCAGCCATCTTACTTCTGTGATGATTTTAAGCAAGGGGTTAGAGCAAGAATGGCTCTAGGGGTAATATAAGAATGCCAGTGTTTAATAACCTTGTCCCAATTCCAGGACAGGAGACAAGGGAAAGCCAGATAAACCCTTTGGATTGGACAAAGGGATAGATATAAATACAGATATAGATATAGATTATTGAGATATAAATATAGATATAAAAGACACTATATAGTGTAGAAAGGTAGAAAGGCAGCAAAGAAAATGGCTAATGAATGTTTATTCACTGTTCTTAATATCTAAAATTTGTTGAGTACTTATTCATGGATTCTTTTTGGAATTAGGAACTACTAAATCAGAATCAGCAAGTAACACTTTTTTTTAAATAAGAACTTTTAATCTGCAGTTTGGCCATAGAGCTCATTACTACATAAAGTCTATTTTTATGCTAAAAGTATAAATGGATGTTAAGAGCAAAGAGACAAAAGCATGGAAGTAGAGCCTACCTGGGGTGCAGCATTTCATTCAAAAACCTGGCATCTTGGAATTAGCATAAAGGGAAGTGTCTCTTTCTGTTTAACCTGTTCTTGCAGGTTTTTCCCCAAGGTTCTGCTCCTGGCTAGAGACAGGATACTAGCCCTCAGTACTTGCTAGATGCAATGTGTCCTTCCCACTTCCAGCCATCACTCTGACTTCAGTGCAGCTGTTCTTGCATCTGTATTTTATCAGTATAGGTCTTCTTTTTGTCATTAAGCATTTGAAATTTGCTGCTTTTTAAAAACACAGTATTTTAAACACATTTCAAAAATATAAGAGAGAACAGTATGCATGACTCTTGAACAAGGTCAATTTCAAATCATCAAAGAGTTTCCCAAATCCAGACAAGAAGCGCCTGAGCGGATACCTTTGTTATACTTTATACAACTTAAACTAGAGGGATGTCATACCAGCAGATTGAGACTTAGAAACCATGATGTCCCCAGGCCAGCCAGAACTGCAGACCTGCCCTGTCAATTGGCCAGTGAATTCAGATCAGTGGTGTAAGTGAAATATTCGGCTTCTTCCACACAAGTCAACTTCTCTGTCTCCAAAGGAATTCTATGGATGTGCTGATGGACTCAGCAAAAGTGGCAAGTGGCTTGTATTCCTTGGTCAGTCTGGGTCTTGTATTCCAGTTCAGTCTGAGGAGGCACCTGGTCCTGCTAAGGAACTGGAGAAAGTCTTCAGATTATAGTGGGAGGTACAGGATTTCCAAATATTCAGCTCTTGAGAGTTGTGATTAAAGAGAAGTTTCCTTACCATGGCAGAAATGACCCAGGATGCTACAGAGCCCACTGCTCCCTGAACAGAGTGAAGAGCTCCCTCACAGCTGAGAAAGCTGTATCAGTTTTCACTGCCACAGGGCATTAAAATCAGAAAACCCATAGTAACCAAAGAGCAAAGATTTCAGTGAACAGGCAAAAAGGCTCCATTTGCTCCTGCTTTGCTATTCTGCACACCCTGCAGGAGAAATATCTGCAGAAAAGAATGAAAAATACACATGCTGCAGCTTGTTTCCACACAGGGAATTATCCCCATCCTCTTAAACTGAAGACTGTGTGTAAATAGTGTTTTGGACTAGCACATATCTTCATGAAAACACACTGATCCACTCTGAGGAGATACAGAGACAGTTTGGTGAAGATCTGTGAGTGTCTCCGAGGTCAGCTAACAATGTCTCACTTTTTCTGTTTGAAGGCAGAGCTGAGAACAGCTAGGGATGGTTTATGATCTTCTGGCACAGACTTGTTGCTGTGATAAAGACTGAAAATATAATAAAATATAGATCTCATGTGTCATAATATATCCATATAATGTGTCATTCAAAATGAGAGAAACATAAGTAGAAACAAGTTGGTCAATTTTCCTCTCTTGTAGTTTGCTGCTACTTGATGATCACCTTTGAAGCAAAAATTCTTTTTAAAAAATCCTTTCAAAACCAAGCAGGGCTTTCTATCACAGGCTAAGCCCACTACTTTGTCACATCAATTCCTACATTTGAAGAATCTTCCTGAATAAATTTCATTTTCCCTATTCCATTCACTCTTGGTTTCTCAGTTTAGGTGACTGCAATAATAGTTCTCTCACAGAGGTTAAGGGAAATTGTTAGCAGGGAGAAAAATTGTGATGTGATTTCTCTTCAACACATGGACTCAAAGAAGGTTTCAATAGCTACTGGTTCCGATTTAACTTCCAGCCATCTCATTCCTCAGAGGAAATCTTTAAGGTATACATAACTCCTTTTATACTGGATCTCTTACAAATTTTCTTCCTTCCATAGCCAAAACAACTACTTGAGCCTAATGTTCTCATTTTTACCTTTATAAAGTACAATTTTTGTCAACTTTCATTATATATGAGTAACAAAAAAAAAAGGAAAGAAATAATAAAGAATATGACCCAAAGGAAAAATAAATCAAAGCTTTCCATCTAAAGTAAAATTACTACACACAGAAACAATTAAATTTCTAAAGAACAATACAAAAGGCATCACTTCATAAAAATTAAAATTATGGAGAATCCACTGCTTTCTTAGTAGTTTGTTTCAGTGCTATTCACTCTCTCTGTTTGCATTCTGCTATGTTCCCAAATCAAATTTTCCTGGTTTCAGCTTCCAGTCATTAATTCTTATGACCCTTTTTCTCTTCTGGATTGAAAAGATCTTTGCTAAAATCTTCATTTGTCCTTCTTCCAGGGGAAAAACTTGGTCTTTTTATTGATGAAGCAAATAGATTGACCTCCTTGGCTGCAAGAAATAATCTTCAAGTCTTGAATTTTTTTTTCCTCCTCTTTTTTATGTTCTATGTAATTTTTCTTTCTTGTGTAATGTCCAGAAAACTGAACCCCCAAATCTTATTGCCACCAACTTGCTTGTACAGCTGTAGATGTTTTTTCTCTGCTGAGTTGGGCCATACTGCAACACAATGTAGACTTAAACATATAATATAGTAACATATAAGATGCACTGCAGTAAGAATAACAACAAATTACATGGTTAGTAAATAAATCTGTACCTATCCACAAGGTCCACCTCAAGTGAGCGCTTACAAGTCCAGCTGTGAGATCAAACACTTCATGAATATATTCCACTTGACCTTTCCATTCCTTTTGACAAGATCAGCACTTTCCAATTAATGCATGTTTCTAAAATTCAGATTATCCCTGTCTATGTACTCAGCTGGGGTTACAGTAGAGCATGAAATGCAATTTATTTTGCTATAAATGGTATGCATTTCTAAAATGACTATCAGGGTATGTCAGCTTTCTGCTCACTTTTTAGAATGCAAGGGGGTTGTCACAGATAGAGAGGATTCTCTGGATTCTGCCACTGGTAGAGAGGATTCTCAGTTTTGCTCTGAACCTGGCAGACAGCAATACTGCACTGTCATCAGTATGTCCTTATTAAGCAAGGGACTGGGAAACCAAAAGGCAGAGGAGAGAGATGCTGCTGAATACAGGGCATGAGAATGGTAGACTGAATATCTGTCTACTGCAACTTTTACAAAAGACCTTCACTCATGAAAATGCAGAAATAAACTTAAGAGATGGTGAAGCCCGAGAGAGGTTTGGGGTTATGTCACAGGATTATGTAGGAAATTTTTTCTCGTGCATTTCAAGATACAAGAATATCATGCAGATGCTAGTAGTGATTTCAAGGTGCCCGGTCAAAAACAAAACAAATTAAAAAAAGATTAAAATTAAAATAAATGGACTGGAAAGTAAGAAAAGCTTTATTCTACCTATAGGTACTCCTGAAAAGTATTCAATTTCCTAATTAAGCACGACATCTTTACGATCCCAGCTCGCTGTGGCTCTGCAGAGGCTGAGCCTCTGCCGCGCTGCAGCCCAGCAGCAGATGGAGCTCTCGGCTTGCGTTTGAGCTGCCTTTTCCAGGCTTGGTTTCATCTCTTTGTACTTTTTTTGGTACATTTCCATTTGCCAATTAAATACATGTATTGCAGTATTAGTCCGTTGAAATTTAGAAACAAGATTAAATAGGAAAAAGAAATTTGAATGGTGTTTTTCACACTAAAAAGCTTTATTTTCTTCTGGGCTTTCATGCCAAGTATGTCTTTTACAAAGCCACTGCTGCTCTTGTCCAACAACTGTAAAAATTGTTTTTTCTATAGCTGAATCAGGCCCCAAATGAGATCACACCAGTAAATATGTTAGTAAATTCACTTCTAATAAAATTAACTATTTTATTAGAAGTCAATTAGTCATTAACTAGTAGAAAGTAACTATATTATTGCTATTATATGATATCAACTATATTATGTGATTGGTTTCATAGCAGATTTCTTCCAATGCTTAACCTGGGTTGATTTGTATTTAAAAATACTGTTTTAGACACTTTTTTAGTGCAGAGGATTTGAATTGCCCTTCTTATCTGGACAAAATAGTTTCCATATTGCTTTAAAGTTAAAGAAATCAGACACACGTTCGGTTCAAGACAGCTGATCAAACAGGTAGCAGCATCCTTTTATATGCCACCTTAGCCAGCAGGAATCCCAAACTGCAGGTCCACCAAAGTCTTATCACTTGATTGTTTGCATTGACTGATTTAATTCCTAGTAAAATGCCATGTTTCCCAGCTCCACGGATATAGTCTGGCACAGGGCATTTGGAATGAGGAAGGTGGCACATGGTGTTTGCAGGTGGGAGGAGCGCAGAAAAGAAGAGTTATGGGATAAGGTAAGGAATAAGCACAAAGCAGCTTGACTGTGATGCCCTTACAAAGGGTGCTTTCCAGAAATGACTGAGAGGAATGGCATCAGATTTCTGCTTACAATGGTATTTACTTTACCTGTTTAATTTTAATCAGAGATACATAAGCCATATTCAGGACAAGGATTAGAGCCCAAGATTTCCATATTTACAAGGGGAAGTAAGGGGTTTGCTCCTAATGTGCAGGGAGCCTTTGGCAAGTTGCAATCTCATATCACTGGACTGGAGTGTATTGATTCCTCTTTCTCTGAGAGTCATTTGGCTTTACCAAATTTTTGGAAGTATTTTAGCAGACCTCACGTTAAAGCACCCTTGCAAAGCACACTTGTTCTATTATTTAAATATGTTCTATTATCTAAAGACAGATTGTTATCTCTGAGGAAAAGAAAACTGCTTCCTTTTCATTAACTTAATAATTCCAAAAGCACAATGGTGAAAGTCAGAGACATACCATGTAGAATCCCTGCAATATTTGCATTTTTACATCTTGGATCACACAGCAGAGTGTAAAATGAAGTCACTCTGTGCCAGGAGAGCAAACTTAGTGCTTCTGGAAACTCCTTTTTCCTTCAGCAGCAAATAGACTGTGGTCAATCTGTCTTAATCTCTCAGGAGCAGAACTGCTGGGAGCAGTATCCACTGCTTCTGGGGTCAGGTAGCAGACAGAAGTCATATAACCAGCTTGGTCATATATATTTCACAGAATTTACTGGAGAGGTCCCTTAGCTTAACCATCCTGATTTAAATTCGTAAAGAAACTCCAGACTCTCTCTTTTGACCTCCCGGGCAATTATCTGGCGTAAAGAATTTCCAAAGAGTAGAACCTGGCAGAGAAGGAAAATCCAGCTGCGAGGAGCAGGCTGCCAAAGGTTGCCAAGCTCTGTAGTGGGTAAAGGGTACAAAGAGAGCATGACTGGTAGGGAAATTGAGCTTTTCAGCCTAGAGAGACAGTTATATGAATGCTGAAGCCAAACATAAAACTGAAACAGACAATTCAGCTCAGAAAAGCCTACTTAAGTACTATTACACTAGACCCCCTGAAAGGAGAGTCAATTTTGAAAGTACCTGCTGTGTGGGGTTTTGAGCCAGCACAGGGAAATTCAAACAGCAAATGGGCATGAAACAGGATTATGTGTTTTCTCTTCACCACCACCATGCTTGTGCTCTCCAGCTCAGTCTGTTTCTCTCTGTAGAATATTTGTTTCTGCACAACAGTTTGCCTCCATGAAAAGAAGCACACAAAACAACCAATAGCTGAACACCACATTAAAATAATTCAACATAAAGTTTTCCATTTTGTTTCAGAAACATTGAGAAGCTTTGAGTTATAGCTGCATTTGTGGTTTAAGATTCTCATCTGAAACCTTTGAGCAGAAACATACAATATTAAGTCCTACAATCCTGAATTGTTCAGGATATATGAAATATATTACAACAGTGAACAGGTATAACAACATTAGAACTATTTTCAGAGGAAAAGACAGTGTAGACAGGGATGACTCAATGTAAGAATCACTGAAAAATTATTTGAATGCACTTATTCTGCGAATTTTTTCCTAGTCCAAGAACCTGTGGTTAAAAACTACTAGCAGTTTTCACACAATATTCTGTACAGTTTCATGAACACTGCTCCATTTACACAGATCCTTTAAAAGCAAACCTAAAACATTTCTGCAAATATATATAGAGTATGTGTTACCAAGATTGACTTCTACATTTGTTACCTGGTGATCCAACCAAGCTGTTTATGTTCCTGCAATGGGATGATGCATCTATTTTTAAACCTCTGTATAGATACAGACACAGATTAGATATATCAAGGAAAAACTTGAGTCCTTTTGTAAGGGGCAGCAAAAGGATAATATTCAAGAAAGAGGGAGCAGCTGCATGTCTAACTCCAGGAGTCTTGCTCCTACACATTGCCCCCTTATGAGTGTTTGGGCTGATTTGCCTTATGTCAGGGGCCAAGCAGGTTCTCAGCTAATCCTAGGACAGACAGCAGTTTGTACAGTTGCCTCTGACTTCCCACAACCATAGGCGAAGTCTTTTGACATCATCAAAATCCTTATGTTAACATGAGGGTGAGTAATACAGTCAAACAGTATAATTGCTTTTGAGACAGCCTTCTCAATTAATTCTGTGCTGTCCTGAGTTTGTGACTTTAATGTGCAGCACATCTGCAAGTCTTCAGAAACATCAAAGCATCAGTAAAAACAAAAAATAATTTAAATTAACATCCATAAATAATACTGCATCTCATGAGTATGTGTGTTTGAAAACTGAGAGTGGCATCCACAGGGAAGTACAATATTAAAAAAAATTTCCATGCTTCTTCACACAGGGTCTTTTTAGCTTGTTATGGAAATGCACGCTGTAGTACACTTTAGTCCCCACTCGTAGCTGGCACGGCTTTCATCTTCCTGCTTGATGCACGGTGGCTTTTTTCTCTGCCTTGCTTGTGGCAGAAAAATGTTGCCTGAATTTTTATTGCCTTACCTGCTTGAGAGTGGTTGCTTCCATTTACAAAAAGATTTACCAGCATTTTAGGAAACTGGCCAGTAAGCTTGTAGGTAGCTCTTCTTGTAAGAAGGAACTCAATTGCATAATCAGTCAGCATTACTGTTCTTTTTGACAAAACGGAAGAGGGGGAAAGAGCAAACCTGTGGAAGTACAAACACACTGCCAGCATTTACCTCTGTGTCCATTCAACTTGTTTCCTCAACTAGAAGAAAAGCTCCGGTGAGTCTGCCTGTACTAAGGGCACACCCAAGCCAGTGAGACAGTGAGAAACTGATCCCTGTGCTTGGAAGGATGGCTTCTGAACACATCCCCAAGGTTTCCCCATGTTCTGCCATCACTAGGCACTGTTTCATCTGAACTCAACAACGGAGCAGGGTTCTGTCATCCTACATCTATGTCCCCTCCTTACATCTCAAGGACAGTGGCTGTTATGAGCACTAGACTTTAGGTCTAGAGCTGAAGTGTTTTACTCTGAGAGGTGACATTCACCTTTAATCCATTTAATACGCGCAGTCTGTAATTATGAGAAGAACCTTGGACTGGCCTAGAAAATAGTCATGAAGGGAGGAAGAATATGGCTTTTTTCAGAGTGAGAAGGCACAGGCTTAGAAAGTGATTAACTAGAGTCACAAAACCGTATATCATAAACAAACCTCATGTGTTCTAATGTATGGCCTCTTTCAAGTCCTGGGGATTCCTGCAAGCTGTGAATATACCTAAAACATTGAGTGTGATTCCTACCTCAGCACAAATGCCTCCTCCAAGTGACTAGTTGCCTTTCCTGAAATAGTGCAAGTAGAGGAATGACTTGGACAGGACTGTAACTTTTCTTCCTCTCTTTAGGAGAGAGGTTGATATCATACAAACCAGATTCTAAGTTTATCCTTTTATCCTACACTTATCTTTTTTTTTTTCTCCTTGGCCCTGAGGAATACTGCTCCTTTCAAACTCTGCTGTTTAATGGGCTTTTCTTCTGTTTTATGCCAAAGGGAATAAGCTTGCATGGAATCCCTGTCAGTAAAAAACAGTGTGCACCGAGAATCTTCCTCCTGCTCTTGGAAGAGCTCTACTTGATGTCAATGGGTTTTGTCTGTGAGATGAAGATCCCTGTTCAGAGCCCATATTATCTTGTAGCATAGCTGGGGAGAAGCTGTACCCCTCCACAGCTTCCTATCATCACTGCAGTTGTAAGAGCTTCTGCAGCCTGTTGGTGCCCACTAATAATTCTTGTGAATGACAGCTGGATATGAAAACAGTGTAGTGTTCATCATCATTTTTTACATATATTGATCACATCAACCCTAACAACTTGCTGAAAACCACCTACAATTGTCAGTGAGTATTTCTAATCAAAACCTGTCGCTGTTGGGGCAGCCAAAAAGCCATTTATTAACAAAAGCAGCTTCTTTTTATACACTTCTGTATGTTATCATTGGTGTTATCCAGTCATTGGCTGCTAAGTTACCAGAATAGACTCATTGGCTATTGTTAACTACAATATGCTACCATTGGACACCCATAGCATAGGCACTCAAGCATTTAGAAAAATAACAGGTGCAGCTATGTTGCTGTTTTTCTCCTTCTATTGTTTGGATTTCTTGCTTCTGTTGATACTACATTTTCAAGGGTAGAAACTAATTGTTTTTCTTCTCACGGGCTTTTCTCACAAATAGAAGCTAACCATCTCCAACTTAGGATCTGTGAAGCCTTCAGACTAGCTGTCAGCCTCAACAAAAACCAGCAATAAAAAGTTCACCATCAGAAATTATTTACAAGCTACTATGAGAAAACTTTTGTCCCCCACCTTCTATTCTTCATAAAAATCACTGCCTCTGTCAGACCTTGAAATTCCTTAGGTCTGAAACTGGAGCCTAGCAAGATAATAATTATCTCCTATCAATTTTCTACTTGTCCTTTATCACTGCAAATGTCACATTTGTGTGGAAGGACAGCAGAACATAATGCATCCAGGGAATGCTGCAACAAAGGCCTGCTGCAGCTCATTTCCCAAGCCTGAAAGTGAGCACCTTGAAACAAGGCTCTAAAGGACCTGAACAACGAAAAATGTTCAGGCACTAGCTCAGCATAGGAACGGCCTCACATTTTGGATTCCTGAATAAAAAAACATGAAGCTATGTCTGTCAGTGTCTCACTGATTTGATGATTATAGTTTTTAGTCATGGGCTACCATGAGCATAAACCAGGAAATAAATACAGCCTTCAAGGAATAGGAGTTTTAGCCTGTCCTCAACCCCTGTCATATCCACATATTCATAAATTTTCAGGCACTTGCCCCTGCCTGGAGACTGGAAAAAGGTGAAGAGAGGGTGGATAGGGGTGATCCACTGCAAGAGCAAACTCTCAGCATGGCAGCCCTATCTCAGCTGGACAGGGTAGATGGTAAATTGGGGTGGGTGTCACCTCCCACCTCCTGGATTTCTCCCCCTCTTTATACAGTGTTATGCCGCTGGAGACATCAGAAACAAATGTGGCAAGCAACAAAAAAAGTCTGCTGTCAGAAAGTTAGGGGAGGGTTCTCTTCCCAATGCTTTAAGTTAACATAAGCTGTCAAGAAGTCTACACTGAAACACAATAAAAGATGAGGCATTAAATGTGGTTAATCTCACAGGGCCTTAGGGAGAAGTGTGTTTGTTCTCTACCTCTGTATAAGATTCCTGTTTAGTGTTAGATGGGCTAATGGCTGGCATCCACATCCGCACAGATTTTGAAGACTTTCCTCATGCAATATTAGTTATCCTCATCACAACCAGCTTCTGGCTCCTGGCAGGGTGATCAAGTCCTCTGGCAAGCTCCATCACTGCACCCACTCTGGTTGTGCAGAGAACTGTTCTGTACTGAACCACACACACCTAGCCACTTCCCTCTTAATGTCTGGGCTTGCATTCCTGCTCAAAATGAACTTAAACTTGTGGAAAAAAAATGCTTGAAAAATTTTTCTCAGCACAGAAGTCTCAGTTTTCCACAGACGATGTAGCAGTAATGCAGTGAAGCTCCTCGAAGGGATGAATTAGGAGCAGTTCAGCTCCCAGCAACTGCATTCTCTGCAGTTGGCTCTGAGTGCCAGCAAGATGGGGTGCAGGTGTGCATTTCTGCTTATGCCCACTGTCTTAGGTACGCATTTATGTGGAACAGAATGGCGAAGACAACCATCTCTTGATTCAGGCTAAATCTGAGCATTTTCTAAGGTGCCTTGCCCCACTTTCTCATACTTGCTTGCCTCCCAACAATGCTTCTGATTTTTAATTCCAAAATAGCTAAGGCTTTTGCCTGTTTCCACTGTCCAATAAGTAATGCACTAGTAATGTGGAAAGGATGAAGCTTCAGGGTCACAAGCCATGCTAGATCTGTGAAGAGCTGACATCACTGAGAGCTGCGTGTGTGGAACAAGGACAGTACATAATGGCGCCCTCAGTGATGACTTATAAAAGTTCCTATTGGCTTTTCATGGATAGGCTTAATGGTATTATCTGTGTCCTTAACAGAATATTCAGCAAATGAAAATGTGTCTGATAACCCACTCTACTGAACAGCATGTCCTGACAGCTAGGGACTACCACTGCATCCCCTCAGCTGAAACAAATCAATTTTGCCAATGTCATTTTTCACCAACTGAAGACTTTTCACCTCATTTTTGTCTCAGTGACAGCCCATCTCCAGTAACCACCATTTATACTGACAACAATCTCCTTCCACCACATGCTCCACTTGTCAACAACAGCCACTTTGTTAATATAAAAGTAGTTTCTTGGAATTTTGCTTAGAATCTCACTCGAGTGTAACTGTATAAGATGTATCTTCCTTCAAAATCCTCATCATCTTCTTTTGCCCTGCTTTACTCAGCCAGCTAAGGGTCTAGGAATTAGAGCCACATTTCCTTTTCAAAATATATTTATTTGTCATTTTGTAGAATGATTTGGACTGGAAGGAACCTTCAAGATCATGTAGTTCCAAGCACCCTGCCATGGGCAGGGACACATTTCACTAAACCAGGTTGCTCAGAGGCCCTTCCAGCCTAGCCTTGCATATCTCCAAGAATAGAGCATCCACAACTTCTCTGGACAACCTCTTCCAGTGCCTCACCACCCTCACAGCAAAGAACTTCCTCCTCATACCTAATCTAACCTACTCTCTTTCAGTGTGAAGCCAATCCCCCTTGTCCTGTCACTACATGCTCTTGTGAAAAGTCCCTCTCCACCATTCTTGCAGGCTCCCTTCTGGTACTGGAAGGCCACAATTAAGTTACCCTAAAACCTTTTCTTTTCTAGGCTGAACAGATCCAATTCTCTCAGCCTTTCCTCATATTAGAGGTTCTCCATCTCTCCAATCACATTGGTGGCCCTGTTCTGGACAAGTTCATGTCCTTCCTGTAGTGAGTTCCCCTGGAGAGCTGAATGGTGAGCTCTCACCAGAGAAGCACAGAGGGACAGAATGCCCTCCCTCACCCTGCTGGCCACGTGGGTTTTGGTACAGCCCAGGGTACAACTGGCTCTCTGGGCTGGAAGCACACACTGCTGGCTCATGGCCAGCCTCTCATCCACCAGGATGGGTGTGGGCATTTGAGGATAATGCAGAAGCAGTGGTTCTCATTTCCGTATTTCTTCTTATCTTATAATTTCCATTTAAATTCCCAAAAACCAAGGATGCAGTCTCATTTAACGTCTTTCAGTCTCATTATCCAGTTCTAAACCAGGCAAACCAACTCTGGAGTGGAGCTTCAGTGTATGTATTGTGAAAGGAGAAAGGGAAGGAGCATGGAAAAATGCGTATCTTCTGGTGGAGAGTGGTGGATCAGTGACTAGCCTCTGGACACTGGGGACATTTACTGGGATGAAGGTTGCCCAACAGACCGCTGTTATCACAGCCACCCATCAGGGACACCCGCTGCATATTCCACTGATTCATTTGGTCACCCTGACCTTCACCTATTTTACCTGTTGCATGTCAAAGAGCCATTTCTTTGCATTTCAGAGTCCAAGGCCAAGTACAGCAGTTAAAGGGAAGTCAAAGCAGGAAATTTTGAAGACTTTGGAGAAAGATTAGATAGCTATACTGATAGTGTATAAGCAGGGGAAGGGCAAAACATGGGATTCCTGTGTTGTCTGCTAAATCATGGAGCCTAAGAGAAGCAGAGACCCTCAAAGCAATGAATCATGAGGAAAAGGATCCTAAAAACAGCAAAAATGCTTGGAGCTCCTACTTACAGTTGATGTCAACTGCAATGAGAGCCTATACATGTAAATAAACACTCTGAACATTAAACAGAGAGTTTCTGTTTATCACACATTTTGGCTGGGAGTTTTTCTGCAGAATGCGCCAAGAAATTTGCCTATTGCCCAAAGACCTGGATCCCAGCAAAAGCACAAAAGCCTGCTTGGAAGGTTTTGAAGGTTTTTGAAGAAACAGAGAAATTGAAATTGGAATCCATCAGTGGTCAGCTTTTTCTCTCCCAAAGTCTCAGGCTTCTGGTCTCTTCCAGGACCACTGCACATCAGGAGGTATATTCCCCTGGTCCTGGTGGATGTAAAAAGGAAAGTAAGCTGTGGTAGCTTGGTTTTGGTTCCTAGTAAAGCCTTGCGTTGAGATGTAAGTTCCTTGTCCCCACCCTACCTGATGTAATCCTTTTGAATATGTATGTCTTTTCCCTTGTATAGTTCTGTTCTAGAAGCTTCTAAGTTGTTCGGTACCCTATTGGTCCCCTGTACCCTTGTCCCTCCCCGTACCTCTCCCATTGGTCAGCTTCTCATCACCCCATATTCCCTCCTCCCCTCTGCCCTTACCCGATTGGGTCTTGGTTGTCTCTCCGCCCCTTGTACCTCTCTCTATAAAAGCTCTGTACCCCCATTTTGTAGCCCCTCCCACCTTGGTCCTTCGGCCTCTGGAGTTCCTCCCCTAAATAAAGCCTTGGAACCCCATGCCAAAGGCCCCTCTCGCTCATTTATCTCCTCGGAGCGCTCCAGCTGCGATCTGCCTCTGACTGCCTCTCTGGGCCAGGCAGGGCCTGTCCAGTGCCTGAGGTCAGCGCCTGCTAGCCGGGGCAGAGAAAAGGCACCGCGACAGTAAGCATTAGGTAACTTTCAAGACAGAGGACTAGAAGGGAAAGATATCACTGCCAGATCTACTACATAATTGTTCCAGGCTTGGATTATTTTCCCACTTTCGTCTATTGATTCATTGTTGCAGATTTGTACCATTTTTTTTCTCACAGTCTCTGTTTTATATTACCAGCTTTCTTTCCCTTCCTCCTTTTTTTCTCCATCTGCCATTTTTGTACACTGTACTGTTCCTCCCAACCCTTTCTTGTCCTCTTCTTGAGGCCAGAAGTATGTGCAGTGCAACAATGGTGATATTTGTGATGATTGTCATGACTCACTTAAATCTGGACCTTGAGAGCTCTGTCCTCTGTGCAGACAGGTTTTGTCTCGGTGTAAACGATCCACTAAGAGAGCACTGCGGCTCTTCAGTTGGATCCTCATCCCAAACTTCTCTGTATTTCAGGCCACTGAAAGCCAATTAGAATGTAAGACCAGCCCTGGAAGTAGGTTTGATATTCTACAAAGATGTAGAGTAACCTTACAGAGGTGTGATATCCTTGTAGCAGGCATCCAGAAGGTTGCTTCAGGGCTCTGTGCCAGCCGGAGCAAACAGGCGTAGGAAAGAAGACTTGTATTGCACTGCTATTTTTCAAACGGCCCTCTCATTGCCTGACCAGAGAGATAGACTCTGGTAGATAATTTGAGATAATACAAGCTTTGGTGAGGCTGCAAGAGTGCTTGGCATCAGCAAGGATGTCTGCTGGAAACTGAAGAGTAAGCTTCAGGTGCGTGGCCACTCGGTGCCTCGCTTGATAGGAGGAATCCCATCACTACCCATCAGACAGGTTCGTGGAAGGACTCACATCTCTGTTACTCCTCTTGGCCCTGTCACCTTTCAGATGATAAATTAAGGAGATATTTAAATGAACACATGGATATTTTATGAGGAAGGAACTTCACTTATCCCAGACACCATGTAAATATGTCTTGCAACTTTTCTGGTCAGAGCTTGTTCCTTCTGGTACATAATGCTGCTTAACTCATAAGAAGGGGTACTAGCAGATGAAATAAGAACAATTTGTCTTAGGTCATGACAAAATTGACAATGTCACTGGATATAATACTGAAGCTTATAAAAGGCCTAACAACAAGGCAGAGTAATAGAATAAATAAATCTGAGATGACTTTTAAATCACACAAAATGAATAACAATTTTTTTTCTTCTATAATACCAAAGCCCCTGTTCTGAAACAAATTTACATGACAGGCCACAAAGGACTGTTGATATCATATATATGGTAGTACACACATAGAAGACTACTTAGAAAGCTCACAAAACTAGTACTCCCAAAATTATGCAACCCAGAATTAAAGTTTTCCATATACCCTTAATTTACTAACAGTTGTTAGTTAAACTTTGAAAGTTATTTTTTCCACACAACCCAGTCTTGGTTGGTGACTCAAAGAAAAGCATTTTATTGGACTCTTTAGCTTGGTTCTTCAGGCAGAGGTCCCAGACACAGTTTGAATATGGTGTTCACAGCCTGTTCAGTTCAGCATTATTAATTTCCAAATGGGATTTTTTTCTAGTGCTAACTCTTCACTGTATGAGGGCTAAATTTCCACAAGAATTTGCATTGTATAATCTCTTCTTGGTACCTAATCAGCAGGACTCACAACCTCTAGTTTGGATTCAAGTATTCTTCAAATTACTTTTTGTTAGAGCTAGGTATCAGCAAGTGGGAGCCACAAAATCAGCATAATATTGAAAGGTGTGCAGGCTCTTCACCCCCAGGACCACGACTGAGGATTTACTGGGGAAAGCTGAAAAGTGGAGCAATTCAAAGCCGTGCAAGCACTTTTTCCACGTTTCATGCAACGTTGTGAGACATTAATTCAGATCACTTTACAGAAGGATCTTCAACTCCAGTCTCTATAGATTTCTGCCTGAGTGTTTTTTAACTGCTACTTACTTTAAAAAAAATCTTTCTCTGAGGAGTCTATTGGCTTGAGCCTCCAAAATGAGACCAGCATCACACAGGCATATTTTATGATTCTCTGCAGGCCTGGAAGAAAAAGGGGACAGAAAACAGTCTTAGAATGAGGACATCATTACATGACTGTATATGTCTAGAGACAAAATGTAGATACATAAGTCACAAAATGATGAAAAGAATTGTACATGCATTTAGGCATTTCCAGGACAAGGTATGAACTCTGTTGGTGGGATGGGGCTATGAGCACTGAGTTTAGGCACCTAAAATGGCAGGTGGTCATTATGTCTTACTTATACCCCTTGTTCAGACCTTCTGTGCTATACATAGTTTCCAAAAGGACAGTTTCTCAGGCAGACAGAGACCTTGGTGACACAGACCATGTGAAAACATTTGCATGTGTGCATGGTATTACTTATATTTTTAACTTTGTGTTTATGAAAGTCTGCTTTTTAATTAGTAAAATTAATGTCAGGAAGTGGACTCAGAAGATATTAAATCATCTTTACATTTTTTAGTTTATGTGGTCTAACTGAGGTAGGAGGGATTTCAGAAGTGCTAGAAGGGAAACTGCAGGCTGATAGTACTACATGCTTCGGGGTATTCTGAAGGAAAAAGAAAAGTGGGAATATTTTTTAAAAGGCCTTATGGTCTTTCTATTCATGAAAAAGTGCATAGAACAAGGCATAGTGAAGCAGCTGAAGTTTTGTTTCCAATGCGTGGCACACAATGCCCATTACTCTTTATACAAACGCTATTCTTTACAATGCTTCCTACAGTTTCTTTTCTACTGTCTACTCTCTACCATGTCTACAGAACTTCCATAAATCTGCCATTTTCTGCTCAATGAATTGAAATAACTGAGTTTTACCTTATTTTGGATGTCACATAAAGTTTGTGTGATTCTACCAAATAACTTGTAGGTCAGAATTTTATCAACCCATCCAGTGTTACATCTTTGATATTTTATTTCTGAAACAAACTTCTAAAAATTCATGAAATAAGTTTAGCTTTTGAAAGAAGTAATGGGATCTAAGGAGTTAATAGCAAATAAAAAGTGAATGTTTCCATATGCATTTTATTTTTGTTATAGTTGCAAAACTGATGCCTTTCTGCAAGTATGATGTTCCACTGTATTTTAAGGTATTCTTGCTTAGGACGAAGTAGCATAATGATTATATTATTATATTAATGTAATCAAAATATCTATTTGGCAAAAGAAAATCTGCAGGAAGTATCAGCAAAATTTTTACATAACTTTTAAAATACTCACTGCAGCTGGACATAGGAAGCTAACTAGATATCAGCACTGCAGCAACCAGCATTTTGACAGTCCTGTGTCATTCTGGCTAACTATATAATACACTATATATACTAACAATATAAGCATCCCCTTAGTGATGCTCTTTCAGAAATGGATTAAATAGTCAATCAAGTTCAATGGTTTTCCATGGTATGGAATTGTATACGGCATATCTGCCAAAAGTCATTGCTACATATTCAAAAGCATGTTATTACTCCCCTGTTAGCTCTTGAGGACAGACTAGTGTTCAGCTGGTTTTATCTAGTCCATCTTTCTATTTATATTATATTGATATCTAGAATTCCTATTGCAGTTTGTTTTTATCATCTGAAATTGTGGAATGTAAGTAATCGGAATCCTTTTGAGTCTCATTATTTTTAAAGTTTTCATGTTGATTTTTGTTAGGCAAGAATGGTTTGAGTAAATTCAGGACTACATCTTTGCCTGGTTGAAGCTAGTCTTCAATTGCCTAAAACTGCCTTGATCTCACAACACTGCAGCTTAATCATAAATTCAAGGAGGCACAAGTCCTTAGTTTGCTTTACCACTGGTAGAGATATCATTTATTGAAAATACAGTTCTATCTAGAAGTCTATTGTATAAGGTTTGTGGAATTTTAATCACCACTTTAGTAGGTGATCCTTACAGTTTGACCATTCTGTATCTTGCCATTCAGGACAAGGATGTATAAAATGACAACTGGAAAAAAATCTGTGAAGCTGTGCCTGCTTTTAAATTGTTTACAGTGCTTTTTGTTTGCTAAGAAATTAGAGACATTTCCAGGTCCGAACAGTCCAGGACACATAATGCAACAGCAACCAGATTACTGAGGAAGACATCTACAATACATGCATCCTACGTGTATATCAGCACACCGGGGGATGCTGGGATTTTTCTTTAGCAGGGCTGAGGAGGAAATTATTTTCTGATTCTGATGGGATTTTATGATACCAAAGAGAATATTCTTTGTCAATCTCTCTCAATCTCTCTTTGAATGATCAACATTTAAAAACTCTATTTTTTTTTTTCCACAGAGAGATTATCAGTGAAATATTGGCTAAGGTCAATTGAAGCAGATTTATTTCCACATTTATTATCAAGCATTTTATGGTTTAACATTTTTTTAATACATTTTTATTCTTAAAAGGAGAAATTATTACAGCAAAACATACTTTGAAAATGCCGAACGTGAACATTCACAATTTCAGAAAAACTATATAAATTGTCCAAACAGAACTTTTTAATGTTGATTTCAAAGGACTACGTTTCTGAGGAAAACTTCCAACCATTATCCTTCTGCTCCACAGCTTTGTGTCCCATGCAAAAGCTACTAACACCTCTGTAATTAAGGTGCCTGTTAGCAGAGTGGCTGATTCGATTTCTTAACCCTGTTTCATCAGTCCTGCCTGCACTCCTCTGATAGTTTGGCCCAACACCTCCAAGGCCTTTTCTATGCTAGGAAACTGAACAGGGTATGGTCCTGAGCACTGCCTTGCAGTTGTGCACGCTGCTGAAATCACTAGCATCTTCCCCAGCATGGTTTTGGTTCATGCCAACCAGGACTCTCCCTGCTGGTGCTACAGCATGAACAGATGGATACCTTAAAACACAGTTAGGTATCTAATGATCAAGTGCAGGCTTGGGAACAATTCTGATAGCAATTCTCAGTGGGGATGCCCTATTTTTCTTGGAAAAAAATCTTATCTTTATGAATTAAAAACCTGTTATGTTCAGGTAAGTCTTACTCAAAGCAGTCAAAGAAACTTCTCAGTCAATGCTCTTTCCCAAAAGTGTTCCACTACTGAAATGGGTCATTTGGGTATGTAGAGACACCTCATTCATAAATAGGTTTTTGTGTAGACACTTTGGCAGAGGTTGCTTTCAAAGTGTTAAACACAGTCTGCTCTGTTGCTATCATGTATGTTTTTCTTTGAGAGTTGAAAGGCCAGGCTCCAGTAGCCTTAAATTAAAAAAAATAAACCAAAATTCATCTTTTCCTTGCCCATAGATGTGCTAGCACTTTCTTCCCTCTCATCTAGCTCCATTTGCCACTCATGAGGTGTAGCCACCCATCTGCCCTTATGCCATTGATGCCTTGGGTTTTAGCTTTTATATTTTACAAATTCTGTATTCTCTGTATTCCTAGTGTGTAACTCTGAACTGTCTTGCAGCCTGTTAGCTGCTGTTCTCTCATGCTAAGACAGACATAACAAAGCCTCTCCAGGCCTGCTCTTCAAGGACACCCAGACCATCCTAGGGCTGAAAAGTGTAAACCAGCATCTCGAGAAGGGGGGCAAGTAGGGGGGGTGGTTACATTGTTAGCTAAAGTTTAAGTCGCGAATTTATGCTGATATGCAAATGGACCAAACTTATAACAGTGTGAAGAACTTGTGACTTGTCGTCCATCTTGGGTGTAGCCTTTGGCCTGCCCAGGTGTACCTTTGAAGGCCTTTTTTAAATAAATATCACCTTTATTCCCTTACCCTGTCTAGTCTCTGTTTCCAGGTTGGCCTTTTAAGGCATCACCATATTCATAGCTGAGAAATGCTTCTGTGTACTGCAGAAGCTGAGCAAGGTGTATGCAACTCTGCTGGAAATGCCGCTCGAAATGCCCTCTTTCCAGTGAAGGCTGGCAGCTAAGGGAGGTGTAGGAGTGCTTGCTGCAGCAGTTTTCAGGCTGTTTGGACCTGGACTTATTAAATGCACACTCACAATTATACACTTGATCTTCAGGTCAAGGAGTTCCATCATAAGTCCGTTCAATCAAATATGTGCTGCTGCAGCACTGAACTACTCGGGCACTGGAAACCCTGAAACCGTCAGCTCAGTGCTCCAGGAATATGCCATCCCATAAAACACCTGTAAAGCAATTGCCTTTGTGTCTTTTTCTCACATCAAATGCGGCTGTCCCCAAAATTCTAACAATTGCAGGGAAATAGTTTTGTCACTTTTTCTGAACAATGCCTGTTCCACAGAGGTACAGTAAATAATTCCTTGTCTCTGAATTGGTTTACATTTACACTTCAAAACTGAGGAATAAATATGACAGAGCTATTTGATCTTTGCATGAAAATGGACTTCAAAGCTGAATGTGTATTTCTGTTCATTTTACAGCTATAGATTTCCAGCAGAAAGTGATTATGCCTCTGATTACTGATGCCTATTGTAGTGGCAGTTTCATCTAGTGCTTTTTCAGAATTTAATCATTGTCTTTTGTTGACCAGTACAACAGTACAGAGAGCTTTGCGCTACTTGTGTAAGTGGCTAGTCTAATTGAAAAACAGACTAAATCTACCAGATTTTTGTAATGCAGTAAATTGTGAATAGGAGAATAAAAATGTCCTCAATGTCTGCATGTGTATTGTTACTTTGAAGCTAGTCCCAGCTACCACCACCACAGGATCAGAGGAGAAGCTAACACCCACTACTTTAAATAATTATTGGATTCATTTTTCTCATTATTTCTCATTCATTCTATTTTGAGCACCACCCCACTTGATGTTATAATTAGTTCTCTGAAAAACCTTTTGCAGAATAAATGGTTCTGGCTTTGGAGTATCAGAGATATGACAACTATGTGTGTTAGGCAGAAGAAACAATTTAGTCATTAAAACTTGCAGTTAAACCCAAGTTTAACTTGAATATTAGTAAGGAAGCTATGCATATAAAGAGTGTATTTTATATTTTCCTCCTTATAAGCAGAGGCCTTAAGTGGATGCATAGAATTTGTAGTTATGTTAGTGTGTGGCTCATTACACTGAATTTTTAAAATCCACATGCAAAGGGAAACTCTTAGATTTTTTTTACATCAAATGTGTGTAACCAGCATAAAACATATAGCGGCAAGTTCACCATATGAAGTAGAAGGAAAACAGTGATGTTTCGTCTGAATATGTCTATTCAAAAGAATTTTAAGGAATTTCCCTCTGTTCCTCCATAAGCATTTTTAACACACATTTTTTAGCAGAAGGGCTTAAAAGTTCCATACAGTAAAGACCCTTCTGTTCATATCTTGTTTTACTTTTTCTGGCTTCTCCTCCAAGTCTTCTTCAGTCTTTTAACTTCTGCACTCCCTGTGCTCCTGACTTCACATACTACTCATCCCAGAGGGTGCTTCCCCTCCCTGCAGCACAAAGTGAAAATGCAGTTTTAAGTCAGAGTCTGAAAGGTTTCTTACAAGCCTCCATACACCAAGAGCAGCACCCAGACAGTGTTCGCCCAGCCAGTATTCACCCAGTAGGAGACACTGCCTATGCAGCAATTATTACATTTATTGGAGTTCCACGAGTCCAACAAGAGACAAAAGCCTCCAAAAATTGTTGTCCCTCCTCTCTCTACAAATTCAGTCACAGGGAGGATTATATGCATCAGACAGAAAGAGAGCTTTGACTATTAGCTCTTAAACACTGATCCCAGACAGACCCAGTCTTGAATGCAGCTCACACAAAGAGAAAAAACCAAAGAGTGCCCAGTGAATTCAGTTGGTTCAGTGGCACTGATCTGGTATTTAATAAGGCTTAAAGAAATGTTGAGCTCTTACAGTTGTCTGTTGGTATAATAATTCGTAGCATTAGTGATGAGATGACATGGCGGCATGGCGTAACTTCTGGATTTCCTCCTCTCCTGATGCCCACTCACCTGTGCAAAATGAGTCTGGAACCAACTATTTCCTTTCCAAGAATAGCTTGTGTCTGGAAAATGCTGCAAAATTAGAAAGTAAGACAGAATCCTAGAGAATATTGGCCAGTTTGCCCATTGCTAAATAAAACTGGGGTACCCCTTTTATTTCAGTTATTCCATTTGTCCTGCTAAATGTTTGTTCCAGTGGAAAGAATTCAGGTGTTCCTCATTATCCTTCTGTGCTGTTCTAGCAAATAAAAACATGAAATTAAATTAAGTACTTTTCATTGGACAGTGTTTTAATGATTCAAATAGTATAAAGTCAGTATTAGTATTCATGTCACATTCAATTATCTCCCTACTGTGTCCCCCCATTTGCTTTTCCATGTGTTGGTTCATCACACAGTGCTAATTAGGTCACTTCAAATGGACCATAATTGACAATGACACTTTTGCAGGTTTATATTTTCACACAGAAAATCTGAGAATAAATTAATGACCAGCAATTTTGACAATTACGGTCAATTAAATTTGTCAACATCACCATTGACAGAATTAATCTATATTTAATATTGAAACCTTGACATTAAGAATGCAGTCTTGGCAAGTAACCAGATTTAGGTGACAAATGTGTAATGCTGCATCAAAATTATTCATTCTCAAAAGATATGGGCTAAAATATTTATATCTTTTAGATCTAATGTCCTACCAATAAAAAACTAACTAAAAAAAGACTCTGAAGCCCACTGCACCAGTGGGGAAAAAATTATCTTCTAATTAATGACCATACCAGTTTCTAGGTTTTAACAAAGGTATAAAAAATTCCAGTATTGGGGATTCAGTGTTTAAACTGCATGCCTCCATCATCTAAAACTTTATCTAAAAAAAGAAAAAAATCTCAGTGACATGTCTTTTCTCATTCCTAGACTGGCTATAAATTTTTATAGGCAAACTGCAGGACACCTTGGGAATTTACTGACAATGCTTGACATTAATCTAATACCACTGGGTCCATGCACCAGAACTATAGATTTTGTTGATTCTTCTGTGCAAACGAGGTCCACTGATAGTAATCCTCCCCTCAGGCTGCATATATCTTATAGTCATAGTAAAAAAAATCAAAATTAAATGCAGAAGAAACTCACTGCAAAATTAATTAAATCATAATTAAAATATCAGAATAAATATGACCATAGAAAAATAAATTAAAACACAGAGTAGTCATTTGGGTTTGTGATATATGTATGAAAGCACTAAAAATATTATGAAGGATTCCTTCTCAGGAAGCCCTGGAGAGCAGGTTGTACCAAACCAAAGCCGGATGAGACTGGCAGCAGTTCTCTAATTTTGCACCTGGAAAAAAATGAAAAGTCCATTAACTGAGTCCATTAACTTCCAAAAAACAATAAAACTCCAATTTTAAATCCTGTTTATTGTTACTACCTTTTGCTTGAATACATTTTGTCCTAAGGATACACACAGGTCAAATAGTTGCATTAATGCAATTCAGACAGGCTTTTTGAAATTAACCCCCCACACACTTTGTAACACCCAGGGAGACTTCTGTCTTCTGTGGTCATTTGGAAGTCATTAGTCAAGCTAAACAGCCATGAAAAACATTGATGGGACAGGATAGTAAATCAGACACAAAAAAATCCTTATTATCCGGGATATATTAACTTTGTGCTTAACATGGAGCTAGTGCTATATCAACTGTAAAGCAAGATGGCTTGACAGACATTGATATAGTTGGAGCTCTATTACTATAGCCAAATGCAAATTGAGGATAATAGCTGGCAAATCGGAGAACAGACTTCATTAGCTTTCCATGCATGTGCTTGCATGTGGACATCATATTGCCATATTCATTTTGACCTAAAGTAGTTAAATTCATTAAAAGAATTAACAATTCATTACAGCATTGTTTTCTGATTGAACTACGGGGCCCAAGTCACTATTTTCACAACTGCCAGGGAGGTCAAATCAAATTTAATTGGAAATTATAGTAAAAAGAGGTATGTGTCCTGTATAATTCTCCTTGCATTTTTCAGAGTGTAAGACAGCATGTGGTAATGTGATGTCTGAGCAAAAGCTAACATTTCCAGTGCTTTGTGGGAATTATTTTCACCTTTCTTTATCTAAACCATTGGATTGGGCAGAGAACGCTGTCGTGCTTCAGGGATAAAATTTAGGTCTGTACGTTTTTATTAGTAATGTTTTCATTACTGGAGTGCTTAAGAAGTTCAAAAAGAAACAGTGTTCTAGCTGATGTAGTCTTACACCAGAGTGGAAGCAAGATTATTTAAAAGCAAATTTAAAGTCACTGAAAATAAACAGCTGGAAAAAAAAGATGGGAGGCAAAGCAAAAGAACACAACTCAAATTCCATTGTAAGCAAGAGAAATATGCAGGAAAATGCCAGATTTTCAGAAGAGGTCCACCTGCAGAATCCCACATTTGGTTTGCAACACAAAGCAATGAATAATCTTGGCTCTTGAACGCTTCTGACAATCTGTTTCCTTCAGTCAGGTATTTCCTCTTGTTCATTCTGATTACGTCACAGTAACCAGAGCAGGGAATCCTTCTGCCTGTGATCTGTGTCACAATTTCTGGTGATAACAGCATGATATCCATTTATTCACTAAAGAAACTGCATGATGAGCTCAATAATTACAAAGTAAGAAGATAACTAATACAAAGGGTTATTTGATCACTGACAGTAAATGTATCCTCCACAATGGACTACACATCAAAAGTGAGACAAAAGTTCTCATACCTGTATGAAGTGTGTAGCGGGTTTAGTTCGCAACCGGGCGGAAACACCAATTTAGTGTAGTGGTTTTGTTCACATCTTTTAACCTTTCGTGAGATAAGAATTAGAAGTAGGGAAAAGCAGGCTCAAACCTTCAGGGATATAAAGAAGTTACTAACAGAATTAAAAGTAAAAAAGAGATAATAAGAAATTAAAACCCCCTTTTCTCCCTCCAGTACCTCCCACTTTACTCAATTCGCACAAAGGATAACAACGTATGATCTAGGTCAGTGCAGTTTTAAAAGTTCCTTTCATATTTGAGGGAAAAGAGGTCTCTTCTGCTTTTGTGGTTGCCAAACTGCTGCTAGCAAGCAGAATCCCACCCAGAGAAAAATGGTCTGCTGCTATGTAAACACCTCTCTCCTGAATATTGCAGTCTTCCCACACTGCCATGACGAGTCACACATGGGGCAACTTTTTAAGGATAAGCAAATTCCAGCCTGAAAAGCAATGGCTCCTTTCTTCACAAAATCTTTAAAAGTCTTTTACAGCTTAGCCCCTAAGTGGCTTGGCGTGGCCACATTTCTTTTTCCGCAGGCTGCACACAGAATTTCCTTTCCCCCATATCTTAGAGAGATATAGAACTGTCTGTGACATTACAGTCTCTTACCACAGCATGCAAGAAGTCTTTTTAAGCTATGCGCAAAAAACACGCTGCACTCTCTTTTTCCAGTCACCATCTTTGGCTCTGTCTCACGTGACGCAGTTTCTCTTTCTCTCTGACCTTGAAGCCTCCATGTTTGAAGAGCTGACTTTCTTTCTCGTTGGAGAAAAGCCTCATTTCATTTATGCTGCTAGCGGTTGATGTTTCTCCGGGTATCGGCTCCTGCCAAGTCTGCGCAGGGCCGTGGGAAGGGGGAGGGCAGCGGTGCCTCCAGGGGAGCTCACCAGCTCTTTAAAGAAGAAAACCACTCTGAGTGGTCTTGGCCACGCAGCAGTTTTGGTGTCTCTCAGCTGCCCGCGGTTTTGAGGGGGCTCTCCCGCAGTGCCTCGGCACCGGGAAGCAGACGCAGGGGCCCCGGCCCGCCCCAGGGGGGGACCGGCCGGACTGGCCCGCCACCCCTCCGGTGAAATAACTGGAAGAGAAGCCCAAATTTCCCACACCTGTGCTGCTTTTTATATGCAAAATTGCAAGAAGCAATTGGCCCACAACTTTGTCAATCAACTCGAGTTCAAACTACAACAAGTGTAAATCTTGCATTTTTTTCAAAGAACCACTCACATTTTAATTACTCAAGGAAGCCAAGAATGGACCAATGGAGTACAGACTCCCTCAGAAGGAAAGAGGCTTGTCTGAGTTGCCAAAAACACCTCACTGAACTATTCCCATACACAATCCTTCTGGCAGCTTCTCACAGAAGCCACCACTATGAAAACCTGTCTATGCAAAACCTTACAAAGTCTAGTGACTCAAAATCTAGCTGCTAGTTTGCTGTTTGGAAAATAATGAAGAGAATGGGGCTGCTTTAAAATACACAAACTGTTCACAACTTGTGAGGTGACATTCATTCAAATATGCTGTCAAAGGTCAGCAAAACATTTTTTCTTTCTGTATCAAAATTTTGCCACAGAAACAATTGATAAATGTAATTTTTTAATATCCACCTTTTAACCATATATATAATGCCATCTTTAATAAGACTGGCTTATTTAACAAAGATGAGAGGGTGTCAGACGGGCTTAAGGGAAGAAGCATGGGATTCCTTTGGAGCATATTATTTACTAACTCCTAGCTGATCACCTGGATATGGTAAAATGATGTAAGCATGACGAGATCTGTCTTCTGTGGCAACTTTAGAGAGTCATCTGTGTGTTAAGATGGAAACTCTGAAACAGGATTTTAGTGAAGCAAAATTGCTCTTTGTGCCACTGCTGCTACATTTGGGGATGGAATGGGAGGAAGTTTGTTCTGTTCCAGGTATGCTCAGCCTCTAACACTGATGTGCATTTGTTGGTTTTGCAACCAATTTTAGAGGTAGAGGTATTTTTAGATTTCCAGGAGAGCATTCCAGCTCCTCCATCCAGGGGATATCTACACTAGTAACACTTAACTGAAAAAAATGCTGTGCAATTTATTGTACTAAAGTTTTTTAAGATTATTTAAAACCCTTAAATGGAAGCTGCAATCAAAGTTTAAAGAAGATGTTACTATTTACATCTAAATTTGCAAGGAATCATTTGAATGCTATTTAAGGACACGTTTTGGTTTTTTTAATCAGAGAAGGCAGATGAAGAAACTCACTGATCCTAGCATTAAAAGTGCAATGTATCCCCTCAGGGATGAGAAGGAAGCTCCGAAGTTGGCACAATAATACAAAACACTCTTCAGTACTTCTGCAAAGTTGCACAAAGGATGAGGCTGAATAGGCTTCTATATAGATAATATTTCTTCTGATAGAAATGAGCACCTTGTAGACAGTGTCAATAAGATATAAATACAGCCTCTTGAATCACACAAACATATAGAAGAAGATTACAGATAAGTGAGACCTCCAGGGAAAGGTCTACACCCAATACTTTTATAGCATGGTTGATGCACTGCAATCATCTTTTCTCAGAAGAGTCATTTTCTTTTGCTTTTGAGAGCCATGGGGGGCATGAGGCAATTTGTTATCATTCCCATTTGGTTGGGATGAACAGGAATTCCCACAGCAGACCCACACACTTTGAACTGCCCCCACCAGCTGAACTTTTCTTTGTATGGCTTTCTAATGCTCCTGACAGATTAGAAGTAAGCAATGATAAACAGATTCATAGGGGTCCATGAGAGAAGAACACACAGCACCAGCCCACACGCCCCAAGGGTGACTCCAGCTGCCGTCTTTGCAAGACCTGTTTTCTACCCCAGGCACTTGCTCTGTGTGAGCAGGAAGAAAAGCTTCCTCTGTGAGAGCTAATGAGTCACTTGCATGGTTAAGTTGTGGGTTTGGAAGACCAGCATCAGTCAGAGTTGCCTGCAAACAGCTGCTTTCCCTGAGCATCCTACTCATTCCTTTGGCTCAGCACATTTAAGCACACCAGTTTGGGAAGGAGGATATTTGCATATTTTTTGTTGGTTTCTTTGCCTGTCCTCCATTAGGTTTTTATGATGTGTTAAAGAGGTATTGTGGTCTGACCCCATCTGGGAACTCTGCCTTACACAGCTGCTCACTCACGCCCTGTAGTGGGATGAGAGAGAGCATCAGAAGGGTAAAGGTGAGAAAACCCATGGCTGAGATAAAGACAGCTAAACAGCTGTCTGTAGCTAAACAGGTAAAGCCATCCCTAGGAAATCAGGGCTCCATCACATGTAATCATAGAAACATGGAATGGTTTGGGTCGGAAGGGACATTCAAGATCACCCAGCTTCCTTCTAGACTTGGAAAGACAAATGCCACCGCTATGAAAGTCCCTCTCTTCCTCCCTCTTCCCCCAAGTTTATATGCTGAGCATGACACCATACACTATGGAATGTCCCTTTGGCCAGCTGGGGTCAGCCGTCCTGATTATGTTCCCTCCCAACCTCTGGCCCTCCTCCAGCCTACTCATTGTCAGGACAGAATCAGAAAAGACCTCAACTCTGTGCAAACACGGCACTTTAGGAAGCTCTATAAAGGAAATTAACCCAGCCAAAACCAGTACAAGAGGAAATCAGAAATAATTCACTAAACAGTTCTGGTGGCACAGAACTAAATTTGTTTGAACTGAAGCTGCAAGAAGGCAGAGGTGAAAATCAGCAGCTGGGGATGGCAGGGTGCAACATGGAAAGACTCCTTTTCCAGACATGTCATCAATCTCAGTCAGTTCCTTATCCTTTTAAAGGATTTAATTATTTAATCATTCAACCGAGGCTTTTGCTAGTCCCAGCTGTCCCCACCATATATTACCAAAAAAGCTCTGCAAGCAGGTGTAAATACTTGCAAGGACACAACCATAAAGGATAAAAGAAAAAAGCCTCTTTATTTTGACTAGAGAAATGTGAATTTTTATGACTGCTTTTAATTTTTCGCAATTTTTTTTCTCCTTATGTGTTAAAAAACCATTTTAAAAGTTGGGCTGTTTGTGTTTCAGATCAACGCTAGCATCTGCCTCCAGCAGGATGCACGGACATGACAGTCTGGACTTTCAAAGGTAGGTGAGTGAAATGAGAAGCACAGAACATACAAACTTTTAATTTTACCTCTGTTTCCAATGCACTTAAACAATCCTGAAAATCTCCCATGAATTTTATTTCCTACCTTTCCCCTCCAAAGTATTGAATGGGATGGAGTCCTACCAAAGGTCTCAGCCTTACATGGATAGGGGAATTGGACTTTGTCAATTTTTCTAATCTATGTATGACACAGAGATTTAACCATCTTTTTTAGCATCAACTGGCACTGCCGCTGGATCAACAGGAAAGTGCCTTGTGGCAGCATTAGGAAACTCTCCCTGAGGTCAGCAGGTAGAGGCAGCATCCGCATGACAGTGTGCCCTGCTCTCCTTCTTTCCTTTTCCAATGGCAAGCAAAATGTCTAAAAGAGTGAAGGAGAGACTGGTGTGAATGAATCTGGTTTGGATTTTGCTGGGAGCACAGCGGGTGCTGGGCTGGGACTGCAGGCACAGTGAGAAAGGCAGGGCAGCGGGAAGGGGTGTAGTTCCTCTCCCCTGTGCTTTGATTCAATGTCAGTGACTTGTGGCTCCGCTTCATCCAGAAACGTTCTTCAAAACACTAAAACAAGGACCAAACCATCTGACATACCAAAGTCAGCTGAGCACCATGCTAGCCAAGTATTTCCTTCATTTAGGATTTTGAATCTTTTCTTTATCGCGTGTTGCATTCCCTTTAACTTGCATCTATCAATGTTACTGAAATAACAGAGGTTTGCTGAATAGCCCAAAGGAGGAAAAGCCCCCTTCTACAGCTGTTTTTGAAATCTAAATTTAGAAGGGGCTCCAGGACATAGTTTCCACTTGGGCCCTGAATATTCCTTAATTATGGCTGTGTATTATGGCTGTTTGGTTTTCACAGTAGAAAAGGGGAAAGTCATGAACTAGTGGGAAGATAATTCTTCCTCTTTCCTCAGCAAACAGAAATACACACACAGTAAATTTATTTTATTTTTAAATTGAGATGTCTTGCTCACTATATTAATAGATCTAAGAGTTATCATTTGCATTATGACATTATGGGCACAAAAAATATATGATTTAACTGTAGCTCACACCGTCTAAAGATAAAAAATTTTAACTGATTGCTCTGAAGTGCAATGCATGGCAGTTCATTTAAGAAAAAAAATAGAACCAGTAAAAATATAAAGCATGGAGAAAAAAAAAAGGCTGCAGAAATTGAATATGCATATAGCTATTTTTCCAAACTCATTGCAAAACCATTCATATAATTTAAAAGCATTCAGAAATGAGGTCAGCTTCTGGCAGATCATGTGGTGCTGACTTTACTGAACCACTGTTCTGTGATCAGCTCCGTATGTGTCATCCTTCTGCTGTGTAATTTTGTTTTCAAAGTCTAAAGATATCATTAAAGTGACATGTCTACGGCCTGGTATAAAAGACTGAGCACTTTACAGTTAAAAAAAAGTCAGAAATTCGTTAATCATTAAAGATATACAGAACAGAATTTTTCTGTAATTACTGTATAGTCATCAGAAACATCTTGTTTATTCCTCGAGAGACTGACGTTTCTAAGACAAGAAAAATATTGCTGCAGACACAGAACTTCAGTTTTTCCTAAAGCTTACCAACAGCCCTCAAATTTTGCACACTTTTCTCTTTTCTTAATATTCTCCTCATTCAAACACCTTGCTTCCCAATCTCTTAAGTGAAGGCAAGGTCTGAAAAAATGTTTCATGTGGTTGCCTTAAAACAAGAGCAAGAACTTCAGCTAAGTATTAAGGAAATAATATTGGTCTATAAGACAAATCAATTAAATAGTTGATGTAAAGTCAGCATTACCTGGATGTCTAAGAAAGCTTCAGAGAAGAGGGAAGCATTGAAAATAACTTGGTTTTGTAGCCTGAATTTCCCTGAAATAAGTTTACCTGTCCAGGGAGGCTTTCATTTCTCTCCAGTATGTTACATCTTTCTGAGCATAAGGAGTAATCCGACAGCAGTCAAGCACTTTAAAAATAATAAGAGAAAGTGGAAATATTTCTGAAAATAAATAGCTTCCAAAATACTTTCAATTATCAAAACTAATATATATTATTGTCCAGAGACGAGCAAGAAAATGAACTGGTTTTAGAAATTTAGAGCTCAGGTTGTTCAAACAATACTGTATTTTTATAAGTACTGAGTTCAGTTAAAGTACTCATCTTTGCAAATTACCTTTTCTATTGCTCCTATAAGAATAAGAACTTTTGATGTTAAAAAAACAGCTTTTAAAGTTTTGAAGAAACTGTCTTAATCTTCCAGTTTATGATCAGCTTCTGCAGGTGTATTAAGGGTTCTTAAACACTGTGACAAACAGCTGCAAAACTTATTACCAAATCTGCACGTCAGATTCTGGTGGCCTTGCCATGTATCAGTTGTTTCATCCTGTGAACTAGTACTCACAAGTGTTTTATCTTAACCAGTGTTTATCATTACCAGCTCATCAAGTCATAACTCACCACAGTGTAATTCTTACCAAGGAATTATCCCATATTATTGTTTTAAACAATTAATTATACAGTGAAATGTCCTGTGTCCTCTGCTTCCACAAACTCGAACAACTACATTAGGAAATGTTTCCTGATTTTTGCAGCTTTGAGCTGGCTAGTACCTCTTAAAAATTGATTATAACAAATAGTTCTTTCCAAAATATTTTGCCTAATGCTAATTAGAAACAAAAAAAAAGAATTTGAAAAATTGAATTAATAATTATTAGAAAACAGAGATATTATTATACCACTTAATAAATTAATGATTCACCTCATGAATGGATTCTGTGCTGGTGGCCCAGGTAGCAAAAGAGTGTAGAAGGACTGGTAAAGGTACAGAGAAGATCAAACAAATGGATCAAAGGAGTACAAACAAGCAAATATAACAGCTTCTCTATGCGGAACAACCGGACTAAAGCTCCCCAGATTCAAAAAGAGAAAATAAAAAGAGAATTGACTGAAGGGTAAAAAATTGTGAGCAATCTAAGCAAATGGGGAACGCTGGGGGTTTGCCTTTTTCAATACAAAAACATCACATAAAATCACCGTTAGCGAATTCAAAATGAGAAGATCTTTACAAGTTGAACTCTTAAGCTATGGAAATCCCTGCTGCAAGATGCAATTTAGCAATCCAGAAAAATAAATCCATCAATCAAATCCATTTAGAGATATTTCTTCTTTATTCTTAAATGTTTTTTCTAGGTTTCTGGCATTCTCTGAGCTACAAACCACTGAAGAATGAAGAATTCCATGGGACAATAATGCTGTACCCTATTTCCTCACCCTCTTAGCCAGACATATCACAACGGAAAAGAATGATGGTAAATGGATCTTTGCTCTGACCCAGTGGAGAATTTTTATGCTCTGAGAGGCTGACAGGTTAAGATAAACACTGCAGATTGGCAGCTCAAACAGTAAGTTGTTTTGGGGCCACAATCCTTTGCACAGAAGATTTGAAGCTGCAAGAGTTCAGTAATTTTCACAGCTCCTGCTTGGCCATCCTGGATCCATCCAGCACAATTGGGTGTTCAGAGCTCAATTCGCTGGCCACATAGAAAGCTGGGACCAAGGTATTCAGCTAGCATCTACATCAGATGTGGAAGCCAGTGGACACCCTCAGGCAGAGGTTTCCCCCTAGTCTGAGCCAGGGAGAAGGCAGGCAGACACTTCTGGCCTCTCTGAAACTTGTGGCTTGTCTTCACATTCAGCTGCAGGTGCAGTCATTCAAAATAACCCAGCCTTGTGATGACAGACATTGTCGTATCTAAACTGGAGAAGACATGATGTTTCCCAGCTTTCAGTCAGGAAAAAAAAAAAGAAAAGGAGGGTTTTCAATTGCTTCCTGAAGTAGAGGGAAAATTTTGGGAGAAGCATTACCCTGTACTTACGCTCTTCCCACAGTACCCTCTGTTGTTACTCTCACAAACAGTACACTAACTGGAGAAATGCAGCTGCTCCCATGTTCTTGTAAGAATATGCCCATTTTTATCTGGCTATATTTAGCAAAATATCAAACAGTCTTTAAAAAGCCTGATAATCAGTGTATTTTAAAAGGAATGAAAAGAATAAAGGTGATGACTGAGGCATAGCTCCACAGTTTATTCTCCAGAATGTCTCCCTTTGTTAATCATAAAGAGAAGCATATCTTCATTGCTCTTGAGCCCAGCTGACCCAGGTATTTTCTGTTCAAGATTTGCTTTCTTACAGACACAATGTCCTCATGCCAGTGACAGCAGTTGCACTGGTGATGAAAGAATTTTACAGGTTACCTGCTGCAGTTGGTAACTAGATCCTGGTTCCTGCTTTTTCCTGAGGAGGTGGAGACAGGGCAATACAGATCCCTACAGAAATCTGTGGGTAGGGATGTTCAGAGAGAAGAGACAGGGGCCTACAGCTGGTCTGTGACTACCTGGTCTCACCAAGTCCTTAGCAGGATAGAAATTGCCTGTCAGCCACAGCTACTAAGAACTCTGGAAGCCGAGACACGGGAAAGGAGTTTCGCAACTAACCTTGAACAGGGACATTGCTCAGAGGACCAGAAATGGCATCCCTGTCACACCCAAACTCACTGTCATAAGCCAAGTCTTCATTCAGTAGCCTGAGACATTACAGCTTGTCTGTGAAACAAAAAAATTACGTTTTCCTCTGGTTTATTGCCATTTGATATGGATTTCTTTACTTTTAAATAACATTAATTGGAAACTATCACCAAAAACCTCTTTCATTCTTCATTTGTGAAAGCTTCACTTGCTTATAAAGGCCTTTACAATCCAAGCTGTTTAGAAATTCCCATATGACATAAAAGTAGCTGATCTGCCAAGACAGTTTTCTTAAATATGTGCTGTTTCTCAGGTGCTCAACATATATTCTTGAAAAAAGAAAAAAATCAGACAACTCAATAATTAACGAATTAAAGCCACAGAATTTCACATAACAGGAAAAACTCCAACAAAAAATATCATTCTGGAGTTCATTTTCTTGCTCCCACCCTTGTATTCCCATCAGAAAAGATTTTTAAATGGAAACAAGTGCTGAAACACTGGTTGAGGTGTTGCTTTGTCTTTTTAAAGCAGAGATCCTTATCTCCCTCTTAGTCCAGATTATAGCCAAACACTTTAGGGTTCCTTAGACACTTACTTTCCTACTGAGCCTCACTTTCCTGAATTAAGGTTTGTAACACTGAAGTAGGTGATGTACAATATGGGCACTACATTTTGCTGCTGCACTTTTTAAAATTAAGACATCAACAATTATGAGCTGCATACCATCTTGAGACAACTCTCACAGTTGTTCTTGTTTGCCAGGGACTCCTTTAGTCTCTTCACTCTTGTTTTGTCCATTCATCCAACAGCTCAACTTTATTCATATTCAAGGTCTATTACTCGAAGTCTGTATTTTTTCTTGTAGGTGGTACAAGGAAGCTTTTCAAGGAATTACAGCAAAATAGAACCATGGCAGGGGTGGAGATTTTAGCATCCATAAAGAGACTCTGACTTTATAAAGCCCCCTGTAGTGACAAAGTAGAAGAGAAGAATATTACTTACATGTGAAGTACTTTTCTGTGAATCTTGTTATGTGACAAACGTGGAAACTGGAATGTTGTTTTGATTTTCCGTGAGCACCAGGTGTTTAGGTAAGCAGAGGAAGGACGGCGGATAAATTGAAATGAATATGTGGCTGGCTGATTGACCCACGCAGAATTACAGGAATTGAAATGAAGCAATAAACTGATAAATCTTTTTGGTTTAAAAACTGAAGTAATTCATCTACACATTAAGTATCATAATCCATATTTTGCTCTTGCTAGCAGGTCTCCTGGGAAAATAGCAGTGCTCTGTGTTGAAGATAAGTAGCTACTTATACGTAAAACGCCAGACAGTAACAACGAAGAGATGAATTTACCTATTTGATGTTTCACTAAGCATTTCTTAGACCATTCAGTGTACAAAATACCCTAAATAACCTTTATAAATGGCTTTGAATATACTGCTTGTAGGAGTTCTAAATTTCTGCTTTTTAATTGAAAACTCTTAGAATTATTTAGTAATGTCAGTGACAGACCTGCAAACATATGCTTACTTTTAACAAACTCAGATGAGTTACCTGAATGTTATTTTAAGTATTCTCTCTCTTTTTTACATCATACACTTGACTTTTATTTTACTGTAATGGTCTCTCTTCAGCCAACAGCAATCTTTTTTTTTTTTCTGAGTGGATTATAAAAAGTCAAGTAGCACTGGCTGTAAGACATTTTTATTGTTTCTTAGTTAAAAATCACATTTGCAATAATTATTTGAAAACACCTACAAATTTCATGACTAATTCTAATTTTTGTCCTTCTGAGTATCTAAGGTATAATTAATACTTTTATTGCTGGTAATGCATGTTTGGTAATGGTGATGTGTCTGTATGTCCTGACTTTATACATCTAGTTAAAATTATTTATCACTGAAACGTGGATGTACTGAAGAGAGAATGCCTTTATTTCACTTCTTATTTAGAGTAATTGAACAATAACTTTGCCATTTCCCTCTGATGTAAATTCATTGGGATAAGATGTGAGCTTAGAATGAGTTGTTCTTTGAAAAAGACAGATTAAATAATTTTCTCTTGTATAGAAATTTGTAAAATATGCCTAATTTATTAATATTTTTGGAAGAATACACCTAAATTAATGGAAAAATCACAGACCTCCTGTATTCATACATGCTAGAAGATATTCTATCACTTACCCTCAAAATCTTTGTAATGACCGGCTGGGCCAACCAAATAGATTAACCAAACAAAAACCACACAACCTCTCCTATTTTAAAGCTATCATATATTTGAAAATAATTATTTTTATTTAAATTTTTATAGTTCAAGAAAGTTTTGGAAATATTTATTATAAGGGCAGTGTAATAAGACTTCTTTTTAAATGCATTGATAGGAAAACAAAGATTAATGCCTGAAATATAGTTATTCAGTAGCAGCATTTCTCTGACTTCGAGTAAATAAATATTAGTACATAAAAAAGAACTATTACACATCAAACTAAACACAAGCAATGTGTGCACACTTGTGGGCATGAAAGGTATTTTCAGTTGCTGTTTTCAGTAAGTGGAACAGTTTTGATAGTCTTCACCTTAGATTTTTAAATACCTTCAAAATAAAATACCTACAGTTTTTCAGTCAAATACATTTTAAAAAATACTTCCACATAACACTAAAATCTATGGTAACTAATTTTCCTCATTTGTGCCAAATATCTGATTCAACTTTTCAACAAAATTTCACTTTTTAATATCATCAACTAATCATTACTTGTAATTAAAATACAACATACTCTCACGACTAATGAAATAGTACATGAAATAAACTTCAGAGAATATCTTTAAACTCTTTAAAAATATTTAAAATATTGACAATTTATACAGCTACAGCATGGAATGATAAACATTTCTACCACTTGTTAACCATTCTTAGGAAACGAATACTTTGACATTTTATTCAGGTATGGAAAACAAGTAATGATCCAATATCACTACATTTCACTAGTTCTAAAAACTACACAATTATAAGAATAGAAGAGTAACACAGTGGTGCACAGGAAAAATCTACGCTTGTTTTCCAGTAGAATGCAAATTATAGGTAGCCTGAGAGATAAGCAGACATTCCAAAAAAATTTTAGAAACTAAAATATCATATTTAAAATTAAATATCTCTAGTTCCAAAACTGAAACATGATATTTGGAAATCTAAGTAATTTAAATAGTAATTTAATATAGTTTAAATTTTAAAACATTGCTTATTTTTACCCAGCCTATTATTTTCTCTTCATTTGTTACTCAAATATGTTCCACAATAATGTCTATAAGCAAATATTTCTTCTTAGTAAAGAACAAAACACAGTATCCAAACCAGTATTTTGCAAAGGAACAAACAGTATTCATTCAGGTTTTAGTGAGTCCTTGTCTCTAGCTTACCTCAGAAATAAGTTCTCCAGCATACGTGAGTCTTGGAAGTCTTTGCAGCACATTTCTACTCTGCTGAGACCATACATACATACATATGCTTTATATTTATGTATATCATTCATATGGAAATACACTATGTTAAAGAGCCTCAACACCACAATGTAAGAAAATTGTGGATGGTTGTGAGAATATCATGCTCTTGAAGAGCTTCCTAAAGCATAAGTTATTAAGTAAGCACTGTCTGGAGCCTGAATTCAGCTAAACAAAGATGAAAGCTTGTCAAAAAGTTGAAATGATACCCTAACAAATTGACAAAATTAATATATTATTATAAGTCATGAATAGTTTAACCACAAAATTACATGGGCAGATACGCTGTTGTTCTCTCTTTAATCAAATTACAAAGCCTCTCCATTGTAGGCACAGACGTGCAATTATATTTCCATAAATAATTATTTAAATTATAATCTAAACATTCAACTACTGTTAATATTTAAAATATATTCATTGATGTTGTGCTATAGTGTAAAAGAAAAAAATATAAATGCTGCCACAGGTAATTATTAGTGGCTTGGCTGTCAGTTAGTCAAATCAACTAAAAGACCAATTACTCTGACGATACACAGGTTGAAAGGCTGGTTAAAGTAGAGTTCATTGCTGACATTAGGCCGTGTTTGGCGAGTTCTGATTCTACAGCAGTGGGGGTGAATTTCCTGTGAATTATTATAATGAGGATATTTTGCATTTGAATTAACACACAGTAACTTGTTCTCAACTTTAATCTCTTAATCTTGCTTGAACCCGTAAAACGCACAGACCACACTTGGCATAATGCAAGTCCTGAATTACATTTCTTGCTAGAAAAACTAAGGTTTAAATAAAGACACAGATAAAAACACAAAATGTTTCCCGCAAACCTCTTTTTCTTTCATGCATGTCTATAGAGAGCTGAATAGGTCGTGTAAGAAATTCTGCTTATGAAAGATGGTAAATGGCTCTTGAAAATTCTACATACATATCCACCTCATGGAATATGTTTCACTTCAGAAACATCAACTCCGAGGTGATTTTTTAGATGACTGTAAGCAGTCTGGAATGACTTATCAGTCAGATGAGCAGCCTGCATATCTGACATGTATAGTCTGCTGCTGTTGATTCACTTTCAGAGAACAGTGACTATAGCATTAATTACTTTCGAAGACCTGTAGTACCTCCTTTGCTTTCATTTAAAAAAAATATTTTGACACACAAATCATAAATTTAGGGAAGTAAATTAGAGAAGGATGGCAAAGTTCTTAAAAATATCGCCCCAGTCACTCTGAAGAATATTTTTAATTTGTTCACGTGTTCATGCATACTAAGCACAAAACCAGAGCACCTTAAGAAATCTCAAGCTTTACTCTCCACTGCTCAAAACTTTTCATAGCTTTACTCAAGAAATAAGTCTACTTATCTTCTTCAGTCACTGAGGAATTTTAGTACCACATATTGCTGAAAAGAGATATATAAACCAGCTGCCAAAATGTTGGGAGAAAAGACATCTATGTGTTTTGAACCAAATTCAAGTATTAAGCACCATAACTCTGTGTTCATACTCAGGGTACTACATCAATAATTGTCTCTCGTTATACAAAAATACACTTATCAACTGGTTTCTATTTATGAATTTTATTCCTGCTGCAAAAAAATTAGAACATATAAATTATACAGTCTTATTGCATATTGCTAACTGGTAAAAAGAGAAATGAACAGAATTCTTTTTAATACAATGAGATGCTTCATCCACTAAACAAGAAATAATGACTGAGTGAATTCCACAAACAATTTAAACACTCAAAATATCACAGAAACTATATGGAAAAGAATTAAAGCCACTCATGCATTTGTAAGTAAATAAGGCAAAGACACTTTTTCTCCTGTTTAGATGCCATGTATGTAAATAAAAAATGAAAACTTTTTTAAATAGCCATCTTGTAGTACATAATAATTGGCAAAATTACCAATTCTTTTATTGCTGACTGCAAGCACTTGCAGTTTCCCTTGTCCATTACTGAGCTCCTGAATTGTAAATGAAGAGCATCATTATTTAGCTGCATTATTAGCTAATTTTAGTAAATCCAATTAGTTTTAAGTACCTGACATATTAATGTATTTAGCTTACAGTGTCTCCTGCTATTGGATTTCTTGAGACTAAAAATTATTTCATCAAAATGTCAGCAGACTTATATAAAACTCTATTTATCTTCATTTATAATGAAACATCATTGTTAATGATGGAGCACTGTATGATGTGATTTGACTTAGAATACAGGCTTAGATTAGCTAGTACTTGCAGTAAGAAAAAGTAGAGATTTTACTCGGTTTTATTCGTTGCATTAGTATTTACTTGAACCAGATAGTATAAGTGGAAAATGCTGAAGTGTATTTCCACCTCGATAGAAGATGAATATTGGTTCAAACTTCACTGTACTAATAGATATCACGATTAAATATTGTCTTTTATTTATCAATTCATCTTTAGAAACTGCCAGTGGTGCAATTTAAAAGGGGAAGAAACTTAAACCATGACAGCTTAATTAACACATGAGATTTGTTTTTCTTTGTATCACTCTTTATGATGTTAACATTCTACAACACTCTCCAAATAAAAAAAAACATAGGGTATATATCTTTATAGAAATCCTTATTAGAAGCAGATATCTCTTTATAGCAATCACCTTATTAAAAGACGTGAAATTGTATAAAATATAATTGCAGAAGGATTATTTAAAAATAAATACATTAAGGTCTGTTAAGAAACATGAAAGGGAAAATATTCATTTTTTAAATTCTACAGCCACTTGATCTTGGATTAGCAGATCTTAGGCAATACTGTATTTCCTTGGATTGCAAACCCTCAGGAGGTTTAAACAAATATTCTTTTTACTGTTTCAGGATACAGTCTCTCCCGGGAAAAAATTACCGAGCCTTTTTATCCTAACATTTTATACCAAAAATATAATTGGCAAATAAGAAGAATTTAAATTCTAAGAAATGAATAGTAATGAACTGATAACTAAAATATTGCTTAAAGGTTCAAATACAGAGAGATTGCAATAATAGTACTATTCTGTTAAGCTATGTATACTTCATCGAAGCCAGCGGAAAGGAAAACATACCATATCACCACCATACCGCAGGCATTTTCATACAGCCTAGTGCAAATTCAAAGCTTTCTCTGACTGTGTCCAATAAAACAGCCACAACTATTTTTAAATACATCAGGAGTCCATGACCCCATAAGTAGTAACTTCCCTTTCTTGATGGAGCGCGCATCTCACTTTTGTAAGTGTCAACGGTTTCTGGCTGGCTGGCCAGAGACCACAGCATACTCTGCTTTTCTCCCAAAAAGGCCATGTCATTCTTATACAACTTAATCAGTGGCTACATACAAGAAAGCAACACTGCAGCCTTTCTGATCATTTTAATGAGGACCCCTGGCTATTCAGTCATTGAAATATAATTGACTTGCTCTTCTCTTATTTTCATAATAGACACTCCAACCTAGACTACATTTATTTTGCTATAAGAAATGTCAAGAAAGATTGGAAGTTTCCTGAGTGTCCCCATTAAAACTGAAAACATGCCACCCTGTCTTTTGCATTAGCTGCGATCATTTTGTATAGAACTCATTATGCAGATAGAAGATGCAAATGTTTCGTCTATCTCACATCTAACCGAGCTGCAAGTGCCAAGAAAATAAGCAGGAGAAAAATAATTTTCTTTCTATGTCTGTGCCTGTGCCTGTGGTGTTTGCATTGTGTCACAATGCCAGTACCCATGTGTGCATGTGTATACATGTGCTCATAGGCAACATACACACAGCTCAAAGTCCTTGTGTCTTATTTCAGGTAAAATCTAAAGGTTGCTTGGCACACATCATCACAGCCAAGGAAGAGCATTTTTCTCAACAGAAGCAGCTCTATGTAACAATAATTATTACTTTAAAATCAAATGAATAGCAGAAAACATTTGAACGAGAAGACATCATCATGCACAGGAATGCATTCAGTGCTGGTTTTTAAATAGAATAATGAGCACGTGCGTGCCAAATGCGTTATTTTGAATAAGTCCTAGTCACTTACTACAACCACCCAGTTCAGTAAACAAAATATCACGTAAAGAACTGCATCTACCATATGCTAAGTAAGTTCTGCTCATATCTGGCTGGACTGTGACACACATTTCCCAGCTGAACACATTGTACAGGATACCTACCGTGAAAACTCATTCACTGTTGACTTAACTGTGCAATTTGCAGTGCAAGACAGAAGATATCTCTTCCTGTCAATTATCAACACATACAGCATCTTACTGATCCTACCAGTAAGTATTATCCCTACTACATCATCACTTTTTAGTAATTTAAAGACTTGACTACGCAAGTGTCATTACTTAGCATGCTACTAAACACCCAAAATAAAAACCACACACCTCACAATTTTCCAAACAGGTTTTCAGCCTGAAAAACATTCCCAAAAAACTTTATATTTGAATTATCCTTGACATAGGCAATGAACAAGGAAAAGATCAGAAATATAATTGCTACAAGATCTGATATATTTAATCTGCATTTGAATAGGGAAAGTGGATTGATTTTTACATGATTTAGAAAATTCTGTTCTGATGTATTATATATTATTACAGAGGGGACAGAAAAATCATACTTTACCTTCAAGAAACTGCATACTGAAATAATAGAAAGGGGTGGCAAAACAGATATTTTAAGTCAATATTTAATGTCATACATTATCATTTTTGCTCACAAGAGTCCTGACAATTCCCTTACCCATTTTTAGCATAAAAACATGAAAGTATCATTCTTTCTGGCATATTTACACAGTTTATTTTTGACATCTTTACATACAGGGCTTGAGAAGGAGTGTTTCTGGGCCTCGTTTTAGCGGGGCGCTGTGCACCAACCAACCCCAGCCCTAGAGCAATAGGGCTGGGTCCTTCCCGTCTGCCCCATGCTTGTCTTCTTCTACAACTCAAAGATGTTGCTGCACGGCACCTTCAGGAAAAAAGGACTTCTGAGCATCATGGAAGCTATCTGTTTGCATGTACATCCTGTCACCAAGCCATGGCCCCCGCGCGCTCGCACAGATTTCTCTGGGCCTGGCAGAAGTAATCAGCGTACAAGAGGGAAAGGACGAACCCCTAGGCTTCCTCTGGATCAACATCAGTGCACACGTTCGTGCTACTTTGGCAACATATGGGTGTACCTCACAGAGTACTTTACGCACAGCAGCAGCACTTGGATCCTAACAAACAAAGGTTTCAGTAATGTAAGCATGTACAAATACCGCTTTTCACACACGGATAATGTTATGTCATTTAAATGTCTAGAACTGCAAGTATTAAAGTGACTTTTATTTAGTCTTTTGCTGCAGCTGTTTTACAGGTTTTATATACAAAACTTCTAGATAATGAGATTTCCACTGTTGCCTTTCCCTGGTCTTAAAATTAAGAGCTAAACACAGTTAAGAGGGAAAAAGGGTTTTATCTCGGTATTTGTTTAAGGATCCTCAGGTGCACCAAAATGCACATCGAAATGCACCCCGAAATGCACACACACACACACAATAGAATGTGTACACAATTATAGGCCTTGCAAATTAGCATATCTATCAAAGATTCCCCAATGAGAGACACGGGCGAGACCCGTCATCAAGGAACCCTCCCCTTGGATGGGCCTATCTATGTTTATAGAATGTGTTCTGGAGAGGACCTTGGTGTCTGGGGCTCCCAGAACATTTGGTCCCTTGGCTTAACAGAATATTGGGTCTAAGCAAAGTTATCAGACTTAAGGAATTATAAGTATGTGGGCTAAAAGCACTAAGAATACATAAAAGCCATATAAGAAAGTATGTAAAAGGGGTATAAAAGAAAAGGCAAAAAATCATCATGGCATCACCACCAATTTTTTTTTATGGAAATCATGAAAAATTTTTTCAGCCTTCTCACGAGAATTTAATTTTTAATTTGGAATTGTAAATAAATACATGAATAATTAACTCCTTGCTTCCATCCCAGCTGTGTGTTCAATATGAACTGTAACAAATGTCATTCTTAAAGAGAAAACAAGACCCATCATTTAAATTAACAAAATGTAAAAACTTTGCAGCCGGTTTCAAACACAATCTCTCGCACTTTATCATGCCTTTAAAGTGAAAATATTCCATAAGAAAAACTAAAAGGACTTCTTTTTGAGAGCTCCTTGGCTGTCTGATGTCTGCCAGGTGCCAGTAGGTGAGATGAAACTCAGCCGGCAGCAAACACTTGAACTCTTCCCACTCATCCTTCTTGTCCCATGACACCCTTCCCACTTTCAGGCTGTGGTCAGGCAGGAAATGTGTCTGACTTCTCTGGCTCTCTGACCACTGCATGACCCTTCAGCCACCCATGTAAAGGACTTCAGTTCTTGTCCCCTTCTTGCTACAACCCACTTAAGGATACCATTAATCCTCTTTTCCCATAGGTTTTCATCCTGCTTCTGGTCTGTGGTTAAGAGGTTAACAATACCATCCCCTCTGGCCTCAGAAGTATTTCCCCCAGACAGTCCATGCAAGAGCTGGCAAGAAGATCTCATTCCATGCCATATAGGTCAGGAAGCACCAGCCCTCACAGGTGTTGTCCATGAACTGTCTCAATAAAAATGCACTTGGTCTGGCAAAGCAGATTCACAGGGAGAAAGAGAAAAAGGAGAAGGACCACCACATAGGCAAACGACTAGTTTTGGAACTCAGTGGGTTTGATTCTGTTTCTGTTTCATCTTTTCTCCTGTGAGTTGGAGAAGGAAAAGGTAAAGGGGCTCGGCTTCATCTTGTTCTCTGTGTAAGAGAAGACCCTTTCAGTCAAGAGACTGTCACAACCTCCTTAAGATGATGATATCTGAGAACTAAGGCTGCCTTGCAGGGCTGTATTGCAGTCCCGAGGGATGTGATTTAGAAAGGTGGTTGTGCCAGCCCATGTAGACAAGTTTCCTGTGACAAAGAGAAAATCCTGTTCAGCCGCAGCACAATAACATCCCTCTCTTCCAATCCTTCAGCTAAGCTCCCAGTCCTCTCTCACTAGCCCAAAAGATCCTCCATACCTTGTCATACATGTCTTCCTTGTTAACCTCTCCCTCAGCCATCTGTTTGCTATTTTTCAGACTGTTCCCTATTTCAGGAAACCTGAAACACCTTGATACGTGTGAGGAACCACTTCTACAATCTCTATACATAACCTACAAGTGAACTGCTCACGCACAAGAAGAGGATTACTTCAAAAGCAGACATTATGTGAAACGAGAAATAAAAGTGGAGATGGAAGAAAGGTGGCAGGAGGAGAATCTTATTGTATTTAACCTCAAGGAAAGTGATGTTTATCTTCTTCAATTTGCATTTCACTCTAATCAAAAAGTAGTTTTAAATGCTAATAAAAAATACTTTTACAAAAATACTTAGAATTATTTGCAGGCGGGTGGTGTTCGTGATAACTGAGAGTGGCAGAATTCTCTTATCAAAAGGCAGAAGCACTTCTTTTTACTTGCTTTAGGAAAAAAAAATTCTATCAAAGCCACAATGCAACGGGAAAATAATAGAATCACAGAATCATAGAATGATTTGGACTGGAAGGAACCTTCGAGATCATGTAGTTCCAAGCTCCCTGCCATGGGCAGGGACACATTTCACTAAACCAGGTTCCAGCCTGGTCTTGAACACCTCCCTGTGTGGAGCATCCATAACTTCTCTGGACAAGCTGTTCCAATGCCTTACCACTGTCACAGCAAGGAACTTCCTCCTAATACCTAATCTAACCAACTCTCTTTCAGTCTGAAGCCAATCCTCCTTGTCCTGTCACTACATGTCCTTGTAAAAAGTCCCTTTCCACCCTTCTTGCAGGCTCCCTTCATGTCGCTAGTGGGCCGGCGCTGGTCAGCACCGGCCGGCCATGACCTTCTCAGAGAGAGCGTTCCACCAGGAACAGCCCTTCCGAGGGCACTGGCAGGCCTTCCTGAGCAACAGCTGATCTCAGCAAATGTAGCAGCTTCTCAGCTACAAGCGATCTCAGCTCTTGTGATTCAGCTCTTTGTGAGATCACCCCAGGCTAACACAGGGATAAAGAGAGACAGGAGCCTCATATGGCAGTTCCACGGAGTAGCTTTTATTGTCCAACCACCCTGACAAAGGGAAGGCCTGGGACAAGAGCTCCCACAAAGAGAAGGCCACAAACAAGACATCACTCCCTTGAGGGTGTAAAAGCAGTGGTATATATGGGAAAGGCAGGGGGTGGGGTGGAAACCAATTAGCCAATGGGGTGCAGGTGATTACCATGGGGAAGCAAAGCATGCTGGAGTCTCACCTGACCCTGAGTGGATTGCTTAAGTCTGACTCCTCCAGGGGGGTGCATAAGGTTCTTGTCCTGAGAGTGCACAGCCCTCCACACCTTCAGGCACTGGAAGGCTGCAATTAGGTCACCCTAAAGCCTTTTCTTTTCCAGGCTGAACAAACCCAATTCTCTCAGCTCTTCCTCAGAGGAGAGGTGTTTCATCCCTCCAACCCACTTGGTGGCCCTCCTCTAGACTCACTCCAACAGGTCAATGTCCTTCTTGTGCTGAGGACACCAGAGCCAGATGCACCTGGACACATGTAGGGTCTCACCAGAGAGGAGCAGAAGGGCAGAATCCCCTCCCTGTCTGTGCTGGCCACACTGCTTTGGATGCAGCCCAGGATTAAACTGGCTTTCTGGGCTGCCAGTGCACATTGCCAGCTCATCTCCAGGCTCTCATCTACCAGCACATCCAAGACCTTCTCAGCAGGGCTGCTCTCAATCCCTTCCTCCCGTAGTCTGTATTGATAATATATGATTATAAAAACATTGTGATATTGCAGGTTCTAGGACATCAATAGAGATATCTTCTGTCATGTGCTCTTCACAACTCATTGAGACCTTTGTTCTTCTGTGCTGATTGGCTATGCTGGCTACAGGGTGCAGGAAAATGCTGGAAATGGCAAGGTGGGGCAAAAACTTGTGGGACCGTGTGGACCAACTGCCCACTCGCCAGTTCCTGTAGAAAATTGGTCCCAAGGAGCCACTGGCCCATGTTCTTACAAAACCTGCAACACTGGTATCCTCGGAAAAAGATGGGAAAACAGATGAAATCTCTGACTTGAATTTTCAGAGCCATGCAGGGGTTCCCCTCCCTCGCAAAGACCTCCAATTTCTCAGAACAACATTCTTTTGGATTAGTGGACACAGCTGGACCACTCATAATCCATCTAAGCTATTCTAGAACATCTCTGCTGGGCAGATGACACATCTGTTTCAGGCACAAAGCTTTAGGGAAGCTAAGCATTTAGCCATCTTCCAAGTACCCTCTGTTTCTCTGCTATTTCTACTTCTCCTTCTACTCCTAGAAGTCCCAGAAAAGGATCTTACTTTCAGAATAAATTCTGGGACATTTTTATACTTTACAGTGTCCAAAAAATTTTATCTACAAAAAGAAATCAAAGAATTCCTTATATGTGCTAATGTTCTTGGGGACAGTTTTGGTTCCACTACTGCAGAAGTGGAAATTACTCTTTTTTTGCCTTTTGAGCTACTCTGCATGTATTTATCATGGAAAAGTAGCAGGGTCTCAAATATTATACTGCACAAAAAGCAGCTTTGAGAACTTCTTTTCCCTGCAAACATTTCCATGCACCAAGTGGTCGTTTCACTCTTTTGTTTACCCTGATCAGAGGAGACCATCTGTCACCCACAGCATCAGTGTGTCTTGATCAGAGTTTGATTTATTGGAAAAAAACAAAAAGTTCTGACTAATTGCATGTAAATCCAGGATAGTTTGGACACCTCAAAGGAAAAGTGGGCCACTGGGTAAAAGAAGGAGATTTACAGTCACTTTCCCACTAAACCACTCTGGACCAAAAAAGTAAGAATACAGCCATCAGTAAGAACCATCTAGTTCTCTGAAGCAGGCTGATGGAGGGGAGAAACTGTATTGCTGCTGGCGCATAAATAAGAAATCTTACAGCTCAGACAACTCTGCTGTGTGTCAAAGAGACATAATAGACTCTATCATGAATTAGGCATCAAATTCCTTCTTAGAGTCGGAGTCCTACCTTCTACTTGATACCATTTTTAACAATAAGCCAGCAAAGATATTAGGAAGTTATAGATCTTTAAAAATGGACATGGAGCCTGGAAACAGGAATAGCCACATGGTCATCATATTGTGACAGGTTTTCCACATTTGCTACATTCCACAAGTTACCAACAACAGTGGTAAGACCTGTTAAACCTGCCTTCCCCGGCTTCCGTATTTGCCAGGGATTAATTGGAGTTTTAGGTCTTAATCAATGCAGTACTGTCCTTCTCTTCTTATCATTATTAATGTGCTTAGCATCTGGAAATATTTGCAATTTTTATACATCTATGTACCTACACAGACGTGTGGGCATGCATCAAATGCCATTGTAGCTACAACACAGTATATTTAGTGTCCTGTATAAATAAAAGATTTATTCTTTTTCCCTTATGTGGGGAAAGCATGTACTTCGACAAAATGAGCCATAACCAAAATATCACCCCAAAAATCTACTTTTGAGGAATTTCCAGTCAATCCAAAAATTTAAATTATTTAAAAATCTAACAAAAACTCTGTCTCTGGATTTTCAGACAATTTTTTTGTCTGTCTCTTTGCTTATACTGTATAATACTTCAGAGCTACACTCTGTCCTGACTGATGTTTTTTGCTTTTTTTCCTCATTTGAACAGGGGAAGCCTAGGGCAGTGGATGTCACTGGGAGTCAAGGTGCCTCACAGACAGGCATGCTTGCCTTCAGCAAATCTACAGATTTGGTCCTCGGGAGCTCTTGATATCTACAAGGAGAAGTGGCAACTAAAAAAGCATTCTAAGTATCCACATTTCAGATGTAAACACCTAAATCCTTCTGCAATCTTTCATCTCCCTGAGTGGGATGGCTGTTTAATTGCAATGCAAACATCTAAGCTGCTCACCCTGAACTCTTTGTGTAGTCAATAGCACTTTCAGAAAGAGTCTTACCTTATACAAATGTCTGATCTTTTACAAATATCTGAAGACAAAATAAATCATGCCTAGAAATGCTTATCTTTCTCCACTGACCCTTAACAGCAGAGGCTGCTTAACTGGGATTTGGAGACCTACATTGCAAGCATGTAGGTTTGCTCAGATGAACCCCACTGCCACTTGTCTTTCTTTCAGTGGGAAATTACTGCGTATCCCATCCAAATAGGGAAACTGTGATCATAAATGCATCCATGATTCTGAGATATGGGAATCCCTGACCTTGGTGATGTGTCATATAAACCTCTTTTAATGTGAGGAAAAAAGCACTGGTCTACCCTTAAGTGCGGCTATGTTCAAACACAAATGAAAGTTTCTTCCAGACAGTTAAAGCTGTACAACTTGTGATGCAAATAGAAGTTCACAGTAAAGGGCTCACCATCAGGGTTTTATTTTGGCTGCCTATTTGAAAACATTCCCTCTGGGATTCAATCATGACCCTGGTAGTCACACCGAGTAATGTCTTGCATTACCAGTTATTGCACAGAAAGCATTTTTGAAAGGTGGCCACTTGCATCCCATTCCAAAGTTCTGGAAAATGTAAAAATGCAAAAAGAGACACGCAAGTAGAAGCAAGTTTCCTTAGCTAGAGGTATTGTTCCAAGCCTGCCAGCAAGCGAGTGTGTCTCTCCTACACTGAGGTCCAAGACACGTACCAATATAGTTTGTTTTTTCAAGTGTAATCAAGTTGACATCTATCTACACTGATTACACTTCAGAAGGGGAGAGGGAAATTCGGGAGGTGGGAGAAAGGTTCACTTCTCTCTGGTGGCTTCAGAAGTATCCTCCACAGGGTAGCTTGGGCCTCTGGGCATAGCCCTGAGAGATGGGTGGTGCGTAAGGAATTATGCTGGAGGTCTTATGCCTCAGAGATGCTCTTCCCTATTCCCGCTTGCTCCTCAGGGGAGTAATTTGTTGCTGGTCTATACCAGCAGCAAATTATAGCAACCCCTGTGCCAGTTCAACTTGCATCTGGGAACTGGAAGAGGCAGGGGAGTGAGGGACAGAGGGCTTTGGCCTTTGCCTGACCATCTGCCTGGTGAAGCACTGGTACTATTTAGTCAGTTTTCCGCCCACTCTCCAGTGCATGATGCAGGGGAAGCTACGGTGACTCTGAAGCTTCACAGTCCTGACTATGCTGTCTGTCAAACACAACTCAATCTGCTCTTTTCTTCTGACTCTTGCAATTCACAACAATACAAGAATTTCTAAAAACACAATGGCCAGATGCTGCTCCACTGAAAGCCTTTTTGCATCAGGAAGATTCTGTATGGCTCAATTCTAAGCACTTCAAAAGCCAGTCAAAGAAGAAATGCTGACTATTTTATTGTATTTATGTAGCATCTCAAATGCCAAGTAACAGTGCTCTTCATGCCTTTATTACATTGCTCTGCAAATGACGAGATCTTACTATTGCAGGATGCACCAAGTGAGTCTGACAAGTAACTAGCCAACCTTTATACAGATTGCATTTTTATTCTCCCTTTATGGTGGCAGTTTATCTCGATCCTCATTTTCATCTCCTTGCATGATAGCTCAGCTTGCATCTACTGCTGTTTGGTTATCACATGGGTTTAAAATCATTATTACAAACACAAGTCTGTCCTCATTACCAACAGCATTAAATAAAGATCAGCTTATTAACAGTGGGAGTGCTAAGAGATTGCTCTTCTTTTACTGGTCTTGTATCCTAGGCAAAAGACAGTCAGGAAATCAGGCTCTTTTCATTAATATATTACAAATGTTCCCTATGACCTTGAATGGATCTCCTCTGAAGAGAACTAGCCCTTCCCCTGCCTGCCCAATTCTGACAATGGTGTAGAAGATGGAGTGACAACTCACTATTTAAAATGTAAATTCACACACCAGAGCTACACTGGTGGTGTAATCCACACAGAAACCCCTTCTCATAGCTTCCTGTTTCTACTTCTCTTGCTAAAGCCATTTCCTTGATCTTTGTCTTGTCCCAGCACATAAATAGAAGATTACCAGGAGACATATGGATGTTTCTGTCTGGGAATCCTGCCGTTAGCTAGCACACTCTATGTGCAGTTAGTGCATGGTCTCTTGGCTGACTTCACTGACCTCCATCTGTTAGACTGGCTGTGTGCCTGCTCACAAGTCAGTCAGACTGTTTCACTAGGACACAGGTGCCAGCAAGGATGCACTTGGATGGGCAGCACACACAGCATTGCAACATGTCCTACCTTCTTTTAAAAAAAGCAGGTTTTGGGCATGTTATGGCACTACTGCTTTTGGACTGTCGTCTCATGCTGCACTTCCATTTTCAGGGAAGTCACTGAAGAAGGGGAGGAAGGCTCATTATGAAAACATTAACTGAAAGACTTTCACATGCCTCTCAGTTTGTATCCGTAAGTGCAGTCCTTCTCCCTGCTCTTCATTAGAAAGGGAAATTGGTGTGCAGCACTTCTATTTTCTCCTTGGTGGCTCCAGCGTTTCCACAAAGTGTGGTATGTTAGAAGGAGCCAGTAAATCCAACATTCTTGCCTGAATGTGTATTTGAGCTTCACTTTCTTGAGTGCATAAGGAGAAATTTGCATAATAAATTGCACAATAAGGTTTTGCACCATCAAGTTATATGCAAGACTGCTAGCCAGTAAAAAAATTAGTCACCAAATCTGATAACCCCGATAAATCTGCTCTCAGCTCACACAGACTGAGGATAGATTAATTTCTAAAACACAAGGTCACATATTTTTAAACCAGAAAGTCACAAAATAAGGTCTAAACACTTATCTGTGTATTAAAGAATGAAGACAGAATATGTTTGTCGATGACAGGTATTAGCAGCTTTTCACTGACTTTCGGTGTGTCCTGAGCTCTACGTGGGGTTACAAAGAGATGTACAAACCAAAAAAAGGTTTAGACAAAGCCCCACTTTGCAATCACTCACTAACACACTGTCTATACTCCAGATCTACATCATAGTCCTGCAGCAGCTCATTCCAAGTCCTTCGTCTCTGCAACCAAACCTCTCAAACATGTCATTTATAACATGACCAACACCTTTAAACCTTGGGTACAGGCTTATCCAAACTGAAAAAAGCCTCCAGCAAGCTCGCTGGATCACTGCTTATGTCACTTGCCCACTGCCTTCCCATAACTCCCTCCACCATGTATAAATGAATTAAACCCACCAAGCACCTGGAGATAGAGCAAAGTATTCACAGGGAAAAACACTGAAGGAAAAGTACCAATAGCACAGCTAGAGCTATAGTAGGGGAACACACTCAGATTAGGCTGTCCATGCTCATTTGGCTGATCATCTAAAAACTTGGGTGATGATGGCTTATGAAAATAACAAGCCACCTATCAAAAACATTGGGTGTACAAAGAATCTTAGAAAAAGACTCTTACCTGCTCACAAAATTCTCCTTGGAACTGAAACAGAGAGGTTTTCTAGTGTAATTAATAAATATTTATATATGGGAGGAGGGAATTTTGTATCAAAGATAAGCTTGTAATCATTACAACTCTGACAAAAAATAGTTGGTATTTAAGAGCAGAATGACCATTCTCTCTGTTTTGATGGTAGTTCTTGCCTTATATGACACTAAACTTTTAGTAAGATTTTCTGTAGAATTAGAGGGGAAAAGCAGCAATCATAATTACCTTACTTTTCTGCAATTACATTATATACTTATCCGACCAAGGAGTTCACACTTTCAAGTATCAATATGATGCTGATCCAAGGCAATTTACTGTGCTTACACCAAAACACATTACTCCCCATCATTCTCTCAATTGCACATGTGTTTTAATATAGGTCCATAACTTTTAGAAGTGTTGCACTCTTATTTTAATTCAACCAGTCTTACTCAGTCACCACAGACATACGCAGCTATAGAAAACGTTGTTAACACCCAGATGAGCAACAAACTGAAGACTTTAATGATCAAGTAAAGCCCTGCTCTGCACTTGCCCTTAATTACTTAAATTCAGAAAGCCTGTGTAACATCTGTTTTCTCCTTTTGTGAGATTTTTGATCTCTAACCATTAAATAATAATCTCTCTGAAAATGTATTGCTCTGAATTTCAGTATTATATGGCAAACACTTTAATATTTATTCAGATGAGATTTCCTGTTGGTGAATTTGGTGTTATTAGCTGTAAAAATACTGTAATCAGTACAGAGTTCATTTTTATGTGAAGCTTTTATTCCAGTGGCCCTAGTAGACTGGAACAATTTCTTAAAGACAGAACACTCTGTCTAAAAGCAAATTTACTACAGGTCAGATTACAATTGATTAAAATACAGTTGTTAATATAAAGAGTTTCTCCTCTGCCTTGTAGGGGAAAAGAATAAAAAATAAAAAGGGAGAAAGGGGGGAAAAAAAAAAAGGTTTCAGGCAGTGAAGTGGTAGCAGAAACTTGGTGATATTCCCCTCCTTTCTCTGTACCTATCTCAACCCATTTACAAACTGTAGCATCGGCTCCACGCTGCCTCGGGGATGGGAGACCAGAAGTGCTGCAAACCAGGACTGATGTGCCTGACAGAGCCGCACAGCAAAGTCTGAGTGATGGCCTGAGCCATGCCCGGCAGTAGCCAAAATTATGAGTGGGTTTTCTTTCCTGGAGCACTGCATTCAACTACAATCACAAATGTGGCATACGCAGTAGCCAGTCAGCTGCCAGTTGATTCTATATATATTTTTACATTAAGTTTTTGAAAGCCATGTAAGAAAAAAGTTTTGCATGCAAAGAAATATGCTGCAGCTTGGTGACTTACAGAAAGCTTTGGGGGGCACAGCCAGAGTGGTACATTGGGAGATCTTGCTTGGCATACACCCGAGTGCTTTCACTTGGAAGAAAGCTGAGATATCTCTGTGTAAGTGCTCTCGCTTGTCTCAGTGCCGATGGAACTCATTTAATGTATTATTGTGTCCCGAATCAACAGCTGCGAAAGATGGTATTCAGCTAATGAGGAAAGTTAATCACGATTATTTATATCTGCATTTTGCTCTAAAGGAGTTCAAATGTAAGAAATATCTCCTTAAAAAATGAAGAGGCCAAGGAAGACAAAAGAACCTAATGACTGAAATAATTGAAAAACCCCAATGCCTTTTTTAAAATAGTTTCTAAGTTGCTAGATAAGTGGAGTAGAATTTAGTTAAAGGGTGAATCTTAGACTATACTGAAAATTAGTCATAAAAGAGTCATACCCTTCCATTACAGCTTTGAAACTTGGGGCTTTTGACTCCACATTCCCCATCGTTTTGTAAAAACATGCAGCAGTTATTCTCAGATCCCATTTTATTGTCTGTTACTGTGTTCATGTTCATGAACGAGTAAGCACTCTGAAATTGTGACTAACTTGTGGTTTAACAGATAGTTTTCACAAGTGCCCATTGAACATCAGCTCTAAAAGATGAGAATCTGCAGTATCTCCAGACTTAAACTTGGGTATTTAGATTTACAGCACCAAATCATTTATTTGCTACTAAGGATAGTAGAATTCTTGAGAGCTGATGACCTCTGTAGTTTAGCCACCTATAAGAACTAAGTTCTTTCTGCTTAAAAAATATTCTCTCCCTCTTGACATACACACAAGTGCACACACAGAGAAAATCAGCAACTCCATTAAGAAAGGGTTGGCAAGTGGCTTGCCAAGATCTCCCATGTATTTTCACCAAGAGCTCTAGGAACAAAGCACTTGGAAGATTAAGGAGAAACAGCCAATGAAAAAAAAATTTCTTTTTCTTTTGTTTTGATCAGAGTTCTGTTTAGATACAAACGATCTGGGAAGTGGTACCTGAAAACCTACATTAAAAAAAAAACCTGGGAACAATTTTTCACCCTCTCTGAGAAAGGAAATCAAATCAAATCTACAAGCCTTTCTGCTACGATTCATCCTGATAGAATTTTTAACAGCCAGGAAATTAACACCAAACAATGAAGCTCATAATGAAAACACTGTGAGTGACAACATTAAGATATTACAGAGAGAGCCTCACTGCCCATCTACCAACAGTTAAGATCCATCCCCAATACGCAGGATGTTCAAGTAAGAAAAAGGCAGGCCAGGTTTCTAGCTGCTAATCAGTGTTGATACAAGAGCAGTGTGCAGCAGCAGAAGAAAAAGATGAGATTAAAGTGAATATTGCACTAATGAGCATGTTCTTCCTGATGAAGGATTTTAATGTCGACTGTAAATCTCTCTTTTACATGCTTATCACAAATGTCTCATTTTGGTAAACTGGATAGTGGAATTATATGGGTAGGTGCCAGTGAACACGTACTTAGGTCTGCAGCTAAAAAGGATTGAGGCATTTGGACTCTAAATCCTTCAAGGTGCAGCTTCAAGGCACCTGAATTTCTCCCATCCCTGTGCAAGGTCTGCAGTATTCTACATGATAACAAGGTCTCATTAGGCTATGTCTGTATTAGGAAGTATTTCAATCCAACAGGAGCCAGTCCGTAGCCTGGAAGAGTTGATGCTGGGAACCCAGTCACTGCAGAATGTGCATTTTGTGGGCTTACATCACAGCGTCCCAGCCTGGTCTGAGGAGCATGCCATGTGTCCTCCTGGACCAAGTTCCTCATTTCATTTCTTGCAAAAGAAACCAGACTGAGCACTGTGAGAGCATTCTGTGATGCAAAGCACCTGTTGTCAATGGGGATGAGGAGGAGATTCAGCTCAAGAACAAACACTCCTGATCAAAATGAAAATGTAACTGCACATAGTCTTTGCTGCCTCAGTTCATGCCATTCAAACAGATTGCTCCATGAGCAGCGAACTGCCAGGACAAGCTGAAAACATCAGCTTATGCTTAATTTATCCCAGACTGGAGATCAAGCATTATATTCACAAACAGGTTGATGTTCCTCATTCAGTTCACAGCCAGGAGCCTCCACAGAGCGTGGGGGCTTCATTGCAGTGAAGACTTGTAGAGAAGCACCTCAACTTTTTTATCCATTCAGTGAGCTAAGCAGGATTAGGCAGAGCAGAAGCAGACAGGACTGATCAGAAATATAAGTCCTTATATCAGCAGTTAAAGAAAGAAGCCACTGAACCTAGGTGCTCTCCAGTCTGCCTGAGCACTCTGCAAACTGAGCATCTCTGTCTAAAGGAAGCATCACAACTTCTCTTTTGCTGTGTTTCAAAGCCCGCTGCTGCTGGCTTAATGTGGATCTCAGTATGTGGGTGCTGTTGCCTGTCCCCTGGGAAACCTCCATGAGCTCCAGCATGTGGACTGTGTACTGGGCTATGGGTTTGCAGATCCCAAGAGGGCTTAGGAAAAAAGAGAGATCCAAAATATAAGCTTCTACATACTGATGTCCAGTACAGGGAAAAAAACCCAAAACAAACAAACAAAATCCATTTAATAAGCTCCAAAAGACTTTAAGGGCTCCTAGTATTAGGCATGCATATTCAGGAGCGCAAGGCTCCAGCATCGCTGAAGAGCTTTTAGAAGCTGACATACGTGTTCACTGGTTTTTTTACATTAAAGCACTCAGATATGCCATAACTTAAATTATTTCTCTGCTCAGGATGTAATTTTAGTGTCTGTACCCTTCTTATTTCTGCTTTAATCATGGTTTGCAAAGACTTTACGAAGGCTGCTTGCCATTTTACATGCATAAATCTTATCCTCAGCCTGTTGAGCAAACCTGAGATGTTCTTGATGAGTCTAAGAAGCAAAAAAAGGGGGGAAAAACCAGTTTTCAGATCTCTTGGACTCTCTTAGCATTAGAGAGCATCTATCCAATGTAGTTTTATCCAAATTAGAATGCATTGACATAAAATTGGGTGAAACTTCACATTCCAAACTGCAGGGAGCATATAGTGATGCAATAGCAGCTATGTTTTTATGGGTTATTTTAAATTGAAATATAATTTTAAATTAAATTTGAACTAAGAACATTAAGCTCCTTTTCTACTCTATTTTTTAACTTGTATAACCAATATTATATAAAAGAACAATTTGAAACATCCTGTAATCATTTTGACTGCAAAATTATTTTGTTTACAGATCATTCAGTAATAAAGACTGAACTTCGGCCATGGTAAAAATAGCAATTAATTGACTCTTATTTTGAGTCATGTGGTAGCTTACGGATGAAATTTTATGTTTGTGTGACTGAATATAATGAATAATACACAAAGGAATTCATGCAATTATATGTCTAGTGTCCTGTACAAAGAACCAGTGAAGGCACAAGATCCTTGTGTTAGAAAAGCTACCTAAAATGCCATCTGCAGTTGCCAAATGCTGGGGGAAAATATTATTGCAGCCAGAAATTCAAAAAACAAACCTATTTGTATGAACTAGCCTTGAAGCATGAGTGCAAAAGTGAAACAAAACAGACATCACTTGTTGGAAGCCCATGTATTTTTAAGCAAAATGTGGATACAAATGTCCAAATCCAGCGAATGAAATTAAGATGGGAACACTGTGTGGGGTTCCAGTTCCACGCTGACGGGCAATGAATCCAACTGTTACATGTTGTATTGCCCTTCTTTCGCCATCTCAGCCCTGTCCAAGTTCTGGCTACTTATTCCAACCTATCCATCTTGAACCAGATAGCTGATCTGGCTGCAAACTTTTCTCCACACACATACAGAGGTTAGTCTGCAGCTGTTCTGTGATTTTTGCAGGCAATCTAAATCACTCTGTCACCAAACACTAATATCAGTATCATTTTCTAACACCTTCTGTCCTTCCTAGGGCTAACATGGAGATGGAAGCCCCACATGGAAGTAGATGGAGCCCCACATCTACTAACCTGACAATAAACTGGCAATTTGAAGCCACCATAAGATAGCCAAACATTGGGTAATCAGTGACAGAGGAAACCTTTAAATCAGAGCAGCTGATCCTGGAGGCCTCAGGCTGTCTCTCCTACCACCATAATGATCAGTTTGGCACTGAATGGAAAAAGGTCCAGGCTTCTCTCTCTCAGTGAAGGGAATGGAGAATTATGTCACAAAGGCTCAAGAAAAAAAGACTACACGATTTTAAGCTATGTTTTGAAGACCTTGTTTGCTGTAACAAAGGATTCGACACAGGAGTGTTCCCACTCTGCTCTCAAGATTCTTCACATAAATTTGAAGACATAAGTCCACCAAGGCTATTAGATAGAATGATCCAGATTCTGACTGAGGTAGTCCTTAACCTAGTGTCTTCTGGAAGTTTGGAGCATGTACCAGAGGTGGTATCAGTCTGCTGTAAAAACTTTAGTGTTTCGGGCACACTTTCCTTAAATATCCACTGCTGGCCTAGAAGGTGGTATGGGATTCAGCCAGCCAATGACTAGACCCAGATGGTGACCCTTAAATTTTCATATTCTTGTCTCTACCAAATGCTGCGTAATGACCAGAGTTATGAAAATAAAAAACCAAGTTGGTGACACAGGTTGAAAAGAGCTCTCCCTTGTCTCCGTTTCTCTTGTCTCTCACAGTGAATATTAGGAATTATTTCTTAGAACAGGAGTTTAGGAAGAAGCTACAGTAAGCTTTAGGGCTAAAAGAACACCCTGGGATGAGAGAACAAGGTAAATTAAATGAAACGGTAAAGAACTACTGAATCATAAGAAAAGCATGCTACAAAAAGTACAAGGTAGGATAGGATATGTAAATAAAGATCTTGTTCATCAGCATAAAAAGATTCCTCTGGGTAATCAAGAAAATATCATACAGGAAAAGAAAAATTGAGGGTTTTCTTTTCAAAAGCTTTCAGCAAAATTCAGCACCAGGAGGACTATTAAGGGACTGACTATCATTTTAAGATTAACAGCTTGGACATTAGAATTAAAAATGACTGGGACAATGAAAGAACAGCAAGAGTGAGTTTTCTGTATAACAGGTGACAAATACACACAATTAAGGCAGTATTCCCTAATATAGAGAGGACCCACGGCAGCTAGCAAAGAAAAACAGAAACAAAAACCTGGGGTCATAAAAGATGCAGACGACATGAAAGCAGTTGGGCTGTGAACTCATGAGCACAGAGGCAAAGCTGCAGGTTTAAACCTTCAGCAAGCAGTGCAGCAGCAGCTGTGTGCACACATGCAAGCTGTGCACCGGAAAGCCTGACAATACAGCAGGCTGCACCTTGAAAAACAGGCATGAGAAAATTGTCCTCAATTCACCCAAGGAACGCTTCTTACAGTTTGGGGAAGGGCTAAGCTGCTTTTAGAGACTGAGATGTGCACTTCCATCTTTTTAAAAAGGTTTCTTTTCCCACCAGGCCCAGTTGATGCAGGTGTGATGGGGCAGCTGCTGAAAGGCCTTGCAGCATTGGCCAAGCGCAGCTGGTTCAGGGAACTCACTGTAAGCAAGGACGGGTTGTGGTGCCATGGAAAGATTTGTGTGCCCTTCCTAACCTCTGTGGTCAGTGAAAATGTGCCACTGAGGAACGGCAGAGCTTCATTCTCACTCCTCACCAAAGCCAGACCATTCAGCTGCATTTGGAAGACTATGAAGTGATGCGTGTCGTGACAGACCCGCAGTACGTCCTGAACTCACATTCATTGATTTTAAGCAGTTTGTTCCTTTCAGAAAATACATACAAAATATGCAGCATTCATGCAAACTGGATGGAGTCCCTGTCCTCCAGGAGCAAATTCCTATGTAATTTCCAGCACTTGATGCAACTGTTCTCTTGTGTCACTGCCACAGCTGCAGCCAGCCAAGGCCCATAAACCAGTGAGCCACAGAATGGGGATCTCCAAGTCCCAGGGCCTGCAGTGGGACCCAGACCTGGATCACACACCTCCTGTAAAAAAAGGAAGACAAAGGCAGGATGCAGAAGGGTTGTCAGAGAAGCACGTCCTGTCTGCTGGACCACATTTAAAAGACAAGAAAATACCACTACCACAACACCTGCCTGAGTCTGAATCAGCACTTAGGCTAAACAAGACTTTCCCGACCCACATAACAAACTGAAAAAACAGTGGGGGAAGAATATGAACTTCAACGTCCCAGAAGTCAGATGAACCCTTCTAACTGCTGGTATTAAGAACAGACCACCCTACCTTACCAGCTTTCATCCAACAGGTAATCAGTTACAAAAGGAAATATCTCTGCTGGGAAGGACTGAGAGAGTTGCCGTTTTCAGAGGGTGCCATTGCAGAACTGTCAGTGTATTTGTCTTCAATGGACAGTTCAGTAAACATGTAGCTGGACATGTTTACTGAACCTCCTTCTCCATTACCAAAAAAAAAAAAAAAAAACCTGTGACCAGGTCTAACACAAGGTTTGATTGTCCCACAGGTGATCCCATGGGAGAGTAGTCAGAAGCACATTTGGGGATGCTCTCATGCACAGTTTAAGTTTCATTTTTCCCGACTTGAAGAGAGATTTGGAAGATGGTTTTCCTAATATCAACTATGGATCCCTTTTCCTACCTAAAAAATCCACTCTGCTAAAAGATCCACTTGCTTTTAATTTCATGTAATCAAAATCAGCAGGCAGAAAATTCAAAGCAAGTATTTGTGCTTTGAATCAAGTTTCCAAACAGCTTTCCTAAACTGCTCCCCCATCATTATTATGTCACTGCTAATGGTCATGTTACCAGCCCCTCATTTTTTATTTTTTTTCTCTTGGATCCAAACTTCCTTTTTCCTTATTCACTCTTCCACCCAGCCAGGACAGCTCTGTAGTAACCTTTCCCAGATCTCCAAAAACACCTTTTGTAACTTGTTCTCACTTTGCTTGCACCAGGGGGAGGGAATCTTGTGACTCAGGCTCCCCTCCTGCTGAGCTTCTTCACCAGCACACCAAGGTGCTCCAGGTCCCTCCTACCCAAACCCACTCCTCTCCAGTTCCCCCCATCACCACCTTCCCCGTTGTCACCTTGTCTGCCACACAGACTAAACTATTCGACAATGCCTCTAAACTGGGTCTGGTAAACGTTCTAGCCCCAAGCAAACCAAAACAAAATCTTCCTCCTCGCCAGTGTTGGAGGGGTTTAAATAGCTCATTTGGCAGATCCAGCTGAGAGCCGGGATGGAAAAACAATGGGAGGAGCAGGGCTGAAGCGGGGCAGCAACCTCCCGTGGAGGAGGGTGAGAACTCACAGCTGGGGGAGGCAGAAAAAAAGGGGAAAGCTCTCCAACCCTGCCGAGGAAATGCAAGGGAGAATTGCAGGTGTACCTTACAGGCTGAGTGAAATAAGTTAAATGCTATTAGTGGGTAGGTCAATCTAAATTAGGCGTGGAGTGCCACAGAAAACAATGTAACAACAAGTGAATAGAGGGTAAGTGTTTTCATGGAGTAATGGTTCATGTGGTACAGTGTTTCCTGGCAGGAAAAGAGGAGGGAATTTTTATTTCATATGTTTTTTGGTTTTGAGTAGCTAGATGCCTGCTATGGG
>VXBT01003142.1:1320232-1364711 GCA_013400235.1 Oriolus oriolus
ATTCTTTTTTTACAACTTCTTCCAGTAGACTCTCCATGTTTTAAAAAGTCCTATAAAACTAGAGAAGCACAAAAAGGAAAACGCATGCACCCATATAAAAGTGGATGTTTATATTACTAACTTAATCTGAGTATTTCTCACACAGGAAAGATACAATCAGATAGTCAAATCCTTATCAAATAAGAATAAATTCTAATGTAATTTTTTATCAGAATATTTGGTTTTCTTTTTTAATTGTATTGCAAATTCTGAGCACTCTGTTCTGCACTACAGTAAAACCAGCACTGAATTAACAGAAAAGAAATCAACCTACAAAACCCTCCAGCTTTTTAGCAAATACAACACATTAAAATGTGATATATTTTATTGAAACTCAGAGTGAGTTGCAGGACTGCAATTAAAGTTTCCTTGTATCAAAAGTTTCGTCATATAAGGGCAGGAGAACTGTGAGAGTCTCACATGATTAGTATCCACAGTCACCCAGAGGCAAAATCAGTGTAAGACAAAGAAGAATGCTCATAAAAGTAGTGAAAACACCATTGCAGAGTCTCCCTGAGGTTCAAAGGCAAATTTTGAAAGCAGCTACAGAACTTTTAGCCCAAAAAGTTTTACAGGTGGCCAGTTAGTCTGTACCATCTATGAAGAAGACTGCAAAACAAGGCAATAAATGTCACCATTGTTCCCTACCTGCAGGCTGGCCTGCAAACCTAAAGCAGGCACCCGCAGGCAACCAGAAGAGTTGATTCCAACAAAATGTTGACTTTATGCCACGTGGCTAGAGGAACTCTGCTGCTCAAGATGCACGGTTTTTCACGGCACGCTATGGTGCCTCTCCCAGAGGGAGGTGAGCTTGCTGCCACTTGCCCCCTGCTACACAAAAAAAGCAGCCCTTGCTCGCCACAGCACAACTGCTCCCCTAAACAAGCGTTAATCACGCACATTATGCACGGCATAATACATGTGAGCTTGTCAGCAGGCAAACAGCTCCATCTCTGAATAAGAACCCTCTCCAAATTAGGAGAACCAAATTACACAAGCAGACAGCTGTTTGCTGACCTACCTAAAACAATTTGGTGGTCTCAGCCCAGTTCCTCACAGGCAGGTGTCTGTTTCGCAGCAAACATCAGCACCGTTTGCATTAGTGACAAGCTGGCTAGCAGACTCAGCAGGAAAGCCAGGGCTGGCCTTCCCGAGGCTTTTTCCCCCCTTGGCCCCAGGGCTGATTCCCCCAGGCAGGGAGGACAGACAGGGAATGCTTGGAATGACAGTCAGCCCCCAGCCAGAGGCTAAAAGGAGAGTGTGAATTTCCAGTCGTCTCAGTCTAGCCCACAAAGAGTCTGTTCCACTGAAAGCAACAGAAAGTGCAAGAACAGTGTGGATTAACAGAATAAAAATCATCAAAAACTGAGGGATTTTTAGAAAAAAATCTAGGACATCATGGTCTTATTCAGTGGGAACCTTGCTTTTCTATGTCTAGAAATCCCATCCTGAATTCAGCAATAACAGGCTTGATTCTCCACATCCCAGTTATTTCCAGTATCTTCAAGCAAAACATGAGTAAGAAATAAAGATCATGGGCTTTTAAAAGTTTGCTTTTCACTCACTGCTTGAGGATTTCATTATAGTGCAGTAATAATGCACTTTTGCAAGGAATTTAGTCCACTGCTTTACATCGATTCTGCCAACCTCATGCAGAAAGAATTTATGTCAGAAGCCAATAACTTAGATAAGAAGAGGGATAGAACCAAGATATCCTAAATGTCAGTGCATACTTTTAAGCCACCAATGTGAAAACTCAGATATTTTTCCATACCAGGCTTTACGATGTCAGGCTTCAAAATCATCCAATTCTCCAATCAGTCTTAAAGGACTTGTATCAAGTATCTTCATGATGAATTTCAGAAGTTTCCCTTTTCCTTACAGTTTAGGATAGAGCACACAAAAGAAAGAAAACTGGTATGTCTGGAGTACATTCTCCACTCTTGGTCTTTTTGCGGCCTGAAAAGAGCATCAGGACCACTGACACTCCAAAATCGTAGAATGGCTTGGGTACCTTGTCCTGAGATTCAGTATCTAAGGAGACAGCTCTGCAGGCATTAACGTAAAATTCAAGTTACTTATTTGAAAGCTGTCACATGGGGTTAACTGGTGTCCCTACCACCTTCACTTGCTCCAGAAACTCTGAATTTGAATGTCAGGAGCTTTTGTGACGGATGCATCTGTAAATAATTAGCACTGCTTTGTTGAACGCTAATTGTGCAGCTGTGCTGAAGAAGGTCTCAAAATAGATGTTATGAACTGCAAAGGACCAAATTGTCTCCTTACTCCCGCCTGACCCCAGAACACCAGAGCAGTTAAATCAGAGAGTGGCATGGCCTCAAGGGCCAAATTCACCTCTGGGTGAATCTTTTATGAGTCATGTGTTTATTAATCAGCCTCACAGGGTGAGAAGCTGCTGTTTGTCAGGAACAATGATGATAACTGGTAGTCTCTTTATCCAGCCTTGGGTTTGCCATGTGGCTTACCAAGAAAAAAAACTAAGGGGGGAATGGATTCATAAGTCACACAGAGTTCAGTCAATCAGCAACAGTATTGTTTTGAGTCTCTCTTCTAAAAAAGAGCATACCTGCGGTTTCCACTGCAATGCTCCTTTCTTTTTCAGCACTGGGAATTTATGATGCTGTACACAAATAGCTCGGTTTTTCTCCATCAGTTCATATCTCTTTACGTGAAACAGAACATACCCCACCACTGGGAGAGGACACTTGCTACTCCCATAACACCCTCCCTGCACCTGTTTCTAAGATCTTCCAACTTCCAACCCCTCCAGCTGCCCTATTCAGTCAGTTCTCAACCCGTTCTTGTGCCCTTCTTCCTTCATCTGTCTTAGTATTGTTCCTCAATTACTCTCCAATTTCCCAAAACATCAACCACGTGAATCTACGACACCAGCGCTTCCCCCGTAGTCCTCCTAAGAACAGCCACTGCACACATAGCTGCATGCATATAGCCACTTTCTTCCTTCTCTAATCTCAACTCCCTCTAAAATGCAATCATGCTTTCAAATTAGATGGATCATTTTGGCTTCTGAACTAGGAAAACAAAGAGCAAGGTCAACCTCCTACTTCAGCTTCCTGAGATTAGCTTCTTATTTCCTTCCTGACAAGTGTCAAGTGTCCAAACATAAAGCGTTCAAGGAATTTCAGAGCAGTTTTTAATGTTCTAAATACCTTTCCAAGTTTCTTTCAGCTGAAAGGGCTATAAATTCATGAACATGTTAGCTATGCCACGGTCTCATTTGTCAGTGAACAGTTATTTGTGAAAGAAAATCCTGTTATCATGTACTGTTTGTGACTCTGGACTCCTATACTTCCTCCTGCACTTACCAGTAATTTCACCTCCTCAACATTGGATTTCACTCAAACTTTCAAACACATCTTCTCTTACTTCACCACATCACACAGAGTAGTAGTTATTGGAGCATCTCATCTGCTGTATCCCCCTATTTCTCCTTCAATCCATGAGATTCCCCTCCAGGTTTTATTGATTTTATTCTTCATTGTTTTCCACTTTTCTTCAGGAAGTTATCACCATATGCTTGCTGTGCTGCAATTCTCTTTCCCCAAGTGGCATCTTCTTTTGGCCATTGTTACACCCAGTGTAGTTGGCTAGGTCTGATTCAGTATGGCCTATCTCGTGTTAATCTAAACTGAAAGTACAGCCTCAATGTCTGCATCTGTCTTCTTCCAGCCAATACAATATCCTAGTCTGGCGCTGTGGCATTCTGTCTGAAATATTTAATCTTTGTCCTAGATGTTATGGAGCTGGAACTAAATTCTTGGACTTGAGTTCTTGACCACAGCATGACAATGCATAGATAAATGGCACTTGGGTTTTATATCTCATTCAGGTTCTAATGATTTCATAGCATGGTCCTTGCAGCTTTCTCCTGACTACACTAGATGCTCTCAATTTGTGGAAAACTGTAACTCAGATTACTCCCAAGATTATCATTTTGACTGTCATCCCCATGTGTTAACTTGCTGCTGCTATTTCTTCTGCCACATGAAACTTTAGACTTCATTCTTCAACTTTCATTGATTTCAAGCACTGAGATAATTTGACTTCTCTCAGCCTTGCTTCTTCTCACCTGTTTCCTTAAAGATGCCGGTGAAGGCAGTCTGAGTGCAATGGCTGATTTCCCACCCTTTGCCCCTTTCTGCCCATTGGTGGCACAATGGCCCATTCAGTAATATTGTCCTATTCTAACCCCTCATCAAAATGAATTTATTTCATGGAACTCACTTTCAACAGTTCAATTTGCTCCTATTAGAAGTATTGAAAGAAGAGGAGTGCTGGGAGAAAGGTGGAGAAGTCAATGCTGTTTAACCACGAAATGGGGGAGGGGAGAGGGGCACCTCAAATGAACCCATTGATGATTTCTGAGCTGAAGCCTGATGTATCCCCTTCTCTCAATTCATACATGTCTTTTTAGACTGTGTTCCCATAAGAAGAGAGAGTATGCTATACTATACCCACAGCCAGCATCCTGTCTGTAGTGTTTATTACGAAAAGATGTGCCCACATGGGCACATAAAGAAAGAAAGCTATGTCATTAAGACTACCATTATGACTCTGTGATGGATACCCTGAAGTGGTCAACCTTCAGATTGCCAGAGCAGCTGACTCCTTTCACCCCTACTGCAGTGGATGCTGTGGAGTCTGGAGCAGGCACGCCCTGGAGCCTTGGCCTCCCTTTCTACCTCTGCAGTTTGAACCATGCCCACTCTCATGTGGCTGTTCCTGGAAACAAATCAGAATAAAGGTTCCTCCTGAGGAGAGTTAATGATGTAGCTCAGGCAGAGGCTCTCCATCAGCAGCAACAAGATGCTAACTAACACAAGGCAGAGCAGTTTGCTGAGGTTTAATTCAAAAGGCTGATTTTCTTTTAGTAGTAAAGCCAGGAGCTGGAGGGGGTAGGGAGCTGCACAAGTGACAAATAACAAAGCAATGTAATACAAAACAGAAAATTCTTTGTGGAAAGAACTTAGGAGCAACTAGCCTCTTCAGCAGCCCAAATGGTGTAGAGTGCACTAAAGCATTTACCAGTTTAGAAAGGAAGTACCACTGGAAAAGCTGATTTACTAGGCAATATGTTGTATCTTCTGCAGAACCCATCTGAACTAATTAAGAAGACCATAGTCCAAGAGCTTTTTCCAAATTGGAATTAATATTCCCATTTTCTTTCATTTCATAGACCTGAAATGATCAGCAGCTCTACATTATTTTTATCCCTATTCTTATCTTTGTTGTCATCTTCAGATGTCTCCTCATCTGCATAATACCAAACTACAAATTAGGTTTATTTTTGAGGCAGAAGTGCTCCTAAGCTGACAGTACAAAAACCTGTGCCGCAACATTACACATTAAAAAAAAAATCATCATTTATCCCATTAAATGACTTAATATTTTGTACATCTCAAAGAAATAATAAATATTAATCCATGCTACTTTCTTCCCACATAAGAAAAGAGTAAGTAAACAATTTCTTCCCAACATGTAATCTAAATATGTCCTCTTTCTGTTTAAAACCATGGGTCCTTGTCCTGACACTATCTGACTGTATAAAAAGTTGCTCTCCCACCTATTTATAAGCCCCCTTCAAGTACTGGAAGGCAATGAAGTCTCCTCGAAGCCATTTCTTCTCTAGGCTGCAAAACCCCAGCCCTCTCAGCCTGTCTTCGTAGGAGAGGTGCTCCAGCTCTCTGATCATCTTCACAGTCCTCCTCTGGACTTTCATCTGCAAGAGTTCACAAGTTTCTTGTGTTGAAGATCCCAGATCTGGATGCAGGGGTCTCATGAGTAGACGGGCAGAATCACCTCCCTCAACCTGCTGGCCACCCCTCTATTGATGCAGCCCAGGATGTGGTTGGGCTTCTCACAACTCCTCTGGGCTGTGAGAGCACTCTATCAGATAAATTCAGCACCTGTGGGTTGGGTGGAAGGGCAAAAAGCATCCAAAATGAAAATTACTTGACTAAGTATCCATCATTAGATTTCCTTCTTTGGTGGTATTTTCCAAATGCATTTACAAATTTCTTCTATAGACACCCTTTTCTCAAGACTCAGGAAGAATAACCAATCCTAAATTTTCACATCATTGGCATGAAGTCCCACCCACTATAATTCACAATCCTAAATGCCTCCCTTCTCAGTCGTTCCATTTGAGTGTCTTGCAAAGTAATCTCACCAGAATCATCATCTGAACATTCTGAAACAAATCTGCAGGAGATAAATCTGAACATCCTCAATTGCACATGTATGAGGCTCCAAAAGGAATATTTTAAACTTGAAAAAATTGCAGCATACAGTCAGAATTTTTCCAGCTGCAGCATATTTTGTTGATGTGATTCCCAGCTTGCAGGACAGAAAGCAAAGGTGTTAGCAAGAAAAGTAAACAAGTCTGGAACATGTATTTCAATCAGAAAAACTTCCAAAGCATAGGCATGCAATTTTCACCCATTTAGATTTTGGAAAAATCCCATTAAATCCCAGTGGCCACAGTATAACAGATGGGCTTTACACATTCCTTCAAATTTGAGTTCTTAGTATTTATCCTTGTGAATTTTGTTTAAAGACATCCTCGTGGTCCTGTGTAGTTAGACCAGCTTCACGCATTTTTGTTCTGTAGTCAAATAAATGTCAGTCAGCTTTACCAGCTGCAACCATATAATTACTCAATTGTGTTGGCTGGACCTGTAACAATCATTTAGGGCTCAGAAATGCATTTACAGAGCAACTTTGGCTGGCAGATTTCTGCTGTAGCCATGCCCACAGCAATCACGGCCCAGTTCCTTCTTTCCTTGAGATTTTTAACTAAGTACACACACCAAGGAGCTTTTTTTCATAGAGCTGTCATTCAAGAAGTTGCTTTACCAGCACTCTTGGTTCCAAGTCATGACATCTGCACAAAGCAAGTATACAGCACCATGTGGAAACATCACAAATGTATGCACAAATGGTTGTTTACAGACATCCATGCTCAAAATGTCCCACTTTGCCCAGATTATTGTGGAAACTGTGCTTGCAAATAAAACTTGTCCCTACTTCTCTGGAACGCTGGTCCCTTGATGGGACTGACTGCTGCATTTTAAAACCCTTTTTAGATGAATAATGTTCAATAATGCAATTATTTGTGCATGATTTTGTGTTCTTTCCACACAGTACTGTATTATCTCAGTTCAAGACTAATCTTACCAGTATAAAGGCCCAGACAAAGCAGGTACTGAGTAACTTAAGAGTCTTGTCAATGTCTTTTTGTCCCCAGGTCCCCTGGTCCATTCAGCAGTGAGCCCAAATTTCCCCCAGTCTCCTTTTTACTACGACATACCTGCAGAAGCCCTTTTTGTTCCTGTCCCTTGCCAGATCCAGCTCCACTTGGTTTTCCAAACCTCATCCCTGCATGTTTAGACCATGTCTGTATATTCCCTCCAAATCACCTGTCCCTTCTTTCAACTCTTCCTTACATTCAGCTTGTAAGCTCCAGCAGCTCCTCGTTCATCCATGCAAGCTGCCTTTACTGCAAAAGGTAAGGTCCAGCAGAGCATCTCCCTTCACTGGCCCCTTGATCATCTGTGTCTGGAATACAAGTGCTGCATTGTTGTGTCCCACTGTGCCATCCCTCCTGCAGATCTCAGGGCGATTTTCTTTCTCAGAAATACAACATGGCTCAAGCAAGAGTTATAGACTTAATTACAGATTAGTGGATGTGCATCTTTGAATGTTGTACACAAGGAGCCAGACTGCACTACCATTAATAGATGTTTCTGATCACCAGGAACGCTGATGCTAGCCATGTACACAACTAAACATGTAGAATGAAGTCATTTCCTTGTAATTGAAATTTCTCAACCATTTATATGTTAGAATTTCTCAACCATTTTAACATTTCACACGCATTTATATTCACATGTACTATAGATTTGCTGGTACACCTTACAGTACTGCAGTGAGATCTGGAGGAAAGGATAGCTGGGTTTGCTTGTGTTTTGAACAGATGGCAGAACACATAATAGAGCCATTGACTGCCACTGGATAATATAAATGGACTTCCCCAAAAGATTCCAACACTGTTTTTGTCCCATTTTAAATTAAAAGAAGACTATTCTACTATGTGCCAAGATGCATTTGTAGATCAGGTCCAGACAGTATTGGTTCACATCTGCATACTGAATAGCAGGAAAAACAAACTGTATAAGCAGTAATGTCCTATAAAAAGGGTCCTTAACTTACTTCCTTAACTGATATATTCATTTCTTCTTTCCCTTTTCATTATTTGAGCCTCTCTGAAGAATACACTGTAGAAATACACATTACAAATATTGGTATTTTCTATATGTAGATAATTCCGTGATGACAGGCAAGTAGCCACTCTTTACTGGCACCGGCATATAATGATGCTTGCACAAAAGACCAGACTTAGTGTTGAGTCCTTCAGTTCCCGACAAGTTCTCAGATCAATATGTGATATCTATGGAACACATGCTATCTTATTAGAGATGCAACTAATTCCTATTCATTCATGGGCATCATATCTCTGGGAATGAAAACAGAAAAGATCTAACATCATTATGTAACAGATAGGACATAATCTGTGACATAATAAACAACAGCAACAGAAAAAGAAACCAAGAAAAATCCCTCTGAATACCTTAAACATGGTCCAGTATGTGAGTAACTCACTGGGAACTGCAAACTGGACACAGGAGCAGGGGTCTGCTCTGCACAGGTCTCAAAGCCTTTCTCCCTCACGGCACTCTAAATTATACATGTGTTTGCATAAATCCATCAGAACTGAAGCTCAGATAAATAAAAAAAAAGTATTTCCCAATTGACATATCCTGCTCAACATTTTGTTTTTTTAAATGCCCTGTTCTTTCCTGAAACTACCTGTGGCTGTAATTAGTAAGGAATTCTTTCTAGACACACAGAAACCAATTCAATTTATTCCTCATATTTAAAATAGCTTTTAACATTTATAAAATTTCTCCAAAATAACTTTTAACATTTATAAAATTTCTCTCAAATAACGTTTGAAAGTAGAAGTGAAATGGCATTAAATCTGCTTGATGAGAGTTGATATGAAGAAGCATTTTATTAAATTCTTACATAAATATGTATGATTTTTGTTGGCTTTTCTAGGGCTTGATTCTGAGAAACAGCACCTTTAATCCTTCACGAACAAAACACAAAAATATCTCACTGATATCAGCCATGGGGACGAATCCTCTATCACAACCTGTGGCTTGTCTGTGGACCTTAATTAGTCAGAGAGATCATGATATAGAGCCTCTTCAAAGAGGGTAAGAGTGGTAGTTCTCTATGGAGGAACAGAGCAACCTTTTGTACCTGGTAATTTAAGGAGCAGCAACAGGCTAATCCGCTGCCAGCGCAGGGCAGAGCATGTGGTGTGGTTCTCAGCAGAACAGCAGGCCCCTAATGAGGTCTAGGAGTGGATAGCAGCTGGTAAACTCGGCGCTCAAGTAGGAGGCTCAGAGAGCCTTTATTTGGCAACAAAAAGCTGCAAATTGCTCAAAGGCCTGAGCAGGCAATGAGAACATGTTCATATGGTCAGCCAATATACAAATTTCCAAAACAAATATTACAATATATATGTTTTCATTGCAGCAGGACGTGGTGGAGTTTCTGAGGGCTGGACATTTCAGAAATAAGTCATACATGGACTTCTTGCTAAATTGAGCCCCCCAGAAATTAAACCAGTTTTTCTCTCTCTATTGCAGCAACTGGACTACATATACACATCTATGTGTTTACATTTTCTATTTAAAATAATCTCAGGTGAGCTAGGAATAGAGTTAATAAATCAAAAAATATTTTACTGCAAATACTATTTTACTGTACATATTCTGCTGCCACTTGAGTCTAAGAATTCTTGAAGTGTAACAGATGGGGAAAGATGAGCTATATATCAATCACAGGATTTTGACAAAGGGTATCATAAACCACAAGTTCAAAGATCAACGGTTTAAACCTGGTCAGAAGCTGAAATTTACTCATATTTTTAATGCATCTGGCCTTATCCATTGTTTTATATATAGTATTAGTATAATTCCACCGGTACACAATTTGGTGGAATTACGTGTTATAAGCCTGTTTCAGCAGCAGTACATGGCTGACAAAAGACAAGTTGTTACTGTTCCTTCAAAACCCCGAGGGACTCAGCCCCCACTGGAAGATCACTATTATTTTCTGTTATTACAGCAAATACTAAAGTAATTTGTTTGTTATTTCCTGAAAACTGTAAACAGGAGGTTGGATCAAATTTTGATTAAAAAAAAAATAACAGTATGTGTTTCTTATCATTATAACAGAAGAATAACACAATTATAGGCCAGTAACTTAAAATAATTTCCAATGAAGCACCAGTTAATACAGACAAATGCACTTGAGGAAATTTGGTTGAGGTTTTGTGTTAGAATCTCAAAGGAGCAAAAAAATGTCTTCAATACTTCTTAAAATTAATAACGATCAATAACATTAATCTGCAACAAAAAAATACAGCAAGTTTTTACCTAAAATTTGAGCTTTGTTTTTTTCTTGGGCTGTGAGATTGAAAATAGCATCAAACATGGACTCAGATATTCTCTTGCACTATTCTTAGTAATTAAAATCTAAAAAGCACCATATTTCATCAGGTTTGGAGAAGGAGATTCAACAATTGGCAAGCCATACATCAAATATAATACAGGAACCTCAGGAAATCAATTTCTCCATTAAATTCTCCATAGTGATTATACCATCTTTTCCCAGCCACATGAGTTAGATTAAGTATTTTTTTATTTACCTGGGGATAATGGTAAACAGAATATTTTTCCAAACCTTCTTCCTTCAAATGATGAAACTGTGGAGCGCAGCACTGTTCATAAATGAGGCATTGAATGCTCAAAAATAGGAGTTCCCTAGCTCTGCTGCAGACATGAGGACAGTTTAAAAGCTGCCACGAAAAAAAGAAATGAATAACCTGCACTCAACCTGAGCTGGCAGTTCTAGCCCTGGACACTCGTGTCACTGGAGAGTGGCAGCACCACTGCAAGGTGTGGAGCCTCTCTGCCCTCGCCAGTGTTGCTGTGCTGCCCTGTGCCCTTGGCTTGCAGCAGGCTCCAGGGCCGGGGAGGGGCATCCCCAGAAGCTCCCCAAGAGATAAGGAAGGCGGCTCTGTGGCCTGCTCCTTTTCACTCAGGAGATGCCTGCTCTCCACTGGTTTCGGCAGGTGCCATTTAGGATGAACACAGTAAAGGAATACGTGTACACTAAACAGAAATATTTTACATCTACGTAACAAATATGGTTGTTGGGTTGGTTTCCCTTAAGTAGAATCCGCTGGGCCGAAATGCAACATAATAGAGTATTTTACAATCACACTGGTATAAGAAAAGGAACCCCAAGGCAGAACATAATTTAATTAACTCTATTGCAGGAAATTATGATTATCAGAACTCATTGAAGTTAGACCAGTGTGTAATCATCTACAGCTTTCAGAAAATACATGCTACTTTAACTTTGATGAACTTGACTCAATAGCACACCGTCTGAATAGGTTCTCATTTGTTAGTATTCATTATGTATTCAAAGAGCTTCGGTACAAAATAAATTCTCTGGGCTGTAGAACCAGACCCCTGCTAGACTTGTAATAATGTCATTACAAAAGCAAGATATTTGCCATGTTTTCCTCCTTACAGCTACATTTTAAAGCAGAGACTGGAAAGATTTTATACAGTCTTTAAAAACAACAGTGCCAGGCGATGGATAAATTTGAACAACAAATATTCAAGAATCTATAGATATAAAAAAATTATCATTCGGGGCATGTATTTTTTACTTGGTGAATTTCAAAGACTAAGACTAGGCCTCTAAAAAGGCAAAGAAAATATTAACTTGCCAGGTTACGTTAACATCCACTCCCAAATATTGCTAGCCCAATTTGAAATGAAAAGCTGACCCATGAAGCTCCTTCAGTAGACAGAATATATGTAAATACCTATGCATGATCCTGCAGCATGAAATAAATACAAATTTTGCTGCAGATTACATAGGGGTGAACTTTAAGTCTTTAAAAAGTGCATTATGTAGATTAAATGTTAGGGATAAAATAATTTTGTTTTGGTAAAACCCTTATTAACAATTATTGATTTGGTTGTCTGAGATGTAAAATGACGAGAACTGTATAGTAATATAGATGATCTTTTTTTTACAGAAGATAGATACAAAAAGCAGAAGTTAGTTTTAATTTAGTTGTTGAGACAATGTAAGCAGAGTTTGACCCAAAAAACTTCATGGGAAAGATGAGAAGCTAAATCAACTGCTTTTTAAATTAATACATGTTTCTGGATATTCTGTTAGTATGAATATAAAGTTTTGCAATTTGCATCAAAATTACAGGATGTAAGAAAACATGTGTCGCACCTGTTATTAAAATACAGTGTTTAAAATGGTATGAGAGATTATTTTATGGTTTTATGGTTTTATGTGAAACTGTCATGCAATTGTTCTATCGGCAAGATTAACTCCACAAATGAACTGTGAGTTTTATTTTCATGATGTTGCATGTGAAAGTAATTTCATCCACCTCACACTCAAAACCTACCAAAAGGCTACAAAAAATCTAGTAGGGAAAAAAAAAAGAGAGCAGTCCAAGATTTTTTTAGTCTTTTAATAACACATTTATCCATTGTTTCTTGTCAATAGCCTGTAGTTCTGATGGACAGCTTGTAGCACTGGATAGGGATAGGAAAATAATGCAAAGAGAATGGCTCCCTGGAGGAAAGTTTGAGATGGGGCCAATTGCCAAAAAGAGAGTCCAGGTCTGAATAAAAGTGTAAAAACCTGGCCTTATTGACATTAATGGCATACTCCCAATTATTTTAATAAGGCAGGATTTCAACCCTGGGGAGAGGGAGCAATCACCATCAATGCAAGGAAAGCGAATTTACTGCTTGTTTCATCCCTCATCATTTTTAAAAAGAGAAAATATTATCTGTTCCTTCGGGGGTCTCCTTAGCACTGCTGCTTTTTGCCGCACTTGAAAAGTAGGAAAAATATTGTGCACTTTCTGGAGTTATTTTTCTTTCCCAAAACCTTTCACCAAAGAGGCTACTGAGACCGCAAGGACTGCAGCAGACAACTGATGATCTCATGTGTTTCTTTTGCCTTTTCAATCAATAAACCAGTTTCAGATCATCTGATGTCAACAGAGAGCAGCTTTTTTTGTTTGGTTGGTTGGCTTTGCTGGAGGCTAGACCCGAGGACCTGGCTGGGTAACAGCCTCTTGCGCTCAGAAGGAGGCTCTCAGGCCTGTTGTGGCACCGGCATCTGCTTTGTGCGCAGGGATGTGCAGAGAAGCTTAAGTAAGTGTGGGAAAACAGCAACTGCAGATCAGGATTTGCCATAAGGCAAGACCTAACACGTAGCTCTTTCTGGTTCATCACAAACAGATGGAAAAACACATAATAGACTCCAGCTAAAAGTCTTCTGTTCTATTATCTTGCTTATGAATATACCACTGAGAAATTAGCAAAGTTGTTCAAGAGCACAAGAACACTCACAGAGAAAGTAGCTACGTAATTGCAGAGCCTTTTTTATGTTAACAGTTTTCATACAGATATGGGACACATGATAATTACAGGAATATGTGTCCAGTGTAGCTCACAATGAACACGGTGATTTTTACAGCTCACAATTTTTAAGCAGTGAGGTGATCTTGAGAGCACAAAGGAAAATTAGGCTCGTCACACTCACAGACCCAAGGCCTCATATGCAGAACAGGGGGAGGTCCTTCTGCAGCAAAGAGCCCCCTTCTCCTTGTTTTTTTTCCCCATGTGACCTTAAAGGGTGGCGGGAAGGAAAACAAACAGCAGGAAGAGACTCTATCTGTACTTGTGGCTGCTCAGTGCAGCTCAGGTAAAGCCCCTCCAGATACAGGGAATGATGTATAAGCCTCTTCATACCAGTTGGCTGCTATGTACCAAAGAGGCTGCCAGTTTCAGCACAGTTTCATTTGCTGATTTTGATACAAAAACTCTTGGAGATAAAATCTCCCAAAGGCATTGCATGCTGACAGCCTTTTCTGGTGGGGGGGGGGTGAAGTTTGGGTCAGAAGGAGCAGAGTTTTCCCTACTGTAAGTCAGGCAGGGTAGATAAGTTTGCTGGTTTGTTCCCTGTATGATACCCTAGCACTTCAAGAACCTGAGAGGTGTCAGCTGAGAAACAGGTTCAGAGAAGCTGGAATGCAACTGGTGGTCCCCCAAAAACACTGATTACATAGTGGAGGCAAGTCCCCTCTATCTCCTACCGTATAGAGCAAGAATTCGCAGGGACACTCAAAATGAATTAAAATTGTAGAGGGATTTTAAATTGCAGAATACAATTAGACGCCTTAGCATGGTTTTATGTCCTCTGTCCTGAGGCCTCTACACTCTAAACATCCACATCCCAATCAATCATCCAAACAGAATGACCCACCCATCAATTGCAAAGGAAGCCTATTACGACCACATCAGGGACAGATACTTATATGTGATAAATATACATGTCTCATATGGCAGGTGACTTCCACACACTGCCACAAAATATGGATGGCCTCTGGCAAAACTTTTCACCATTCCCTGTGAAAATTAACCAGTCTGTTGGTTGTGCATAAAAGTATTTTCCCCTTCCTCGCTTGCGGAGAGACCTGACATACCCTGTCTCTCTGCAGGTGGCAGGCAGGAGTCCTCCGTGGTACTGTCTAACAAGAACCTTTTCTTCAGCTGTTTAAAATTGAGTATGCCAAGCCACTATGGACTGCCTCAGACTGCCTTGTATGACACTTTGCACGTACTTACACTATGCTGGAAATCAGTGTATTAATTCACTTTCTCCTAGACATACCCTGCCTTCAGTCTACAATAGGGTACTCAGCATAGCATCCTACACATTGCTTTGTACTCGATCCCCCCAGATGTGTTCCACATGGCCCCAGGTGGGGGTGGAAGGCATATTCATTCCTAAGAAAATCCTGTGTTGCATTCTGTATCCCTATTACATGTCTAAACCAGCAATCAAGTTAAAGGATTTGCCCTCATTTTTTCTTTCCTTGTTTATTTGGAGAAATCAAACATGCATCAGTGCTTCCATACGGACAGATGAAGAGCTTCAATGTCCCTCCTCTTGCATCCACCTGCATCCAGATTAACTATTTTGTTCCCAGTGGAGTTACTATCACTGCATAGGAAGAGAGAATTTGGCCCACTTTCACTTTCTCGGTGTTAGTGAAAATAATTCCCATTCACAGACAAGCCAGCCTCCAGTGGCAGTCAGAGAGGAACAGAGATGTTTGTCTGCCTGGCCTGGTGTTTAGCAAGACACTACAGACAAAACAAAAGTTAAAGATTGATGGCACACAGCAACTGTTCCCTTATTCCTGTACATGCTTATTGTACTGCGCTGGAAGCAATTATAGCAAACCTGCCCTGGGAGTGCTGCAGTTGTGGTGTAACTCCGTGCCAAGTGGTGGAAGTAACAGCAATGGCTGAGCCATCTACTGCTGAGCTACAGAAAGGGCTGTCTTTGGCATGCTTTTGCCGGAGGAAAGGTCCAGCAAGCAGATGGAGAGATGGGCTGAGGCTCTGGCACGCTGTTAGCCAGCACTGTGGCAGCAGCCTCATTCAGCGTGGTGTCCAGCTGCTGGCAAGAGCTTCAGAAGTCACTCCATGACTCAGCCAAGCCTGAACAAGTTGCCACCACAGGAGTTAACCTCCTACGGTTCAAGAAAGTTAAAAAAGGAGGATAGTAAGGTAAGGCTGAGTATTTAATAGCAGGCAATGCCCAAACAAAAATGCCAGGTGAAAGAAGTGAAAATAGCAACTTCAGGAGTCTGACTCTACAGGAAAATGAGAAAAACTCCAAAAAAATTAGTTAAAAACAGCCTTCATCCCAACATCCAAGGACAGGCCATCCATGAGGCTAACAAAAGGACAGAGTTGTGCTTTCAGCCATCCACTGCCCCAGAGCACAGGCACAGCTGGCAGCATGGCCACAGCTGGCAGTATGGGCACAGCTGGCCTCCCAGCCCAGCCACACGCAGCACAGCTGGCTGGCAGCAACTGCACCCAGCCAGGTGGGAGTCCCACACTGTGCACTCCGTGAGCTCTGCCCATTGTCCTCCCACCAAGATAACCGTTTGTGTGAGCATCGAAGCTGACGAGTCCCCCACAGGTCTGTGTCCTTGACTGGCATCTTCCAAAGATGCCAAGAAAGAAAAAAACATCTTTTGTGGAAGCAGGTGGTATGGTTTTTTCCATCATGAATTCTTCAGAGGAAACAAAAATCTAAGTCATGAATCTCTTATTAATATCTGCACCATTTTACTACTTTCATACATGGCAATAATTCCAGATTCTGGCTGCTACTGGCATCACATCTGAATCCAGAGCCTTAGTACATTTCCTTACTGCTTAAAGAATATCCACAGACATATTCTAATAATTCTTATTAATTTTTTTTGTAACAATACATCTCTATGCAGTTTGTCTGGTCTTGATCTTTAGATATTAATTCTATATTAGTGTAAAACAAATTAGCTTTTAGTTATCAACACATCAAATTATCGTTGTGTGTTTTCCAATAATTAAAAGAATAATTACAAGGCCATCCACAAGAAAAAGCTGTAGTCTTGTGACCCTCTTCTTTCTGGTCATGCAGGAGACTCATGGTATGTTCGGATTTCTGATATTTTCTCTTAACATTCTTTAAGATAATTACATGCAGTTACAAAGAGGGGACATCAAGAGAAACTGCTTGAAATAATACAAATTACAACTCTAAAAATTCCAATCAAGAAAAAAAATTGCTGGCTGATCCTACAGCTACTAAATTTTCTTAAACCCTTGTCTCCCCGGAGACTGATAGAGCCTAATGAAAATAAATTATATGTTGCACTGATTAAGCTGCAGTTACCAACTGAAATTCCATTTATTAGAAAATAATCTAGCTTCTACTAAGCAGCTATACTTGTTTCAGCAGGTGATAAATGAACTGGATTCTAAGGCATAATCTCCCTTCTAAAGTATTCCACATCCAGTATGCTAATTTCTAAATACAGATTAATGTTTGTATTTGCCTGAATGCTCTTTTTGCCTTAACAGAAGGTCACGAAGGGATCTAGAGAATCACCCTTCTTATTTATCCTTTTACGTCTGCCTGAGTGGCAAATAAATGATAAAAGACCCTGAATTTGGCTGCCAAGTTTTCTAACATGAAAGGTGGAACAGAGACACATTGGTACAGAGGTATGCACGGGAAAATTCTGCTTTATAGAGGCTCAAGGTACTCATTTGACTTTCATTTTCATTTTCCTTCTAAATGTGCTATTGAAACTCATTTGTAAGCACGAAACAAGCTTTTCAGTAAGTATAAAAAGGAAAATATAACTGAAACAATGAAAAATGCTCAACTCACCATCCTTCCCATAAAGTCAAGCACCAGCTTCTTTGAGCAATTTGCAAATGAGCAGAAAACCACCAGTGACAGCAAACTACACGAACACAGAGCTACATTTCACAGTAAAATGTGTTCCAAATCTCTTCTTACGCAACAAGAATGTGAATTTGCAGTATCCAGTCACTGAATTTCCAAGCAGCAAGGACTCTGTGCTATCAGTAACACCACTCACAAGTTTTATTCATGTGACTGGAAAGAGGGTAATGTTTAATATGAGCATCAGACCCTTCTGCTTTTGGTAACATCCTGTGACCACTGAAGCCACACTAGGAGCTAGTGAAATACTTACTAGTTAAATACTTACTCACTTTTAAAACAAGTGAACCAGAAATATCACCTGTGAATTTAAAGAATTTATGTTCTTATCCAAGCATCTGACATTTCATTTTTTTCATTTTGTTAGAAAATATCACCTACTCTAGAATGTCCTTTGCATAAGGAGCCTCTTATAGAGGTTATAACTTAAAGAGGTTATCATTCATAACCTCTTTCTAACAACAGTCTACAACTCTACAATGGTCATTAAAAATAAGTCTTCTTCTTGGTTTCATTGTGATTTTCAACCCATCTTAGTTTAATAAACTCACATTTTGAGGAAGCTGTTTCTCACATTTTGTCACAATTAATCTGCTAGCATAATACTCCAGCGAAGAGGTAAAATGCAATCTTTTCCCTCAGCTTTTGGTGTTGCCACCTTTAGATGTACCATCCTGGACCTACATCTTGACAGGTGGTCTTGTGAAGAGGACAAGTTGTTTGGAATCATGCTCTTAAACCTGCAGGTCCCTGGGACAGCCGTGAAACACATTCATCTTTGCCTGTCCATAGCATTTCCCCTTACTGTAAGAAGAGCAACCCAAAGATATGTTTTGACATATGCAGCTGCACAGCATTCAGGGTAGCATCAGTCGGTCCTCCTTAAGTTTTCTCTAAGTTTGTCACTAAACTCTGCGCTATTCCAACAATAGTCAGTATTTGTGAGTCCATTATATAACCTTTGCTGCTTTTAGAAGAACTAATAGTAAATGTAAGTCTGTTGCACTAGAAATTAATGTTAATATTCTTTCTTGTAAAGCAACCAACTTCTTGCAGAATCACAGAAAGAGCTGAGTTGGAAGGGACCCCCAAGGATCATTGGGTTCAACACCTGGCCCTTCACAGGACACTCTAAGAATCACGCCATGTGCCCAAGGGCATTGTCCAAATACTTCTTGAACTCAGTCAGGCTGGTGCTGTAACCACTCCCCTGGGGAGCCTGTTCCAGTGCTCAACCATCCTCTGAGGGGGAAGAACCTTTTCCTGGTATCCAATCTAACCCTCCCCTTTCTCAGCTTCAGGCCATTCCCTTGGGTCCTGTCATTGGTCACCACAGAGAAGAGATCACTGCCTGCCCCTCCTTTTCCGCTCACGAGGAAGTTGTAACTGCAATGAGATCTCCTCTCAATCTCCTCCTCTCCAGGCTGAGCAGAGCAAGTGACCTCAGATGCTCCTCATACGGCTTCCCCTCAAGGCCCTTCATCCTCATGGCCCTCCTTTGTATGCTCTCTGATATCTTTATATCTTTCTTATATTGCAGTGACCAAAGCTGCACACAATATTTGAGGTGAGGCTGCACCAGTGCAGATCACCTGCAGGTCACAACAATTGAAATTGATGTAATATAAAGATGATCAGGTGCCTATTCTAAGACATGACTGGGTACAGTCTCTCAGTATATCACAGAAATAAATAAATAATAAACTATTCATTGAGTACTAACAGATGCAGATCTGAATGTCAACATGGACTTCTATCTCTTGGATTTCCTTTTCAGTTACATGACAGAGAAATTAGTTTAAAACAGACATATAGTTATTTTATTTTCACAGTAGTTCACCTGAGAGGTGGATGAAATTCTTGGTTAGTTCTTTTCACTGTTAGTTCACTTATTGTATTTTCATTTTCCTGAAGTGCCTACAATAGCTGGGGGATGGGGCCCGGAAGAGGCAGGGCAGCAGAGAAAGAACAAAAAAAATACATTTGCCAAAAGAATTGCTCGGATATGTATAAATTCGTAGCACCAAATGAACCTGATGAATATCTAACTTCTGCCTTCACCAGAAGTTTTTGTACACAAATACAGCTTCACTGTCAAGTCCAATATGTTTCAAATTGAGAAAACAGTAGGTCATTCAACAATTTTTTTTGTTAAAAAGCTCAAAACTCCAATGTCATAATCAAGTTTTTTAATACTTCCTACAAGGTAATGTTGACCTTCTTATCAATACAGAATAGCTGAACATGAATCCCTGCAAACCTGGCCAACCGTATAGAAATCATTGATGAAGGAATTTCTAAGAAACGCTGAAAGGCAAAATGCTTATTTTCTCTTTCAATAGCTTGTTTTGTCTCTCCAGCACTCCAGGACTCCTTTTAGTGGTTTTAATATAATCATGTTATTTTTTAATATTTGTACCTCTTAAGCAAAACTAATTTGTTGAGTGCTCTTCTATCTTCCTTTGGGATATGATTCTGAGAGCATAACATCATTTTGAGCTCAGAATGTGTTACACCTCACAAATCACCTTGCAGAACATACATTATTATGGGTGGCATCTTCGTGTGCTACAGCAAGCAGTGTAATAAAATATCCTGAATACAATCAACAATTTTTAATATATCTTATTGTGGGCCTTTACTACAACCTTTGTCTTAAAAAAATACTCAGTTTCTCGAAAGCCTATTTTGGATTTATTTTAACCTTGCTACACATCAAAGTACAAGGATGAAGCTTTGTTCTTGCTGTCAAGACAACCACTGCCTCTTCAGCAGAAGGGGAAAAAAATCAAAGACTTGTAGAATGCCAGTTGAGTTTGAACCTGAAGGCCACAGTCTCTGAGCACACCTGGTACTCCCCACAAGAGCAGGATACTCAAGAAAATTGAGGCTTCAAATGAGCTTCCGTATAACAACCTATAATTTCTTTTCAGGGATTGGAGAAAAAATGTTAAAGGAAAATTCGACATGATGGTCCCTTTGCTGAAGCACAAGGAGGGGTTCAAGATGATCTTCAGAATGCTGCAAGACAAAAGCCTCATTATAGATAATAACTGCTTACCAGTACCCCAGATTGATAACAAGCTTCCTCTGCCAATTTTGTTCTATCATTATACGAAGAGGTGATTAAATTATTTGACAAATCTTTTCCTGTGCAATATGGAGTTATTTACCTCAGGTAGAAAAGAGCAAGGTTAGGTAAAAAAGTGGGCTAACCAGCATGGCAACTTTAAAATGGCAACACTTGTTCAAAACTTGCCTACAATGTGCAGAAAATATTCAAGGTAACTAGTGGTCTGGTGTGTAATTGAAAACTATCAAATAAATGTTGTGACATCATAGGGCATGCCAGCCTTCAGGCATCACCTTGTGTGTATTGCCTGCTTCTCCTTTGTAGATTGAGGAACTCTGCCTGATTTGATGATTCCCAATCCTCCCTGTGTCTCCAGAGTAGCCTGGTGTGGCAACAGCTGTCGGGGTCTGCTCAGCCCAGGCGAGGCTGCATGGGCGATTCACAGCAGCCTCTCAGCATGATAACTCCTTTGCCCTCTCCGGATGTCTGGAACAAGAGTAGCCGTGCCACAGGCCACACTAAAAATACAGCGCAGATGGTTTCAACAGAGCAGCTGGCCATGTATCCTGGTCCTGTTTGGTTTACTGGTGCAGACATAGCCAATCTTTTCCACTTTATCATTTCAAAAGACATTTCTCCAGTAATCAGGATGTTGTTATTCCCTTGTCAGTCATTTGCAGTCTTTCTCTGGCGGGGCAGGAGGTCCACACCAATTACCTGGGTTTCTTTGCTGCTGGAAACATTTGCAATCTCAAATCCTGCAACAGGAAAATCGTGACTGAGAGCAAAAGACATACGTCAAGTGACACTAGCTGAATTTTCTGCACTGAAACAAATTGTTCTGTTCTTACTGAAGTGAATATGACTGAGGTTTATTGAGAGTTCAGACACTGCTGAAGTGAAAATAAGGCCACAAATGAAGGTCACTTTTGATAAACAGCCCCACTCCTGGTGAATTCAGCAGGAGGTGCCACACAAGGGACAGTTTCTACACAGTACCAACCTACTGTGCCGTAAGAAATGAACTACCTGAATGCCAGCAGCTGAAATGGCATCAAGGCAGGTAAAAGCAAAGGTCAGGCTGATGCAGCAGTGCTCTGACAGTGTCCAGAAATAAGCTGCGTAACCCCCTGGTACAGCTATATTCCAGATTAGAAAATAAGAGGTGTGGAAGAAGAATCCTCATCTGACAACTGAGTGGGGCATTGATCTTTCTACCTGCAGGTGAATATATGACCCTGACTGTGGCCAGAGCTGTCTCCTCTAAGCTCAGCAGATCAAATGTACACTTCCCCTTCCCCCTACACAATGCATACTCAAACATCCCCGGTGGCCTTTCCAAAACTCACCTTAGCCAGCAGGAAGCCACCATCTCACCAGGCTGCATAAAGGGAGTCATAAGTTTTCCGACTCATTTGCATGATCTCTTGGCCAGCTGAAAAAAACTGCTATCCAAAGCAGGTGCTGGCAATAATTGATTCTTTCTAAACCCCATGGGCTGAGTGTGAAAATGGTACTACATATGCTAATTTCTCACTATAATATGTGCATGAACTATTCTCTTATTTTGCCACATGAGTGCTTTGTTTTGAAAATCCCACGCTGTGTGGTTTCACACAGGCTCTGCTGTGCTCTTCTCCACACTGTGATTCAGGGCTGGTGCCTCCCTCCACCCCCTTCCATACATGATCATGACCAGGATATGGCTGTATATGTGCTCATTTTAAAAGTAGAGCCTGGAAAGTACAGTTTACTAGCAGTTTTTTTAAAAACATAGTTGAAATTGAAAGTCCTGCTTTCCACGTTTGTTTTTATCTCAATTTTTCATCTCTATTACCTAAAATACTAATTATATTATTCACTTGGTCTAAAACATAGTTCAGCTATTGGATGGGGCATAAGGGATTCTTCCTTGTATGTTTACTCTCTCTATTGTGTGGTTATCTAGAAAGATTCCAGAAGAGAGTCATGTTTTGCAGAGCATTTGTAATCTTACCCATAAGGTGTCTAACATTAATTTTTTACAAGTGGCAAATAACTATTTACTCCTCATGAGACTGTCATACAGAGGCTATCAATTTCCTCTCTTCTTGATAACACCCCCACCCTTCTCCAGGGGTAACAACTCTCACTGCCTGTCTACTTGCCTAACTGGTTAAAAGAATTATGGTAAGCTCAAACAAAATGATCTCTAGCAGACGTTGCTTGTTGTGTTTCTAGAATTACGTGCACAACAACAACTGTCATTCCAGCTTTTTCATTCTTTCCAACTGTATAAATTGCAATATTAACTTACCCTATAATTCTTGTTTTTATCATATCTATTATGTCCAGAATCCATCAAAGTATACACTTTTTACCCAGACTTGAGTTTTGAAAGAATTACATCAGTCTTTCTTGAAAATCAGGACTAAAATATCAAAGATGCAATGGCTGTTTCATGAAAGTGTTTGCTTGGTAACTAGCTGTTTCTCAGCTCTGTATTAACTAATTCCTGTTTGTTGTGATTAAATTCTGTAAAAGTATTTGTCTTATTGTGTGGGAACATTACATGAGCAATACACTCCTGGATTCTTGTGATTCCCTTGTGAAATACATTTTCCATGGTAGTTACAGAAATGATGTGCACACATACTTCTGGTTTTGGATCATGTGGTTCTGCAATGGTCAGATTCATTCAGTATTTGTTAATTGTAAGAAGTTTGTTCTTGATTGTGAGTTAGGTCAGGTTAGGAGATGAGCCAAAATTGACAGAGGAGGTGCTGGGGAAATATATTTCAGGATTTAGTCTTCTCATAGTACAGGCCTGTAATTGTATAAAAGACTTCCTATAGAAATCCTGTCTGTGGTGGTACATGATTACTAGGAATATATGACTTAGGGCAAGGCTGGATTTTGCCTTCTAAGCAGTTATAGATGCAACTTACTCATCCAGAGGTAGTCTTTAAGGGAGACAAGTGTCCCTAAGTTTGGTATTAAGAAAAGTTTTTCCAGAGCAAATCTAAGGCCCTCTCAAATGTCACCTGAGCTACAAATAACAAAATTTTCAGCATGTTTTGGAAAACCTTCGATTCTGTGGAAGTAGGTTTATGATACCTTTTATGTATCTGTATGTTCTCATTTTTTTGATGATGAATGATGTCTATAAAGGGCATGTAAATATAAGAGTACTCCAGACAAAGACTAATGAAACGATGGCTAACTGATGGTGGAAAACAATGAAGTCAATGTTTTTAGGTGATGCAATCTAGGTTTTCTTCTGAGTTATTCATGATCCATCCAGAATGCTACACCTCAGGCTGCTACTAACAAGCATCTTCAAAGGACACCTTGAGCTTTATCCTGAAGCATCAAGACTCTTTGGGACACGCTCATGTCTCAGTCATTCGGGTGCTCTCAGTGCAGCCAGTAAAGTTCAGAAAAGCAAGCAGTTGCTTTTGCAATCGCCTGTTGGAACTAGCCCTAAACACTCAACAACTTGCAAAAAATGACTGTACAGCTGAGTTTATTGTTCTTGTTACCAACTTCTTACTTCAAGTAATATTTAGGTTCGTTTTTCGCATTCAAATTTTTAACATGATGATTCAGAGTCCTACTCTCCCCACAATAATGTGATCAAACTTTTTCAAGTAAGAGCACAGCAGTTCCATACAGCTTTTAGAATATGGGTCATAATTCTTTTTCCGATCTCTGAAAGGCACATTAATAAGCTCTTGGCATTTAGAGAATCAATCTTTTCTCATTCTTTCATTTTCTTTTAGTTTTTGGTGTTCATTGGAACTTTTTTCCCCCAGCTTTTAAATTCTGTAGGAAAAAACCTTGGAAGAAAATTAAAACTTCTTTTTTAAACACACTGCAATTTGTTGATATTTTCAAGCTTTTCAGTATTACTCCATTCACAAGTTGAATGTGTGTGCTGTTTAATATCAAACAATTGTTTTAGTGCCATTTCAAGTGTCTGGCTGTGTTCATGCCTGCTAATTAAATGTTTCAGAAAAAAAAATACAGCCTAAATTGTGCAAAACTTCATCTACATCTGCTTCTTCTATGAAAAGATGTCCTTGGAACAACTCCAGTATGTTAAATAGAAAGCAAATTATTACAAATAAGACAGTAATTTACCTGTAGGCTTTACCATGAGCTACTGTGTATTAAATTTACCATTCACTTTCTATTGACAGTCAAGAAGACAAGTGTCTCTGTGGCATGAAAAAGAAAGTACTATTTTAGGACTATTTAGATGGGTTATGTTCTGGTGTTTTCAGTGTTTGGTGATAACCAAATATTTCTGTCCCATCTTCAGAGAATTCAAGGTGGGATGGAGAAGCTGCCATGTTCCCCACTCTCTTTCAGCGCAAAGGGTCGTTACAAGCTGTGGTTGCAGACTCCTGCCGATCCCTTCAGGACAGGGCTCTCAGAAGCAGCAGCATCGCTATGAAGCCTTTGAGGGAGATGATGCGACAACAGCCTCTTACAGTAGGCAGACAACAGATACATTTACATGTTATCACTTCAACATTGTGTGTTAATCACACCATTTCTCAATTGGCGAGTAACTGAAAAGCAAAAGATATAAACATAAACAAGATGCAGTTGACAGAGAAGCACCATGGAGAGCTGCCACACTTGTTTTGGACTCCTCAAGGCTATGAAAAGCCAAACCTTGATCCACTCAATCATCACCTCCCAGACTCACCATTGCACACTTTCAAGAAACAAAATCTTCCTCATGTTATATATTATAAGGCTAGAGACAAAATAGGTTTATACTGAAATTTGGAACCAAATAAATGAAAATGTGAAGAGGTTTTTTTCCAATAGAAGCTGAGTGGCATTTTTGCACTGCATTGTGGCCTCAATTAGTTATCTTTACACATCGATCAAGATAATAAATGTAATTAATTAGGATGGAGAAAATTCTGCTACTTGCTAGATACATATACATTATCACTAGGAACCAATTACATATTGTAAATCCCCTGATCATTACATAGTCCACTTTGTTAAGAAATAACTGAATAAAACAAGTGGATTGCTGAAAACAAGAGAGATTTTTAATTTTATACTGAGCAGGACTGTTAAATATTTAGTGATTTTTATTAGAATATCTGATATGACAAACCCCTTTGCCCATATATTTTGATGAATAGGTTTTTAGTTCAAATCTCAACAAAGGCAATTTCATTAGCAGCAGAACCAGCAACCATCAGCTGATGTACTTACATGCCTTTCAAATTTGATTCCCCATAAAATGCCTTTGCCAAGTAAACGTCAGACCCCTACAGTAATTCGTGTTTCCTGAACCTACTTCAGAGCTAAAAGGAGCTGACTGAAGCAGGTATCGCTTTTGCAGCAAAATGCAAATCATAGAATCATTACAATGATTTGGGTTGGATGAAACCTTAAAGATCGTCTAGTTCAAATATCCCTGTCATAGGGACACCTTCCACTAGACCAGGCTGCTCAAAGCACCATCCAGCCTGGCAATGTGAACCCGTGGTTATGAGAAAACACCATTCTATTCACATAGTCAGTGGTTAAACTTCCCAAATTAGCTCCTTTTAGCTGCTAGAAAGACTCAGCTCTAGGCTGAGAGACATACATGGCTAAGCACTTATGCCCTAGCTCTCACTGCTGTCAGCCAAGGTTTAGGGAAGACACTCAGGGATACCAGAATGCAACTCAGCTCTGCGTGGGCAGCTTGCCTCTGCTGAAAGAAAGGCTTCAGTGCAAGCGGGGAAGTGGGCAATGGGGGACATGCAGAAGGTTCCATAAAGAAGTGTAGGGAATAATAGTGAAAGTAAAATTGTTGCAGGGGAATAGGAAGCATGGAGGTGTTTAAAGAATGGGAAAGCATACAAATCCATGGAAAACCAGACTCTTAACCATTGTGGTGTTCACTAAATGTTTCATTCCACCTTTCAGTGTTTCAGATCTGGGACTAGATTTAGTCTTTTAGGAAAATGCCTTGATACAAAATTTCAAAATCTATAAAAAACTACACCTGTATGAAGAGAGTTTAGGACCCAAAATCAGATATTGGATATTGCAACATTTAGAATTTATTGCTGCCTGTTCAACTGAAATTTCACTTTCTTGTACCAATTCATTTCACTTCTCCGGCAGCCACAACACAAGAAGTCTGCACTGACAAAGCAGACCTGCCACTGACCAAATTGCTTACTGTTCAAAAAGCACACTGCACAAAACAAAGTTTATGCGATTTAAAGAGCAGTTTTCAGAGCCCAAGTCTAGGGAAATTCTCATGAAAACAACAGAAGAGCCAAGTCAAGCTTCAGTATTCTTCACTCACCCATACTCCAAATTAAAACCAAGAGTTTCTAAAATTTGGAAAAAATAGCACTGCAGCAAGACACTTTTTTCTTCTTACCCACCTTCTTGGGAATATTTCTGCCAAAACAGAATCAAACCTGTGATAGACACTGAAGCAGGAAAAACATCTGGCCATTTCCCTATTTTTTGAATGAGAATATGGGGCATTATTGGTAGCAAAGTTTCTTCCAGCTACATGTGTACTAAATTCTGCAGGCACTCATCTCAGTTTCTGTTAAGTTCATGACAAGCCGACAGACGCAGGTGTCCTTTTCATACCAATCATTTGCTGTACCTGTTATACCATGCCATCACAAAAGCGATGACAAAGAGACTGCTGTTTCTGAGCACTCTCAGATGATGTGGGACAAGTATATAAAACTGCTGTAGGCTACCAAGACTGCTACACAGGCACTCTCCTACCTGTCATTCAGGTTCAATCAGCTGAGGCTCTTTCACCTTGAGACTACATATCTAGGCTGCTGTCAAGCACCAGGTCTCACACCTCCACAAGAATTATGTCCAGCATTTTGCTTTCGTCCCAGTGACTACAATCTTCGTGCAGTCCATGACTGTATCATCTACAGACCCCACCTCTTTTCTACGTTTTCCATCTCTAGCAATAGCCTTCCAGTCCAAATAAGATATGAAGGCCAAAATTATCATCCTCCCCTGTGAGTTATCTGGCAAATTTCTGTCAGAAGGGTGGCTGTAGCGCTTCACAGACAGTAAACTTTTTCCTTCTGTTCAAAAAACAAAGGTATTTTTCATTCAGATTATGAATTCTAATGCAGCTTACACACAATAGTCATAACAACTGATATAGCAAGACTAGTCCTTCATCTTTTTCTTGTAGAATTTTATATGTACTTACACAAAAGATGGCAGAGAATCAAATCTCTCGTGGAGCCCAAAGTAGCTGGAAAGCCAACTCATGTCGCTTTATGTTGTCTGCATGTTTTCTATTGTATTACTCTTAAATCATAGCAGTTACAGGTAATTAGTAATTTCTAGTTTCTATTAACATTAAAAAACAACATCAAGAACAGCTCCCTTTTAACAATGGCACGTTTCAACTAGCTTGCCCAGGATTCTTGTTTCTATGGCCTGGGCTTGACAGACTAAGAATACACCCAGCTGGTTTTCAAACCAACACTTTCAATAGTCTGGGGAAGGTCTGTGCGACTTGTCATAAAAACAGCTGCCTCTGTCTTCCCAACCAGCCAGGAATAAGCTGAGGAGAACAAAACCTTGAATGAAAACACCTCGACTTTTCATGCAAGGACAAAAGGTGGTCATTATGCATACCAGGAAGGTTCTTTTATAGCTGGTAATTACATATAAATTGGAGAGTTATAATAAAAAAAAAAATCATTTCTCTCTTCATTTATTTAAAATGTGATTTCTACAGCCATTATATAATTACTGGTATTTTTCAATAATGTTATTAAGAACAAATGAACTAGTGTTTCTGAAAGATGCAAATACTGAAAGTTCCTTATTAGAACTGGTAGTCCAGCATAAAGCAAGTGGCAGGAAAAAGATCTCTTATTGAAATCTGCAAACTAAACTTTTTTCAGTGTTGAAAAAGGATTAATTTCTATCTTTCTACTATGAAGAAATAAATTCTCTGTATCATCTGTGACACATTATTTCAAGCTCTCAACTTTTCTCAGCTTCTCATTTGTTCAGAAAATGTCTGTGAACTACTGACCTCCAGCAACAAGCCTAAAATAAGACATAGAAAGATCACAAAAATTCTGAAAAGAACAAGAACAGCTCCCTGCTGTCACTAGCTATGAAATAAGTTATTTGTGACACTTAGTCAAGCACTTATTCCCATGTACGATCTGAAATGTTTGAGTATAAGCAACAGTAGCAAAATCTCAGTAAAAGAATATAAAAATAAAGAATAACCATCTCTTAGGAGATACAAAAATCTCCATGAACTGCAGCCTAGACAGATTTTATAGAGCTAACTTAGGTTATATACTTCACTGCAGTGCACAATTCTAGATATCTTGGAGGCTGAAAAACAGTATTAAATATTATTAATGTAGAGGAGCAGAAGGAGTGATGCAGAGAACAAAGAAGAGAGAAAGATTTGTATTCCAAGGGAGAAGAACTGGAATCAGGTGCATAAATATCATCGTGTCACCATCTAGTCCACCAGAAACTTTGTTTTAAGGCAAATTATTTTCTGTTACTGGTAGTGCTTCTGTGAACGGATAAGAACAGCCAGAAAACACAAGAAATGCAGAAGTAAATATCCAGTCCTCCAAGATGTTTTCTATTGGCAGAATGTAAAACAATACACATCTCCTCAAGAGCCCTGAGGCTCTGATGTCCAGGGGATTCCCACTGTCCTGAGCTACCCTGGGCCACAATGGCAGCAGAAGGCTCCAAACAAAAGGTAACATAACTCAAAATGTGGGAGAGCAGACAGAAGCCCTTTCCAGTTCCAATGGCAGTCAGTCCATCAAACTTGTGTCTCTTTGCTCCAGCCCATGCTGTCACACCAGATGCTTCTGCCTGCTGAGGGCTCTCTCCCAAGGGTAGAAGCTGTTTCTCTCCCAGCAGGAAGCTACAGGTTATATCTGAGCTAATGGCAAGAAATGAAGGCTTCAGTACTGGGATGAGGGGATGAGCAAGATAACTAATTTTTAAGACAAGGTCATTTTTACTTTTTTTTAAAAGAATGCAGGTGATGGGGAGGTTTTTGTTATTACAGCAAATAAACTTTTTTTATCACACTATAATTCACCCGACTCCTTGAAAATCTGCCATTTATTCCATGATGATGGCAAGAGTATCCTTAGCTGACTCAGACTATTAAAGTGGCTTCTTCCTGGCTAATTGTTAAACATCATGTTAACATCTGTTAACATGTAAACATCAGTTAAACATGCTGGTTTAGCATAATTTTGTTGCCTTGCCTTTTCTCTTGTGATTACACATGGTGTTAAACACCTTCTGTGAAACTATCACTTACTTGTAATGGCATCAAAAAGCTTGGAGTAAAACTGTGTGCATCTTAGTGATTTATCAGAATAGTTTTTATCTTGTATTTTAAAACTCAAAGTAGCAGTTTAAGTTTCTGTGACTACGTCCCTAGTATTTGCTGTAGGGCACAGAAGTTGGTCTTATAGATTGACATCTGTTAGTCAGAAAAAAAATCACAACATATTGATCAAATTCTGTGATACACATGCTAGATATTACAAATACATGAGTACCTGAAAAAGTATTCACAGACCTCACAGGTTCTTCAATAAGAACTTTCCACTAGGTTCACATCAAACACAACACTAATTTACAAATAAATGTCTTTTTCTTTGTTTGATCACAAAATGCACCTTATTTACATGTCTGGTTTTGCACTGCAATATTTACCAGTCTTCTTTAGCTGGAATAAGCAATACCTAGTACTTACTGTTTGACAAAAGACATTTACCTGTGAGTAGAACTGAGAGAGACAGAGAGAGGAAGTTTTGTGAAAGTGAAGCCTGGATATACCAAAAAAGTCATAAAAAAAACAAACCACGTGTTGTGGTTTGGCACGGCCGGGTTTTGGGTAGCAGGGGGGCTGCAGAGATGGCTCCTGTGAGAAGCTGCTGGAAGCTTCCCACCATGTCTGGCAGAGCCAATGGCTGATGGCTCTGAAGATGGACATGCTGCTGGCCAGAGCCAGGCCAATGAGAGAGGCTGGTAACGCCTCTGTGGTGACATATTGAGAATTGTCATCAAAACAAAAATCACAAGATTTTGCTCTTAGTCAGAGAAGAGGAGGAGGAGGTGAGAATATGTGAGGGAACAACATGGCGGCACCAAGGTCAGTGGAGAAGGAGGGGGAGGAGGTGCTCCAGGCGCCGGAGCCGAGATTCCTCTGTGGGCCATGGTGAAGACCATGGTGAAGCAGCTGTGCCCCTGCAGCCCATGGGTCCACGGGGAATGCAGAGATCCACCCGCAGCCCGTGGGGGAGGTGCCCGCGCCGGAGCGGGTGGATGCCTGGAGGAGGCTGTGATCCAGTGGGAGACCCGGTGGAGAGAGAGGGCCCTTGCTTCCAGTCTGGAGCAGCCTGTCCTTGGAGGACTGCACCCCGTGGAAAGAGACTCACGTTGCAGCAGGTGCGGTTCGGCTGCTGCTCGTGAGAGTGGACCCACGGCGGGACGTTCACGGAGAACTGTCTCCCGTGGGAGGGACCCCACGGCCTCAGAGTGAAGGACTCTTCTCCCGGAGCGGCGGAAGAAAATCTTGGTGATGGACTGACCAAAACCCCCCTGCCCTGCCTCCCTGCATTGTCGGTGGGAAGGAGGGAGGGCCTGGGGGGGAAGAAGGTGTTTTAAGGGCTTGTTTTACTTCTCATTATCTTACTCTGATTCTGTTAGTAATAAATTTCACTCAGTAATTAAGATTGAGCCTGTTTTGCCCTTGAAATATTTTCTCCTGCTCTCCTTATCTCACTCATGAAGTCTCCGTTAACCCTTTCTCCTCTGTTCCCTCCATTTGCCCAGCTGGGGTAAGGGAGGGTGAGCCAGCGACTCTCGTGGGTGCCTGGCGTTGGGCCAGTGTCAAACCACGACACCATGAAAGGTGGCAAATCATAAACAAAATAACACATGTCTGAATATGAAGAATGGAGTTATGGTTGTCTTTAAAATTTGCTGATTCTTGCTTTTGAGCCTAACTGCCAGGCTGCAGTTTTAAGATGAATATTCAGAGTGAACCTTTGCATGATCACTCCATCTCCTGTTTCAGTTTGTGTCCATTGCCTCTTGTCCTACACCTGGCTTTTTCTTCTTTGCCCATTCCTATTCAGCAGATGGATGCATTGATCAGATCCTCCTGACCCTTCTCTTCTCCAGGTTAAACAACTCCAGCTCTTTTAGCCTCTACTATGCAGGATGTTCCACTTTCTTAATCATCTTCATAGTCTTTCACTGGACTCACTCCAGCAACCCCTGTCTCTCTTGCACTGGGCCTTCACCAAGGCTGAGTAAAGAGGAAGGATCACCTCCATGCTGCTAATGCTCTGCCTGATCCAGCCCAGGAGGCTGTTGGCCATCTTTGCTGTGAGGGCACACTGCTGGATCACATCCGTTGCCCACCAGGAGCCCCAAGTCATTTCCTGTAAAACTAGTTTCCAGAGAGTTGGTCCCCAGCGTGTAGTGGTGCATGAAGTTGTTCCTTCACAGTGGCTGGATGTGACATTTCATTTTTTTGAACTTAATGGGACTCCTCTCAGACTGTTTCTTGAGCCTGCCAAGGTCCTTTTGAACTGCATCACAACTATCTGGGGTCACTTGGTCTGTTCAGCCTGGAGACGAGGGGAGGCCTCATTGCAATTACAACTTCCTTGAGGGGGGAAAAGCAGGGGCAGGCAGTGATCTCTTCTCTCTGGTGACCAGTGACAGGACCCAAGGGAATGGCCTGAAGCTGTGTCAGGGGAGGGTTAGGTTGAATATTATAAAAAGGTTCTTTCCCCAGAAGATGGCTGAGCACTGGAACAGGCTCCCCAGGGAAGTAGTCACAACACCAGTTTGACTGAGTTCAAGAAGTGTTTGGACAATGCCCTTGGGCACATGGTGTGACTTTTGGGATGGTTCTGTGAAGGGCTGTGTTGGACTGAGTGATCCTTGTGCGTCCCTTCCAACTCAGCTTATTCTGTAATTCTGCGATTCTGTAGTTCAGGCCATTAATGAAAATGTTACTGATGAACATTATTGGCCTCCTCGGGCACACCTCTAGTGACTGGCCTCCAGCTGGACTTCAAGTTGCTGATCATAACCTTTCAAGACCACCAGTCCAAATGGTTTTCCATTTATTGAGTTCATTTTTCATCAATTTGTCAGTGAAAATGTTGTAAGAGATGGTGTAAGATGCCTTGCTGATCTCAAGATAAACAGCTATGCAAGAAATTCTCTTCTCATTCTTCTAATTACGATCAGACCCAGCTCCACTGCATTTACCAAGTCTCCAAAGTTTTGAGGAACCTGGCCTGAAAGACCCTGCACTGGTTCTGTTGAGTGCAGGATGCTGGGCCGGATGCCCTCCTGAATGATGGCTATTTTGTTACGGCAAAAACAGGTGAATTGCTCCCCAGCAAGAACAGGACCCAGGGCTAGGCTCTTACTGCTGTGGAAAGGAGATCGATGGGAGACAACATGAAGGATGAAGCTTACTTCTCCTGTTGGACAAAAGGAGGACAGGAGACAGGAAGGCAGTGAATGCTGCTGCTGGGAGGGTAGTTTCCACATTCAGCTCCGAGATACTGTGCCAGCCCACCTTCCCCCAGCTCAGCAGCCGCTGCACCAAGGGTGGAAGCCCCTCACGACAGCCTCGCCAGCGGATTCTCTGGGTGAGCCCACCTGATAACTGTGAGCACTGACTGATAGCGCTCCTTCCCGATTGCTAAAGAACGTTTCCTAGTGGCAGGAATGAAAGTAAAGCCAGAGGTTAAATCTGGAAGGAAACAGGCAGAAAAAGGTGAATAAGAAAAGAACTGCCAATCGTGCAGACTTAGCCATTTGCAAGAGTTGGGGATTCTTATACTTTTCAACTGTTTGCTCAAAGAGGCTAGACTTTCAATAGCCTACAATACAGTGGGGAGAGAATGCAGTTATTATATTGTGCTAAAGAAACTCAAAGAACATGAGATCCTAAAAAAATTCTTCTAAAAGATGAGGGTTTTTTTCCTAAAAAACCTCAAACTGGTGATTTCTTGTTATCATTCAACAAGGCTGAGATTTTTGAGTCAGACATGCAGTATTGTAGTGCCTATGGCAACATTCACTCAGAACCCACTTATAATAAACACAAAATTGAAAAAGTATCTCTTTGATGATTCTCATCTAGATTTCTAAAGGCTGCAGAATCAGAGCAGAAGTTTTAAAGGGATTATAAATGATAGCATAGGGAATTGAAAAGCAAAGGCAGAGAAAATTTTGCCCTGAGAAGTCCATAAATTGCAAAAACAGGTAGCTGGTGAACAAATTAAGACAGTATCTGATATAAACACGAAAGTCTGTGCAAACATGACTAAGTCATGTTGAACACAAACAGATATAACTGAGAGGTCAATAAATGAAGAAGTCAAGAAATCCCTCCTTACTGTGGTAAAGTAAGATAAAATCTCAAAAGATAACATTTTTAAGAGTTCTGGGAGATGGAGCACTTAGCTGCAGATTGAAAATATATCAGATGTAAAATCCTGTTGGTCACTGTGGTGCTTTAACACCAATCAGAAATTAAACTCCAAATAAGCCACTCCCTTCCCTCACCCCTTCTGGTATGAGAGGGACAAAAGCAGAGACTATGGGTTGAGATAATTTACTGAAAGCAAAAAGCAATTAAATAAGAAGCACACAGTAACAGCAGCAATATTAATAACAAAAGTATACAAAAAGAGAAGGTGTTTTACCCCTAAAAATGTGTTCACCACCTCAACGTAGTTCCACATGGCTGATGCTTTCTTTTCAGCATCACATCCTGTAGCTGTGTCTCAGAGAAATGGGAGAGTGTGGACGGAGGCAGCAAAAGATGGAGTTTGCAGGGCTGATGCTGACAGCTTTCCCACTGGACAGAGCGAGGCAAAAAATGGCACACTTCCAGCTGTTCTTACCTTTTCTTCCCAAAACCATGCCCCCTGCAGTTGATGTGCATGGCATAGGGTAACAACTTAGCCATGCCCATACGGCACTAAGCTCTGCCCCCTTCCTGCAACCAGAAGAGTCACTTAAATATTGTTGTGAGGTTGCTCATTTGAGTTGTCCCTGTAAGTGCCTCCATGACTACATCATCCTCCTCTATCCACACTGCATGGCACTTTTGGAGGCTCTCAATCAGGTCTGTACTGTCTCAAACACATCTCACCTGTCCTGTGAAGTTTTACTGCACACTTGGCAAGCCTCCTTCTCCTGGGCTCTCCATAGTCATTGCTAAACCGTGTGCATCCTTCACAGCCTATATAACAGACATGTCATTGCTTTTTGCTACAAACCAGGGGATAGGAAATAGGACCACTGAAAACAGGACAGATCAGTGGATTAGCAGCCTTTTTGGCACTCTTTCCACATGTTGAATTATTGAAAAGATATGCAGAGCAGTGAACATTGCTCTATAGGACCGGCTCATCCCAACAGAGGAGGCTCCTGCAGGGATGAGGCACCCTGTCACATCTCATGGTGTTCATTTGTCATGGCCCCAGCGTGTGTCATCAAGCCTGGGCTCTCTCTCCTCGGAGGAAGCCCGTGAGCCTGGCTCCACATCAGTAGTGCTTGCTGTTACCCAGGGACATGGCCAAGGCTGGTGGGGAATCAGGGGCCTTCTCTGATTAGTGTATGTTTGGTTGAATCCTGAAGTTAAGGTCCTTCCCCAGGGCACTGATCCAAGGGACAAGACACATGTCAACACATACGACACGGGGTTTTTTTGCCAGAAACCTCTACTGCACTCTGATATCATAATTCTTACTCAAAGAGATCACAGGCAGAGAGCAGGCCCTCTTAATATCCCCTTAATACCCCATTATTATCTAATTGATTTCATGGAGAGTGATCTGCCTCTCAGTTTCAAACACCCTGAGGTCGGCCACTTACAGAGTTGGGCTTAGTCCACTGAGCTGAGGACAGGAGACTCAGGAAAACACAGCAGTATCTGGAGATGTGTCTCAAAGGAAACAAATCCCACAAAGCCAGATCTCTTCTGAGCCATTAAAAATGAGGATTAATTGCCCAGGCAGACAGGAGAAAAAAATCTGTTAGACCAATCTCAGCCAAGCTACTCCATTACACAAAATAAAAACTGAAAAAATAATTTTCCTCCAACTTTTCCTAGGATCTTTGGAATGTTTTTTCTAGAAGAATCCACAAAGGAGAATTAACATCTCTTATGGGGACAAGCAGGAATGGGCGTTAAGCAAAGCTTGGAGCTGCAGAAGGGCAGAACTGAGAATTAATCATTCAAGCATATTGTGCTCCATTATTGTGCACACTTAAGACATCTTCCTGAATGGGCTAATTTTGAAGGCATCTGAGAAAACCCTAATGATAACAAAAAAAGTTGTTATGGCAGTCATGTTTGCAATGAAATTCTTCTGGGTATGTGACAATTTTGTAGAAACAAGGCTAAGACTGTTTAAACAGCATTCAGAAAATCTGAAGATCCTATCCTAGACCAAAACAAAATACTTGATGCTGATGTCATTGGACATTCTGGAATGTTTTGCAATAAAAAATTTAGAAAGATATCACCAGACATGAAAAAAAAAAATCTTTAAAAACTGCTTGGGAATAGACGGAAGGGGGAAAGTGCAAGTTGACTTTAGAGAAGTCTGTCTATTAGCAAAGCAAAGGACCCAAATTAATATATCCTGCCCATCAGGACTTAAAACTTGACCCGGTACCTCAAGTGAGCCAGACAAAGCAGTCTGATTTCTTCAAAAGAGCTAACACTACTGAATAGCTAACTCAACTTAAACTTTTACTAAAGAGCTAAAACTTGAGTTAAATTCCGCTAACTAACTCAAATTGAGAGTGCAAAAGCACTAATTATGCTAAGAGGGGCCTGAAGTACTCTGTCAGTGATTTCTATTTAAGATTTCACACATGACATCCAGGGTCTAATCACATGGTGCTGTAACTCCTCAACAGCATCTGCACCAACTAGCTTTAGCTCAACACCGTTGCTGATCATTAGTGGTTGTTTTTCTCATAGGTTTGTTTTCTTCTCCTTTAGGCAGCTTCTGTGACACCTTCCCTGTTCCCAAAGGCCAATCCCCTGACAAGAACTTGATGAGGGCGTAAGATGACTTCCATTATTAACAATATAATATGGTCCAACATGAGTATGTTGCACAGTTAAGCACTTTTTATGTTACCAAGTAGACTTTTTACTTACTTATAGTCAATTCTCAATATTCGGGCAAGTTTCATACAGAGCACGCAGAACACACACATTATTCTTGTATGATTTCTTTGCTTTTACACTTTAATCTTCTTCTGTAGGGAAAACAAGATGTTTGTGGTCCCATAAAGCAACTTGCAAAATTTAAAAAAAAATATATATTATTACCAGAAAAGAAATCAGAGGTGGAAAGTAGGAAAAGGAGTAGGTTTGAGCCAGGCAAGGCAGGCAAGAAATGGGCTAGAAGATGGGGGAAAAAAGGACAGATGGGAACTAATTTGTGCAAGACCTTGAAGCAAGGAGTCTGAACTGTATGTGGGAAGCTATAATACAAGAGATTTTTTCCATAAACATTCAAACTGAGGCGATGATATTTAAAAGCCTTAATAAGACATGAATTTGGGTAACACTTTAATTGTCTGAGAAAATTACTCAGGCGATCCAAGACTCTGGACTATTTTTCGTATTGTTTTCCCCATCTGTGGAGTCACTAAACAATTATGCCATTATTGTGCTCGAAGCCTCACTTATTAGGAATTACAGCAACACCTGGTTATACTGACACTAGCTGTGGTTTAGTGATTAAACTTCCTGCAGTTGCTTTGGTACCACTTCTTTGACTGGATTAAAGATTCACTGTTTGGAAACTCATTAGTCTCTACATTACTAATGCATTAATTTAATAATAATAATTCTTCATACTTACCAATGTACTGACCTCAGGACATGACTTCTGGGATGACATTTGAGAATGTCTTAGTGAATACATACTAGTTTTCCTCTGTGTTTGAGCAGGCTTTTTTTCTCTGTTGAATTTCTAATCAGCACCTGAAGGATCCCAAAAGGGTATTTCTCCAGTCCAGGAAAGGCCTCTGGAAAGGCTGCAATGACACTGCCTCTTTCATCCTCAAGGTCTTGGATGAGGCAAATAAGCTCTAACTTTGCATATTTCTTGATCTATCACTTCCTAAAGGAGAAGTCAGGATCTAAGCTAACTGACTCTAACAAAGGTTCCCACTGTCAAGGGACAAAACAGCCCATTTTGCATACTGTTGCATCTGGAATTTTCCAAAGAGCCCTGAAAACTTAGACACCAAATGTCCATTGTAATTCCTCAAGAGTGAGACACCGAGCTCCTTGAGTAATGCTTCAGCCAACAAATCCAATTATGCTGAGGTACAGGTGATGTGACTGGAGCTGACTGTACTCTGACAGTGGCTCAGGCTGCATGGGGGCAGGAGAGCACAAGGGCAGGATAATATGAGAAGCCATGTGGCATTCTGTGCTTTGATAGTTGTGCACTGTCACTCTGCAGCTCTCTTACCTCCAGCAGCTTTAGATGCCAGGCTGCAGGTAGGCACTATAGGTGAGCCCAAAGACCTCTTGGGGGACAGTCTAAATGCAGGTCTAAACATGCACCCTTCTGTAGATGTTTGTCTTTTTAGTAGCATAGCTGTATGTGGTACCATTAAGTCCAGGAGTGCTAACATACAGACCTGGACTGGGAAAATTTTGGGATGCTGCTGACAGTACAGGCTGTAGTACAAAAGATAAATGAAGTTTGTCTAAACTCCTATTACCTCTACACTACCTGTTCTTTAGCTAAAAGGTACCTTTTAGAAGTGACTGTAATTCTGTCACTCAACTGCTTGTTAGGTTTGGCATCTTTCATAAGCACGATAGATAGAGCAACTCTGAAAGTCTTGGAAGGGTGCAGAGGAGACATCAGGAAAAGCATGCACACCACAGAAGACTGTGCCAAAACAAATGAGTTTATAAAGATCAGTTTGCTATGTAGTCTATCTGAACATTGTACATGCCATGTCTTTCACCGTATATTCTTCAGACTATAAATAAATCAAATTGACATATATTCACCATCTAGCACCATCTGCTGCGTACAGCAAGAAGGCATTTTAAAAGCAAAGGATCTGTTTGTTTCCTTACATGATACATCTTAATCAGTGAAATGCATTCCTTGTTTTACAAATATGACTTTAAATATGACAAGCATTTTACAAGAACCATTTGAGGAAATCCTTCTAACTATGGATTCTCGTTTGCTATTAGTTTCTGCACCACATTAAAATTCCTTTATTTCCAAAACATTAAGCTGAGAGCAAGAAGCAGGAAGGTCTTATCTGAAGTGTGGTGAATTAGACCTTTATGGAAGAGATGCATATAATCAGAGATAAGGGTTATGTTTTTAATAGAAATTCTTCTCATTTAAGATAAATATTGAATGCAATATTTGAGACAAATAATTGTCTGCCTCATTGTGTAGGGTTTTATTTTGCTAATTATATTTTTCAACTGTTATATATACCCCCTTACAACACATTCCTTTCTTTTCTCGTTAAGTATGACAAAAGCATGAGATATTATTCCCAACAATTTTCATTCAGGAACAAAAGTTGTATATTTCTTTCCTATTTATTACTTTATTTTAAAAATATGTATCATTCTGAAATTCTAAGGGTGTCTATCTATTTTTAAATGTTCTGGAAGATCATGGCAAAGCATAGAGGCATATTCTAAAACTAATACAGGCTACCTCAAGGAATTAGGCTTAAGCAACTTTGTTGCCCCACATGAAACTAAAATTACCTCATTCAGGAACTTAACTCGCCTTCATTTCTTCAATAATTAAGCTGCCTTTTTTGATATTAGCATACAGTGTTACAGAAGCCCTGAAATAATTTAATATAACAAACTTGTTTACAGTTTAAATCTCTTATACTAAAGCACTGAAAAATTGTTTTGCTTCCTCCATCTGCTTTGTCCAATAGGCATTATTCTTAGCTAGCTGGCTGTCAGCAACACAAAACAAAGGGAAGTTAAATTAAGTTTCTGCTTTATAAACAGAAAGGATAAAAAAAATAGACTACAAAATTTCAGTGTGTTGTTGCTGTGAATTCTGGCCTGTGCAAAGCTGAAGCAGTTTTCCTTATGGGCACTGACAAAGACAGCTGTCACTGTGGGCCACAGCGCGCTGTGAGCTGCAACCAGAATCCTGCCTGAACTCAGACCAGAGGCTGAAGGTCCCCACAGCCCTTTGTTTCTATCAAAAAATGTCAGTTTTGCTCGTTTCTGCAAGGAGGGAGGGGCTCTCTGGAGAAATAATGAGCACAAACTGGAGGCCGACCATCAGCCATGCAACTACTCGGACACAATTCTAAGTTGTTGCTTAGCTGCAAACGTGCATTCCCAACAGGACGCTTTAGCCCGGTGCTGTAGCTAGCAGGATCTTTGGTGGAGTACCTCTGAAAACCCCAGAGTGTCCGGCCTCTTTGATTTTTCAACAAGTATACTAAAAAATTACACTATCTGCTCTTTTGGTTATTTCTTTTGGTGAGCTACTGCATAGTTTAGACTACTGAAAAATAGATAAGTGCAAGTTTTACACAGAAAAGGAGGACTCCGAGCTGAAATGTATTTTTAGTCCTCCAATTTTCTGAATAGAGCCCAAAAAAATTGTTCATGCTGTAAGAACCAGTCCAAAGCTAAAACACAGGCCTCTGCTGCTCTGACTCACGAGCAGGCTCTAAAAACTACAAAGGAGTATAAAGACTTCACCTCTTCCCATTCTTCCTAAAGTTTTCTCCTTGCAACTGCTTAGCCACCTGCAAGGAAACTAAAGTGATGCAAACAGCAGAACAGAGATGAATTATTCCTTAGCACTCTGAACCTCACTTTATTGATGCTGTCTCTTTAAATCACATTTACTCCATTTCAGATCAGGACTTCAAAATTACCTGCTACCAAACCACTTTCTTCAAGAGCAAGCAGTCTACAATTTCCAAAAAAGAACATAAATGCAAGCCCTTCCACTACCCTTGAAACAGGATAATACATTCCAAACAGAACAGATTTAAAAAATGAAAATTTAAACGTCAAAAAGGCACATAAAAGCCACATCATATGCAAAGCTACATAAAAAGCTTATTAACTTTGTTCATAGCTTTCCATAACATTTCAGAATATCAGCTCTAAACATAGATGAATATACACCTCAGATCTAGTGATCTGTTTCTGCAGCTATGGCTTTTTTCAGTTGTTAAGAGACTTTCTCCTGTTTCTTGTAAAATACAAGTTTATAGCGTTGTATATGCTGTAGGGAATCATTCCTCACCGGATTGACTTTGAATATACCTGAAAGCGTTTCTGTTGCTTGTAGATTTTATCTGATATGGTCCAATGAACTCCAGTGAGCTTGAACATGACCTTGACATGTTGAACTTTACCTTCAGGTGAAAATTCAGAAAGTAACTGCTTACAGTCAAGTGTAGAATTGCTCTTTTCAGACAGAATTCTTGACCTTCACCATTCCCTGACCTGAAGCCAAGTGTAGTTAGATTTTCTCCCATCCTCATGTCTCCCTAGCACATAAGAAGAATGAATTCAAGGCTTGCTGCTCACTTCATCAGATACAGGTGTGGGGATTCTTTTTTATATTGAAAGTACAGCTTACAAACACAGCTTACAGCCAGTGACTATTTCAAAATGTACTTCCAAGCATATAACTTCTAGTGGAAAAAAAAAAAAACAAACAAAAAACCATTCCCTGGAAATATTTTCAACATGAAGGCACCCAAACAAACTCTTAGGTTTTTCTGGATCAATAAATCATTTCTTTGTCACACCAAAGTTGCACCCATTAAAAGGGACCCTTAAGACCACACATATTTTCATACTTACAGCAGAGCTTTCTGATCAGATCACGTGTGTGTGCATGTGCGTGGATTTAAAATGTGAGTTTAATACAAAAATCTTTGAAAGTATATTCCTCTAAGTATATAGAGCCATTTCCTTGTTTAAAGTGATCAAGTCCTCCCTGAGCATTGTACTATCAACCAGTTCAAAATCTAAACTCACTTGCATCACAGCAGACTACACCTATCCCAGTTACATGTCAAAGAACCTGGCAGATTTTAAATCAGTCCCACTAGCTTCACTGGGGACAGCAGGTGCGCAACATCTTCACATGATCAGGTAATTTTAGGTGTTGTTTGAAGCTGTAAACTCAAGTCTAGGTTTAAAACCATTCAGCTAGTTTAGAGGAGTAAGACCTAGATCCCTCCTGGTCTGTAAGATCCTGCCCTACAGCTTGGTCATTTACAGGACCATTCATCTCCCATGTGCATCCCCAGGCAATGGATACAACAGTAATTACAGCACTAACTAGTAAGATACATAACAGAGTTTTGTGCCAAAACCAAGTTTGGTTGAAAATCAAAATTACCCTCAAGATCCTCACAATCTGCTCCTTGGCAATTCTTTGCAACCCCCGCCAGATGCATCCAGACTTCTTGATGGTGTTTCTATGAACAGGATAATACAGGGCAAGCCCATAATCATCAAAACTACTTCCCAAATTTAAAAAATGGGATGTTACTGAAATCAATTGCTTTTACAAGAATAGCTAAGGCGGAGTGTGAATATTTGGAAACTGAAAGACCAGTTTCAAAATGCTTACACTAGTTTCTAATAATGTCCAAAAGCCATCTCAGTACATTTATTCTTCTTGGCTCTTGACTTCCAAAAAGCAAATAATGTTCTATTCTTCACTGACAAAATGCAGCCCTTCATTATTCCCTGTTCAACCTGACTCAAAAAACCTGAGTCCTCCCACAGAAAATAAGAGAAATCTTGTCATTTAGTGTTTATGGCCCCTGAGCAAACAAGCATCTCAATGAGTAATATTTTAAAGGATTTAATCTTTCTTCAGTCTCAGCACCATTCTTTCTGCCTATGCTTTCCACATTTTTTTTCCTGCAAATGTGGTTAATTATTTTCTCCTTTATTATAAAGTGCGGAGGACACACCTGCTTCATCGCAGCTATCAATAGTTACAAATTCAAAAAGTAAAATTTGTGGGCTTCCTTTTGGTTTTCCCTAGCCGCAAATGATAGCCAGCCAGAAGCAATGGTAGACCTAGAGAAGCTAAGAACGCAGAATCCAGCGGGTATTGTGCCCAGGCTGGCCCTGCCATCAGCTCCGCACCCACCCTGCGACCTGCAGTTTTTCTCACCTCCCTCCTGACCCAAATTTGCCCGCAGGGAAACCGAAGGACGCGGGAACCGCCATGACCGGCACATGACTTAATGAGACCAGGAGCTGCAATCCGCCAGGCCGCAGGCAGACGAGCCCACAGGGGCCACCTCCGGCAACCACGGGACGCCCTTCCCGCCCGTGCCCGACGCGGCTCCCGCACCGCCCTCAGCGCCGCCGCCGCGGGGCGGGGCCGCGCGGAGCGGAGCTGAGCGGCCAATAGGAGCGCGGGCCGCCGTGGGGCTCAGCCAATCAGCGCCCTCACTGACGGCGCGGGCCGGGGCTGCGTGAGGGCGCGGGGGCGGTGGCGGTGCCCGGGACCCTCAGCCCGCCCCGCGGGAGCGGGAGAGCAGCGGGAGCCCTGAGCTCCATCCCGAGGAGCCCGCCGGAACTCTGCGGCTGCGGCTCCAGACCCGCGCCCGCTTTCCCCCTGAAATGCTGCTTTCCCTGGCCCTGGCTGCAGCCCGGGTTTCCGACGCCGCCCAGATCACGGAGGTTTCGGGAGAACGTTGTCGCCTCATCCCTGGCCTGACAGGGACAATAAAACAAAATAAGTCAAAATTGAATAAAATAACCCAAAATGTAGTAAAATTTAATAAAATAAATTTTAGCACGGGAGAAAATGAAAAATAGCACCAAGCAGCAAGCGCTTCTCACGAGGGGCTGTCGGAGCGCAGCGCACGGATCGGAAGCCGCTCGGGGAGGCGGCAGCGCCGGCCGGGAGCTCCGGCGGGCTGGAGCATCCCAGGCCGGTCACCGGGGCTCGCCCTCTGCCCCTGCCCGCGAACCCGTGCTGGAGGCTGCGTCTCCGCTGGGAACGTCGCAGGAATGGGGCCCTAAAAGTGAATGTGGCAGTATTTCTCCGCGTGTCTCCGCCTGTACTTTGTATTTCGATGTAGCCGCTGCATAGCAATATCAAAAAAAAAGCAGACAAACCATATGCTGTTCCTTTTTTTTTTTTTCCCTTGACTTTGGTTATTTGAGGCTGGTTATATTTAGTTCGGGTTTTGGGTTTTTTTCTTAACTGATTATTATATATATTGGCCATTAATTCATACAAATTGACTCCCTGGAGTACTCCTTTTTTTTTTTTTTTTTTTTTTAAGTGGGTAGGATATGCCCCTGGTTTATTNTATTACGATTTGATGGGACATTTCTATTAAAACTCACGAACTCTACAGACATGAAAATATTTCCCGTATCACAGTTTAATTATTATACCCTTTCCACGACTTCACAGCACGCATGACACGTCCCTCCCCGGCAGCAGCTCCACGATGGGTGCCTTCCTTTGGGAAGGCAGCAGACAAATATATCGAAATAAAGAACTGGCAGGAAATATTCCAGGTCCTGCTGACGGTGCTGTAAATGACAATAGGATTTTTGACTCCACCAACAGATGAACAAGATCCCGCTCTCTGCAGGAGAGGAGTTTTCCATTTATTATCATGTCAGAACCACAACTTGCTTCTTGGGATAAAATGAATCAAGTAAGTGGGTGCATTAGCCCAAATAAGGAAAAAAAA